>OY757910.1:87068212-87396661 GCA_963585895.1 Sepioteuthis lessoniana | reverse complement strand
GATTACAATGCAGTAAATATGACACCTGCAGCAAAAACTCTCCATCTCTCTCTCTCTTTCTCTCTCTCTCTCTATATATATATGTGTATGTTTGTGAGTATGTGTGTATGATGTTTTCACAGGTAATAGCTAAATAGACTACACTATTAATTCTTTCTCTCTTTCTTTTTTCTTCCCTCACTTTAACTTCCTATATTTTAGTCTTCTCCCTTCTTTCCATCACTTTGTGTTCTTTCTCTCTTCTGATTATTTCTTCGTATTCTTTTTCCTATAATTTCTTTCTTTCTGTTTATTCAAAAGATTTTTATACACTTTTCTCAATTCATCAAAACAACAAATGCCACCATTTTGAACCTATAGACATTCAGAAGTATCAGTTCATATGTAAGTAATCTCAATATTTATAATGGGTACTATGCTAATATTCTCCAGCAGTGTCCTGCGTGTCTGGTTCAAGGACGAACTCATCAGTGATGTACTCCTATGGACCCCCGCATATGGCCAAGCAAAAGCAGGATGACCAGCTCAAACATACATACAGCAGCTATGTGAAGATACGGGATGTAGCCCTGAAGACCAGCCAGAACCGATGAATGATAGGAAGAAGTGGCGAGAGAGGGTTGGGGATATCTGTGCTGGTGACACGACATGATGATGATGATACTAATATATTTGTAATAGATATAGAGACAACTTTGAATATAAAATAGTTAATTTACTCATTTACCTAAACTAAAATTAGTGTTTTTGTGAAAATATAACTTGATAATTTCTTTTCTGAAACATAAAACATAACCACCTCTTACTATAAATTATATCATCTCAATACACATGTATGACTGTACATACACCCCTTAACACACTCATATAGATATACTTTTTTTCTTTATTTATACACTTCTTTTTTATGGTTATTCTTCTGGGTAATCCCTAATATCTGCTTGAGCACTTTCTTCTTCTTCTCGCATCTTCGTTTTCTTCAGCTCACTCCAGAAAGATTACAATGCAGCAAATATGACACCTGCTACAGAAACTCTTCTCTCTCTCTCACCCTCTCTCTCTATATATATACATCTACTCACTTTTAAAGCATCTAACCTTACTAATCTCAAAGGCTTCTTCTTGCCCTTGTTGGTTGATGGGGAAATTTCTTTAAAATATTGAATGCAATCTCAACAAAATATGTTATCTATGGTTAAGTGAATGAATAGAGGATTTTTTTAATCTTTTTTTTTTTTTTTTTTTTTTTTTTTTTTGCGAGCATTTCCTTCCTCAGCTCATTTTTACTTTCATTTTTTTAGCCATTCTGGAACCTAAAATAGCAACCCAGAAAAATTTCACTGCACATTGCAAAAGGAAAAATAGTATCTACTTACATACAAAATATGTGACTTGTATATTTTTTATTGATCATGCAATCTGATTTCATGAAAAAGTGATGAAAAATTTTGTTTGATGAACACGAGGTAATACTCAGTTATACAGAAGAAAGAAAGCATGCATGGCGATATTGGGGATGTGACCAGTTATTGGTAATGATTGGTGCTAGTCACATCTCTACTTATCAAGCTTCAATATTTGCATTACTATATTCAATAATACACCAACACTGAACTAAAGGAAAGAAAGAGAAGATAAGCTCAAATACACATATATGACATTTAATACATATATATATATATATATATATATAACATATAAGAAATATTACAAGAATACACAAATATATCCCAACAGACAAAATGAACACACTGTTCCATGAACAAGCAGTATATGAAAAGGGTTACCAAAAATGGTAAAAGTCTTACTTGAGTGGTGGTTTTGCTATGAGGGCTTTCATTCCAAATGTGAGGATGACATCATTTGCTGAGTGGTGAAACCAAGTCTGTTCAATAAACAGAGATAAGAGCTGTGTCTACTATGATTGAAGAATCAGGGGGGAAAATATGAGAAAGTATTCTGAATTCTCATGTGACTAATGGACTCATGATGTCCAAAGACATGCCCTCAAATCCAAAGGAAGACAATTTTTTTATTATCTCCCACCAGAAGAAAATAAGGGAAGAAAGAATTAGTTGAAAGAAAATGAAAATTGAAAAAGAGACAAAGTAAGTGAAAAAGAGAAAGGAGAAATCTTGAGTATAAAAGGTTTAATGAGAGATAAAAGAACAACAAAAACAAGATAGAGAAAGATTAAATTCATAATCCCATCATTTATTAAAAAGTGCTTGTAATAAAAAAAACTATTTTTGTTCAACAAAATATAATCTTCTCCTTTATTAGTGGATTTGGCAAATCATATTGTAGCATACTTATTTTAACTTAGAATATATTGTGTAAAGAAAAGTAATTTCACTACATCTATTTTTACAAGAATGTTATGAGGAATATTCATATAATAGCCTTATTTTGAATTTAACACACATTTCAGTTCCTGACAACTAACAATCCTTTTTTCCTGATTTTTATTGTATTCATTTATCCAACCCCTCCAACATAAGCAGAATGCATCACAAGGTCAATTTTTAAATGGAGTAAAGTTGGTCTAAATTCAGAGTTAACCTTCTCCTCAATGGGTTGCTTCACTAAAGCTAATGACAACATTTCTAATATTTACCAATAGCAGGTTGTGAGGAAAGAATGGATGAATCTATACATTTCACAGGGCATTAGACTGAAGTAAAGTGCAAAAAGTCTTGTCAATTTTGTCTGGGGTTGTAGAATATGCTGACTGACTACATTTCAGCAGAGAGGTAAGACCACAGCAATGAGTGTCCAGGATATGACCCTAAACAATCTGATGGTGAGGATCCAGTCCTAGAGCTTTGGGGAATGTAGAGTACTCCTTCACTTCCATTACTCCTTGGTCCACTCTGACCCAGAGTGGTAGCCCCTGATAGGGTCCTATCTATGGGTCAAATAGAACTAAACTGCATTCTTATGCTAAGCTGAATTGCTTAAAATAGAACTATATGGACATTTAAACTGTGTACTTATGCTAAACTGAATTGTGGAAATGGAACTTGAAAGGGTCTCATCTATGGGACAAATAGAACTGTTTAACCATTTAACTGTGTGCAAACAAATGACTGATGTTGAATTGTTAGTGCTTCATAACAATTTTGAAACCATTAAACAGTTTGCAAACAAATGGTTAATACTAAATAGAATTATTTGGATTAGATAGGAATGCTTGAAACTTTAGTTGAGTGGAAAAATTGAATTATTGGTATTACATATTACTTGGAACCATTTCACTGAGTACAAATGAATGAAGTGTTGTATTGAATTGTTAATGTTAAATAGCAATACTTGAAACATTTAACTGTGTGCAAACAGTAGCAATAATTAATTGTGTGCAAACAAATTAGCACATATGCATTTAAAACTACAATTACTAACAATTCACTTAAAAATCATATATGTATAACCATTTAGCTGTGTGCAAACAAATGACTGGTAAATAAAATTGTTAATGTTACATAGCAATACTTGAAACCATTTTACTGTGTTCAAACAAATGATTGACATTAAAGAGAATTATTAGTGTTGAATAGAAATACTTGATATAAACAAATGAACTCTGGCTTGTTTAAAAGAAACAATCCATTAACAAATCATATATTATATATATATATAAATGTATAAAGAGGATTTGGGATTAAATACTCCAGAAGGGTTGATATACCATAAAACCTAACTAACTAAACCAATCAGGTTGCAGATCCATTTCTTATGAGGATAGTTATTTTGATAAACATGCCTACATATGTATTCCTGACCACTGACAATCCCTATTTCACAATTTTTCAATGTATTTCCATTGAAAATCATTTACATTGTAAATATTATTGCTTCCATGCTGTCAGTAAAGCTTATTTTAATTCTTGACCACTGACAATCCTTTTTTCATTATTTTTCAATGTATTTCTATGGAAAAAAGCTAAAGCTCTATCAGGAATTGTTTGTCATCTTGCCTGAAAAAATTTTAAATTGTACTCTATAATCTTATTTTTTTTTAAGTGGTGTTCGTGGCTCACCATTTATGTCTTACTGTCCATGTCACTGTAAAAGGATGTCTATCTCCACCGGTTGAAGTTACCACTAAGATATAGTAGAAGTAATAATCACCATCACAGTAGGATTCCAACTAGCATCCAGTTGGCAGACAAGGGAACCAGCTATAACTCAGCACAGACACTGAGAGCATTGGGCAGAATAATGGATATTTATCTCGTACCATATCCATGCTGAAACCAGCAGCCAATCAGGGCTCAAGGAGTGAGATCACTCAGATACAAGAATGGAATATTCCAGAATGCCATAAACACTAATTGCTTTATGCACAAATTCACATTGTAATTAACTAGTCAGTTATTATTGCTGCTCAACACAACAGTGCACTAACTCGCTCAATTCAACAACACCCAGCATCAGTAACCCACTCTCTTGATAATCATTATGAGAGGCAGGTGACTCTCTCTCTCTCTCTAAATATATATATATATATATATATATGTTTATATATCCCCTTAGACCTTCTCAGTCATGCTGTTACGTTTTTACAAACAAGAGAATATGTAAACAAAATTGAAAAGCGATGAACTTGTGGGTGTGTAACAATACAATTTGGTTTATTACCCACTGGCAGAAACAAATGTCTGTTGACTAGGAAAACAAGTTTTAACTTTGTGTGCACCAGTCAAATGTACATCTACCATGGTGAATTTTGTGTTCATTGTCCCACATGTGTGTCCATTCTTCCAGTCCTTACAAATTCCACAATACACTCTTCACAGGAGGCAACTCCCCCTCTATCTTTCAAGGGGAATAACTTTGATATTTTTTTCATTAGGTCTGATCCCGAACACATGCTTAGAAAGAATTTATTTCATCTCAATGGTTTCCCGAACAAAAAAATGGAGAATGGACTCAACTACGTGCGCATCATGGAATGCCCTGATGCACATATAATCTTCCCTTCCTCATGCTCGAGTCAGATTCACTTCAACGCGTAATTCGACCCATGTGAATGACATTCAAGTGCAAGTACAATACACAGCAGAACTTTGATAGTAAACTTTCATAAAAATGACACTATGTCCTTTTTCATTGTCAACAGAGTTTAGAATATACTGACTGTATCCCTGGCAGAAGGATAAGGCTCTCCTTAAAAAATAGGTGGGGTGTTCAGTTTACACTAATCTGCATCTGATGGTGAGGCTCTAATTCTGGAGATCCACAATGTGTGGAGTATTCCTTCATTGCCATTACTCCCAGCTACTCTTGGAGTGGTAGTATCCATTAAGGTCCAATCTGTGGGTATAAGAGATGTTTAAAGATTATTCATATTTGATAGGACCATGTGCAAAAGAAAACTCTTTAGAAACAACAACATAAAAAATACAAATATGAATGTACAATTAGTACACTTCCCTAACCTCTAGGCATAAGATAACTGTAAACTGGTTGACATGCTATTAAAATCAGTCAATCTTTATCATTAAGGTTTTTCGGACTATTGTCTTCATCTTTATCGTTATTTCCACAACGTTTCTTCAGGTGTTTGTTGAACTTGGGAACCCTCGCGGAACTTTGAACTATGTCCTGTTCTGATTTAATTTGCCATATATTTCCTGTATATTACTCGCCTGTAGTGAGGATTGAACCTGCAACCTTCAGATGATTGTCTTCTTAGAAGCTCAGGGAACCAACGCCTATAACCGTTACGCCATGTGTCCTGCTGGACAATTCAGAGTGAATTTTTGGGTATTATAAACTTAGAATTACTACAATTATGTATGATTTTTTTATCTGTGCTCATATTCAGATTTCAGTTTTTTTGTTTTGTTTTTTAAATTTTTTTTTTTATCTCGCCTTCAACAAGCTTCATCTCAGAAATTTAGACATCAGTCAATCTATTTTTAATAATTTCTATCTTATATAATATGGTTAATTACTGCTAGTAAGAATAATTTCTCACCTGAGAAATTCAGACAAAGATTACTGAAAACATAATCAATTTCTTTAACTTGTCTTAAAAAGAGTGAAATCTAAATGCCAAACTTGATAAATGAATGGCAGACTTAGAACTAAACTAGAATCAGTCCACTTAAACATTATTTGAATAAGAAATTTGTTATTTAATAAGATGTTATTACTTATCATTTGTATTGAAGTGTTAAGGAAGCTGTTTGCTTTTGTGTATTGATTTTAAGTCTGAGGCCAAGTCCCGCTTAAAAAGCTCCATCCACTGTACGAAGCCAGAATCATGAAAGACTTTACAACAATGTCTGCTGGTGGCACATGAAATTGACAACAAAAGCAAATAGTCTTGGAGTGTATTTTACAGTCAGCTGTCATGAAGAAAGCATGCTTCATCTTTTGAAGTTGCTCTTAGAGACATCTTGTGTCAGCACAGAGACAGGTGTACACTCTTTCTTTGGATCTTTGAAAAATACATTGAGTAAGAAGACAGGTGGCTGTCGTGACAAAATGCTGGCAATGAAAAGCTCATAATGCAATGTTAGAAACATACACACACACATATATATATGCACATATATTCGGTGTATCCATGTAAATTCCACAAAATACATGCATAAGAATTGCATGCATTTAAACTATAGATAATATTCTGGGATAAATTTTTACAAAATCCAAAAATGAAATTTATAAGATGAAATTTGTATGAAGATAAAATTTATAAGAAGATATAAATTTATAAGATAAAACTTCTATGAAGATAAATTTATAAGATAAAATTTCTATGAAAATAAATTTATAAGATAAAATTTCTATGAAAATGAAATTTATTAGATAAAATTTCTATAAAGATAAAATTTATAAGATAAAATTTCTATGAAAATGAAATTTATACAATAAAATTTCTATGAAGAAATTTCTATAAAGATAAAATTTATAAGATGAAATTTCTATGAAGATACTTTTCATTTAAGTTGCTTACTTTTTTGGAGAAACTTGTTGGAATAACAGCTATTGTTAAAGGAATTGGACTAAGCTACCCAAGTACAAGTTTACATATTGGTAGTTGTCAGTTTATTGAGTGGTTTCAACCAAGAACTCTCCCTCTCATTGATTGATTGATATTAAAGAAATATGAAATATTTCCACTTTTTATACTGTCACTCTCTCTCTCTCTCTTGCCCAGTCGACTGAGGCTGTACAATATCCCAACTGCATTTCTGCAGAGAGATAATACCCTCACCAACAAGTGTCTTGATATGACATTAAACTATCTGATGGTGAGACTCAAGTAACACTGAACCTTTAGGGAATGTGGGGGACCCCTTCAGTGCCATTGCTCCTAGGTCCATTTGGACCCAAAGTGGTAGCACTGGATAGGGTCCTATCTATAGGTCAAATAGAACTGTTTGACTGTGTGCAAAAAAAAATTGACATGCAAAATTGAGTTGTTAGAAATAGAACTGTTTGATCATTCAACTGTATATAAACAAATGATTGATGTTTAATTGAATTGTTAGTGATATATAGCAATACTTGGAACTATTTAACTGTGTGCAAACAAATAGGTATTCGTTGAAATAGAATAAGTCTTAAATAGCAATACTTGTAACCACTTCACAGTGGGCAAACAAATGACTGATGTTTCATTATTACTGTTACATAACACTAGTTGAATCCATTTAACTGCATACCAACAAATGATTAATAGAATAGTAAATTGAAATATTTGTGTCAAATAGAAATATTTGAAACTATTTAACTGTGTACAAAAGAATGAGCTCAGGCTC
The DNA here is from genome assembly GCA_963585895.1 of Sepioteuthis lessoniana. Taxonomy (NCBI): domain Eukaryota; kingdom Metazoa; phylum Mollusca; class Cephalopoda; order Myopsida; family Loliginidae; genus Sepioteuthis; species Sepioteuthis lessoniana. The sequence goes on along the minus strand of OY757910.1, from coordinate 87,388,886 downwards.
ATTTAAAAACATATCTACAAAATAGGTTTACAAATCATATATGTTTGATATGGAAGTAAATAATGGATTGTAATCCAACAATACATAGAGAAAAATTGATAACAAGGTATTCCACTTGGATTATCTTGTTATCAATTTTTCTCTATATTTGTTTGATATATATGTAAAAACAGGATTCAGCATTAAATAACCAACAATGGTTGATATGCCATAAAACCCAACCAAACCAAACCAAATCTCTCTCTTTCAACCATATCCCTTCTATTTACTTTGTACATAAACCCACTCTTCAACCTTTTCTATCAGTTTTTTTTATATCATATTTATCACCAGATAAGATACATTATTTACAAAGGTATTTGGAGGTGCTTAGGGCATAATGGTAATGATTGTATGAAGTGGACTTAGTTACCCTCAATCAAATCTGAAACAATGCTGTTTGCATTGCACATAATGCAAATACTCTGAGAAAAAGCACGGAGCCAACTATTCTCCCGCTAACTATGAGTAAATAGTCAGGCAAACTGAGCTCTTTAACCTTAGTATTGCAACCAGTTTAGGGGAAGGAAAACTCTGAATTTAAACTATTTATAGACCTGGAAAAGGATGGGTTCAACAAGGCAATTTCCACCCAAGATATGTTACTTGAGTAAGGTCCACATGACCAAACCAGGTTAAATGACTAGTGGAAAAAAGCTCACTTTTGATGGAAAATATATATACCTTAATTTTCAGAAAAATTTTGTTAAATTTTTTGGAGGATGGTTTTAATAACAATAAAGCGAGCCAAACCAGTCAGAGATAAATATAATGTTGATTCACTATCATAACTGAGAATAAAAATAAAACCCATGAACAAAACAATCTCTTCTTTACAAAAAAGAAAATCCTAAATTAAAACAGAAAGGTTAGAATGTAATAATAAAAAAGTTATTAATTTTCTATCCTTTTTTAGTAACATGTTTTGTTTTGTTTTGTTTCGTTTTTTTCTTAAGAGATTTTGAAAGCAAAATATGCAAATGAGCAAACCCCTTTAGGAAAATCATATAGCAAGCTACGTAAAAAACTTATTTTTTTTAGTTTGGTTGGGTTTTATTGCATATCAACCATTGTAGGTCATTTAATACAAAATTCTTTTTATTCATATATATTAACTATATGATTTTTAAATACATTTTGTAGATAACATTTTTAAATGAGCCTGGGCTCATTTTTTTTCACAGTTAAAGGTTTCTCTTATTTCTATCTAATACGAATAATTCTATTTAATATTAATCATTTGTTTGTCCACTGTTTAATAGTTTCAAGTATTGCTATGTATCACTAATAATTCAATTAAGCATCAGTCATTTGTTTACACACAGTTGAATGATCAAACAGTTCTATTTCTAACAATTCCCTTTAGCATATCAACAAATTCAAATGGTTTCTAGTATTGCTATGTGTCACTAACAATTCAATTAAACACCAAATTAAATATCATACAGTTTTATTCGACCCATAGATAGAAACCTATCTGGTGCTACCACTTCAGGACATAGAGGACCTGAGAGCAATGGCAATAAAGGGGTACTCTGCATTCCCCAAAGCTTCTGTATTATTGAAGCCTCACCATCTGATTGTTTAGTGTCATATCCAGAACATTCATGGGAGATGTTACCCATGTGCAGAGATGCAGTCGGTGTATTCTGCTGCCCTAGCCAATTGGGCCATCAGAAACTTGTTTGAGATCAGAAAAAGTAGTTGTTGCTTCCAATGGAGAAGTTCCTCTTCTAGAGCTCTGGGGAATGTAAAGTCATTCCTTCATTATTATTAATCCCTGGTCCAATCTGAGAGTGGTAGTATCAATCTGTAGGTAAAATACATCTTTTTAAGATAATGAAATGTTTAACTTTTTAAAACAATTGTGAAGATATACACTTTTTGTAATTAGAGATTATAATTGGTAAACTTGTTTTGAAATGAAATAAGCTTTCAAGAGTTGACATGCTGTGAGATCAGCCAAGCATCCAATCAAAATATATATTCATTCCTTGTTTATTTCTTGAACATTGTCTTGTCCTTCTGTAGCATTTTTGAAATGAAACTTTATATTTTACAGATTCTATTGCTGGTCATTCTTGATTGTATTGTGCAATTTATGTGTCCCACTACGGTTGTCAAATAGATGTTTGTAGCACTTCAGCACCACATAGACACATGTACCACCACCATTCTAAATAGTCTATGAGTGTAGCACAACACCTTAAGTTCCATTTGGATGCCCCCGTTGTAACCTTGCTATAAGAAAAAGAGATAAACACACAAACACCATCTGTTTGTTTGCTGATACAAAAGTTTATTCGCTGCTACCCTTCTTAGCAGTCACTAAAGAGAGAGAAACAGAGTATGAACTGGTTCATCTGCTTTAGATAGAGAAAAATGAACTGTTGCTAGATGAGAAAGATAGAGACCTTGATATTCACTTTTCTGCCCCAGTCCTTTTCTACTTGGGATTCCATCTTCACGGCTCTGCAGTTTGGCTCTAACTATCTTTTCCTGTTTGCAATCCCATATCCATTTGAGTTTCTTCCAACTAATCAGAGCCCATCTGCTGACTGCTCCTTATACATTTGTTTTTTAACTTGAGAGTCAACTGCTATCATAACCTGGATTTCGGGATCTTACTATTAACTTTCCTATTTGTTTCTCCCTTATCATTGTGTCTCTCTTTATCTCTTTTTCTCTAACTGCCTTGAATCTTTTTCTCATATATGTCCCTCTTTTCCACTATCTTCTGGTTGACCTCTAAATCTAGCAAGGAAACAAAACTTACAACTTAAACAATCAGCTGAAATCCCTAATTATATTACATTCCTCTCATAATACCTCAAGAAATTTTTCTATGAAAAAATTCACAAATCTATTTAACAATGCTCAGTAGCTTTTATCTCTCTTACTGCAATGACCAAAAAAATTCATTGAAAACAACAAAAAAATACAATTTAGAGGAAACAAAAAAGGACCATAGAGCACGGTAAATTGTTCACAGTTCATTAATATTTGTTCTTTCAGTCCTTGTTTAATTCTTTTTCTCTTTCTCTTCCTTTTCTTTTTTCATTTGTAAAGTCAATACCATTTTCTCTTGGTTTTCTCTTTCCTAAGCTCTTTTCTCTTTTTTTTTTTTTCAAACCAATGTCTTTCTTACTTTACTATGATTCTTTTCTCCTTATTTTGCTACTCTCTGCTCATAAATTGCTCCTTCTATCTCCTTTTTTCTATCTCTTTCTGCGTCCTTTTTCCTCCTCTATTCCCTCAAGCCTGTATATTTGTACTGTAAGTTTATAATACACTCTAATAGTCATCTGTATAAACACAACCCCAGCCCACATGCAGAACAAGGAGTTTTCTTTCTAAAATGGTCTCTTTTTTTCTCTCTTACTGCCTTGAATCTTTCTTATATATGTCCCTCCTTTTTCACTGTCTTCTAGTTGACTTCCAAATCTACCAAGGAAACTACTTACTACTAAAACAATCAACCAAAGTCCTTAATTATATTAAATAAGGATTGAGCCATTTTATCATTTTACTACTTTGCTGTGTTAGCATTTATAGTAATTAATAAAGCTTACAATTATATGAAATCAATATATCATATACAAGAAATACTTCATGAAATATTAATCAGTAAAAGAAATATTAGTATTTAAGCTATTAAAGTTACAAAACAAACATTGTTTTGTTGGTATGTTAACCCTAGTTAGGTCCATCATCATCATGTCATGCCTCTTGCAAGGATTTTCCTGACTCTCTTTCTCTCTCGCCATTTGTCTCTATCTTCCTTCACATCTGGCAGGTTCTTCAGACTACATCCTGTATCCATACAGAGCTGTTGTAGATAAATTCAAGCTGGTTGTCCAACACTTGCTTGTCCATGTGCAGGGGTCAATAGGAGAATGGCAATTATGAGTTCGACCTTACAGCAGTGTCTCACATGTTTTCTTCATCTGATTTAGATGGTTTTTGAGATGAGATGTAGGTGGCTGTACAGCTACTGTTTTGTGAGATGTTGCTTCAAGGATTTGCTAAATATAACTCATACCAATCTTGTGCAATTGCTGTAAAGCTTTTCCTCTATACGTTTAGTCAGCATCCATATAGTAGTATGGATACAACTGCTGCTTGGAAAAAATTGCATTTTATTTTATCTGATAAGTCTGACTTCCATGTGACCGATAACCTATCAATAGCTGTCCATACCTTTGCTAGTCACATATTGATGTCTTTTTCCGTAGATGAGACTCTGCTTCCAAGGTATGTGAAGTTGTCCACAAGTTTCAGAGAACTACTATTTAGTTTGGAGATGTCTCCTCTTGGATTAAAGCACATTTACTCCATTTTGTTTGCACTCACATGGAACTGAAGGAAAAGATATTAGTGACACTCGTCAGTCTCACATGACCACATATTTGCACCAAGGTCTCAGTGAAGGTATGGCCAAAGAAGGTATAGAAGGTCAGTAGTTGCCCATGCAGCAAGTCTCACCACTAGTTGTTGTCCAAGAAAAAAACAATGACCACTTCAAATTGGTTCCAATGTCATAGCAAGAGTTACTAAAACTAGGATAAAAATAACATCAGACTGTTTGAGGGAATTCAGCTAAAAGTTTTGGATTCACAGTTGTCTTTCTTCTACACTGATTCTCCAATAAGGCTAAAAAGTTTATTTTGCCCTACTGTGACTGGGAGAAAGATATTAAGTTGAATAAATCAATAAATGCCAAAACTCATGAATAACAGAGCAAGCAGAAATTTTCTATCTTAATTGTCATTTCTTGAAAATAAAGCAAAAAAATAATTGTCTTTCTTTAATGATCATAACGGAGAACCTTGAAGATTCTGTGTCATTGATTTTTATCTCCAGATGACAAAATTTCATGAGTGCGTTCTCAGCTTCCATTATTTTGAGTCCCTCTTTCCAAATTGCTTTGTTCTTATCAAATATTTCTTTCTTTTATCAGTTTTTCTTTCTTCCTAGCACCTTCAGTTTTTGTTAGCTCTCTTTTTCTTTCCCTTTATATATCTGCCTGTCAACCTTTATTTATCAATTAGACAACTCATAAACCCATTAAGTTCCAACAATTGGTATTTGCCCAATCCCTCCACCATGGACAGGATGTCTCATGACGTCAATTTTTAAGCAGAGTAAAGCTAGTTTGAATTCAGAGTTTTCCGACTGCTAGACTGTTTGCCATAAAGACATCAGTCTGACCTACTATTTTCCTCAAACCTTGGGAAAAGAGATAGATTCATGCCTTTCCGACAAACATCTGCACCCTCCTGGATTTGAACTTAGATCGCTGATTCCATTTCTTACAATGATAAAAATTAAAGTGCCACCCCCACTCATGATGATACAAAGGCTTCTATTTAAGAAGGAATGACAGAATTTTCATTTGAATGATAAAAAAATGGTGTTCAACATGAATGCAGACCTTACTAAAGAATCATTCTATTACAAATTGAATTGGAAATTGTTTTATTCTTTTAGTATAAGGGTTTCATAAAAATCTCACTATGATAGGCCAGTTGATGGATTATAGTGACACACACTCATGCACAGACAAGATATATATATATATATATATATAAGACCAACCCATTAACATAATGGTTTGAGTGTTCATCAATGGTCCAGGACACCTGGATTTAATCCCAATTCAAGTTATACCAAAGAGTCAAAAAATGGTACTTGATGCCTCTCTGCTTAACACTCAGCATTATAAAGTATGGATCAAGGGTAACGTGGAGCAATCCAGGGAAAGGAGTAGTGCCATTCCCTACACAGCAATAGAGTAGCTAATGAAAAGGGACTCTTCGGTTCACTATCAACTACAGTTGGCCAACTTACTTACGATGTATAATTATGATTAAGATTTTATGCTAAATACGTTTTTAATCCAGAAAATTTTTTCAGTGGCCAATTCAAGAAAAGGCATTGCATTATGAAAATATATTTTAAGGTACAAAATAAAATAATACTAAGATAAAAATTCAAACTAATGTAATCTGGTTTATGCAGTCAATCCTCAAGCATGCTTGTGTTCAACACGCCTGATTTTGTTAAATTCCTACCATAATCTAACAAATTCAGTCATATCTCACCTGAGAATCTACAAACTGAAACTCTCAGTCAGGATTATTTATCCTGTTTTATTGTAATCTTATTTGTACGTGAAATATATTGTATATATTGTGTGTATATATAAATAAATATAATATAATATATATATATATATATATATATTGCATATGTGTTTGGGTATATAAATTTATATATATAAATATGTGTGTATATATGTATATATCAGTGTATTTTGTGTATATATATATGTGTATGTATATATTTTGTGTGTATATATATATATATATATATATATATATATACACATTGAGTGTGTGTATATATATATGTTTGAGAATTTTAGTTATATATTTTTTTAAAATGACATTCAGCATAAACAAAGACTCATAAAGTTATTATTCACTTGTGAGTTATCCTGAAAAGTGTCCAATTCTCTAAGAGGATTTAAGATCATATAAAAACCATATTATAAGCCAGTTTTGCTTTGTTACAGTTACCTATATATATATAAGTAAAAATTTTGTAATCTATAGATATCTATCAGCATACCTATGTATTAAAGTTTCTTTTCCAGTCATCTGTTGAATTATCTTCATGAGACCATTATATATTTGGCTACCACTCCATCTTTGTTTTTTTGTTTTGCCTTTCTAATAACTTCTGTCTATATTTGTCTATTTCCTTCTATTCAATGCTACATTTTACCAATATCAATTCACTGCATTTGTTAATATCTCTTCCCTTCTTTATTTATTTATACAATGTATTTGACAATAATGTATGTTTAAGATACATTTTCTTTATTACAAGAGAAGTTTTTATAAAAGAAAAAATATTATTTGATACACAAAATCATGTATTATAGAACTTGAACTCCTCAGTTTTATATACTATATGCTAGTACAATGTACATTGTATAATATTTAGATATTTTGAATACATCTTAGATACTATACAATATTTTGAAGACATCTGAGATACAATATGTGTATGGATATATATACATATAAAGGCAAGCACTGAAAGGAATAGATATGAAGAGACTGAGCTATATATGAAGAGAGGTTGATGGAAACAGTTTGAGATAAATCTGAAGATATATGAAAGAGATGAATATCTTAACTATGTTTTTCATCTGGATATTTTCATTCTCTTCATCTTTGGTATATATATATATATATATATATATATACAGTTGTCAATTTATCTACCTAAGCATCTCTCTCTCTCTCTCTCTCTCTCTCTCTCTCTCTCTCTCTCTCTCTCTCACATATATATATATATATATATAATCTGAATGAGTCTACTGTTCCTCAGGAAGATCATAAATCATTTCTTCTGTGGCATTCAGACTTTTATTACCTTTGCTTTATTATCTTTTCTGTTTTTCTCTCTAATTACTTTCCCAAATTCCTTTGATGGTTTTGATTTTATGACCAACAAATTTTGTTTCCTTTTTTATTGTTCCTAATGACTTGTATTTTTTATCATCCTTATAATGTATGCTTTATTGTATCTGTTTATCAGCTTATAATCTTGTCTAAAAATCCCTTTTGTATACTATGTATATATATTCATATAACTTGTCATAAGTATTTGAGGAAGTGTCCTCATAGTGTAATGGTTAAAGAGATAGACTGCAAAATCATAGTAAGAGAGTTTGTATTCCAGTCATGCTATTACTATTACATTCTGTTTCGGGGGGGGGGGAATACCTTTGGGAAAGGTATGTATCCCCTTATCCTCCAAGCTATGGGTTAGATAGTACCACTACTGTTCTTCTAGAATGATGGATTTGGCATTAAATAACCTACAAAGGTTGATATGCCATTAAACAAAGAAACCAAACCAAACCATAAGTATTTGAACAAAGAGTTTGCTTCTCATTGCTTGTACATGAACAATACTTTCTATTACCTTATGAACAGCAACCTGATCATAAGTATTTGAACAAATATAAAATCTGTTTTTATTACCAAAAATTGCAAAGACAGAGCCTTGAATTATAATAGTTATTGTCTTAGGAAATGAACTCTATGTGCCAAGTTTAAATCCTGCATAAAGTTGTTTGTATATCCAGATATGAGTAAATAATCTCCCGTACTGGGGAAAGAACAGGTGGATTCATGCCTTTCCCAAGGACATTAGTACTACATATGAAATTATAAAAAAAGGTAAAGCAGGTTAAAAACTCATGACTTTGAATTTCATATTTTCATTCATCAGGTAAGCTGATAATCTGCATATGGATTACCAGATCAGCAGATATTGAAAGGCAGATGATCGTCAGAGTTTTGAGTTATTGGTCTGCTTTAAATCATTTATAATCATATTTACCAACCCCTCCGCTCGGGCAGGATGTGACACAAGGTCAATTTTTTTTTAAACAAAGTTTAAGAGGTTTGAATTCAGAGTTTTCCCTCTCCTAGACTAGTTGCCTCACCAAGGCTAAAGAACCTAGTCTGCCCTACTATTTACCCATAGCTGGAGGGAGAATAATTGGATTCATACCTTTCCCAAGGGTATTAGTGCTATGTGAAATGCAATCAGTCTCGTCCAGGACTTGAACTCGTGTTGCCATGTCCATTTCTTACAACGATAACCATTATACCACGGGCACCTCCTCAAATCATTTATAATTGTCAATACATTATCATATTGTTCTGCATTTTTGTTCATTGAGCTCTGTAGAATCTTGCAATTTAGAGGTGTTTTGGTGTTAATTCTAACAATAATTGTTGCTCCTATTTTAGTAGAGTCTTAGGTTCAATCCCAGGTCGCATCATACCAAAGACTTTAAAAATAGTACTTGATACCTCCTTGCTCAACACTCAGTAATATAAGATACGTATCAAGAGTAAAGTGGAGTATTCCAGGGAAAGGAGTAGCGCCCTCTCCTACACCTCGGTGTAGTAGCTATTGAAAAGGGAGCTTTCTGGTTGCCAACTTTACTTTTTACTTTTATTCTTAACTACAGATAAATCTTAATATCATTAACTATGCTGGAAAATACATACAAATATTCATTTGAAAACATTCCAATTCAAAATAAAGATGAGTATTGTAGAACGCAACAATGTACAACAACAATAACAGTGACAATTATAACAAGCAACACTTACCTGAGGTCCAACGTAGTCAAGGTATTTGTCGTCCGCCCCACCTTACGGGCAAGTATGGCACAAGGCCTTTTTTTAGGTGGGACCGGGCGCAGGGCCGTAGCCCACACGCGCCCGGAGTTCCCAAAAATGCCTACGGCCCCGTCGGCATTCCCCTTATTAGGGGCGCCTCAGGCGCCGGGCGATAAACCAAACCTCCCCGAAGGGAGTAAAAGCCTGGGGGGAAGGCCCCCTGAGGCCGTAGGAAATACTCCCCAGGCACCGAGACACACTCGGCCAGATCCGCGCCTTGACGCCACGGCCGGCCAAAGTGCTACTCAGCACCTGAAGAGGTCATGACCAAGAGCAATCTGTCGCCAGACTGATCTCTGCCGGACTGGTCCAGCATAGGCAAGACTAATGCTACTGATAGGGTTGGTATTTATGAACAGACATAGCCAATCAGATGTTCTAGCCAATCACTATACAAGGAATGGACCGGCCAACGTGTGCACATTGGAATCTCCCAATGTGCCATAAAAATAGCTCTTCATTGAGGACTGATTCACTTTAGTCCTAGCCTTGCTAAAGACGTTGCTCTTAGCCTAGCTACTGACTACAAGTGTGTTTCGTATTTCAAATAAAATAAAATTCATTAAAAAAGCAGAAAATTTCCTAAAAAGAATGAGATGGACAACTACATTTTTCATTTAAAAAAAAGTGAATAAAGATTTAGATTTGCAGACAGGAAATGTCCATCAATAATCAAAGAACTTGGTAGTTTTGAAAAATTCATGGTGAACCAAATAAATAAAATAAAATTTAGAAAGTCTAATATGAATTCCAGAAAAAATAGATGATGATAAAAGAAAAATGAATAGTTCACCAATAGTTTTGTAATGGCTGACAAATCGAGGAATATTTATGAAGTAAGTTGGCTAACCATTTACGAAGTAAGTTGGTCTCTTAGATCATTGGCAAACCCTCTACTACAGTGCCAATGGGCTGGTAATTAGAAAAAAATTCTAAAAAATGTGGTTTTAAAGGAAAAAAGGGTGTATTATCTACTCACCTGACAATCTTGTGTATGAAATATGCAGCAGTGAGTTATTACACTGTCTTTCCTATTTTTATAATTGATAAGATCTCATAATAATTCCTTTATATTATTATATTTGAAAATATATATGTGTGTATTTATATGTATATATACATATGCACATATATATAAAGTAAAGTTGGCAACCTTAGTTGAGGATGACCCGAAGGCTCTCTTTTCAATAGCTACCGCACCAAGGTGTAGGGAAGGGTGCTATTCCATTCCCTGGATTGCTCCACTTTACCCTTGATCATCATCTTACAGTGCTGAGTGCTGAGCAAGGCAGCATCAAGTACCATTTTTTGAGATTTTGGTATGATTTGACCAGGGATTGAACCCTGGTCTCCCAGACCATTAGCAAACACTCTAATCATTAGACCAATGGCCCAGTACATATATATATATATATATATATACATACACACACACATATATATAATATACATATTGATATATGTTATACAAACGTGGTACATTCAATAAGATTCCAGACTTTTTTGTACAGGCATTTAAAATTGTTGTAGACTCTTGAAAATTCAGTATGTTATTGCTATACATCTTATGAGATGACTGACCAATTTTTATGATTTCAGATTCAAATGAACAGCTACAGCAGCAATTGGAATACACCCTACTAAAGCCTGATTGTCACAGCTGGTGAATTTCAAAAATGCAATCTGGACATGAAGAAGAACAATATGCAATAAAATTCTGTTTTAAACTTAGAAAAAATGCCACAGAAACGTATGGAATGCTTCCGACTGCTTTTGGAGCATCTTGCATGAATCGAGCATCAGTTTTTGAGTGGCATAAGAGATTCAAGGAAGGCAGGGAGTCCGTGAGGGATGATGAGAGGTGTGGGAGGAGTAAGGAAGTCAATACACCACAGTTGATTGGCCAAAGGGTTACAGTTAGGGTTACTATGTTGAGGTTTTAAGGGAGTTCAGGAAGAGATTCGTCGGAAGAGGCCAGCACTCTTCAAATCGGGTGAGTGGCATTTCCACCAGGACAATGCACCAGTCCATAACTCCATCCTTGTCACAGACTATTTGACCAAGATGGACATCAAGACAGTTCCTCACCGTCCCTATCGTCCCGACCTTGCTCCCTGTGACTTTTGCTTATTCCCTGAAGCTGTCGTTATGAGACAATTGAGGAGATGAAAGAGGCTGTGACGAAGGTCATTGACATGCTCACACAAGAGGACTTCCATGGGGCGTTCCAGAAGTTGTTGGAACAGTACAATAAGGGCATTGCAGCTGGAGGAGCTTACTTCGAAGGGGACTAGAGTTTCATGTATGTACTATCAATAAAAGTGCCCATACAAAAAAGTCTGGAAACTTATTTAATGATCCTCGCACATATGTCTAATATACATTTCATATGCATGTTATACATACATATCTATATAATATGTACATTATATGTATGTTATACATATATATATATATATACACAATATGTATATATAATGCATATATATATATATATATATACATATACAATATGTATTCGATAAATATTATATATATATATATATATATATATATATTTATAAAATATGTATATTATATATATATATATATATATATATATGAAGGTTATATGCAATATATATAGTTTGTATATGACATATATCTAAACAATATGTATTGCATATGTATATATTTGTATATAATATGTTTATAACATATATATATATATATATATATATATAATACTTATTCTGTTATTCATATAATTATACTGTTTATCTATATTTTCCATTTGAATTTTTCTTTCTCTGCTTTTTCTTTTTGTTAATTTATATACTTTCTTTCATTCTGCCTCTGCAATTCACCATTTTCTCTCTCACTCTGGGCGAGTGGAAAGATATGTCCATATAATTTCTCCATACAAACAGAAAAATCCATATTTATGGCTGTGTCAGCCAACCCATATATCTTTGCACTAATTGTCAGTCTAATTACTAAACTATTTGATTTACTTGATACATGTATTTACCTCCTTCATACTGCTTCCTCTCCTTCATCCCTCCGTCTATATAACTCTCTCAGTGATTGTTTTATATATATATATATATATATATATATATATAATGTGTGTGTGTACATATGAATGTTTCTATACATAATTGTATATCTTTATATAGATGTGTGTATACATATTTGTGAATGTGCACATGAATGTATATCTATTCCTGGAAATATGCATGAATAAATTTATGTGTGTGTGTATTTATGTGAATATGTATATATTTACATATACGAAACACATGAAGTAGCTGTAGATATTTTTTTTTTGTTTAACATTTTTCACATTACACTTCAATCCTAAGCTAAGACTGTGAATTTCAGCATTTTTAAGGATTACTATTCCAGTATATATATATGTGTGTGTGTATTTTTTCCTAATTTTTGTTAGCTGCTCTTCTTTTTTTCCATTCTCTTCATCAATTTATGACCTAACTAAATTAACTGTCAAATGTATATCATTCTGTTTTATCTAATTCCTATTGTCTAATAGGAAAATATCTTCTTTCCATAATCATTCACTTTCTGTTCTTTCTTTCTCTCTTTCTCTAATGACATTAAACTATCTGATGGCAATGCTTCACCATTGGAGATTTGGGGAATGTGGAGTATCCCTTCATTGCCATTGCTCCAAGGTCCACTCTGACCTGAAGTGGTAGAACCTGATATGGTCCAATCTAAGGGTCAAATAGAACAAACTGTGTGCAAGCAAATGACTGATGTTAAATTGTGACTGTTATATAGCCATACTTGAAACCATTTAACTATGTGCAAAAAAAGAGCTCAGGCTCGTTTAAAAATGTTATCAATAAAATATGTTTATAAATCATATATAGATAAACAGGATTTCGTATTAAAAAACCTACAATGATTGATATGCCATAAAACACAACCAAACCAAATCTCTCTTTATCTCTCTCTCTCTCACCAAGAAGACATCAGCTGAATTACCTGCAGAAGGGTAAGACACTCCACCTCAAAAAAAGCATGTCCTAGATATAACACTAAACCAAACCAGTGGTGAGGCTCTATATCTGGAGCTCTGGGTTTAATGAAGCTATCCCTACCTTGCCATTACTCACAGGTCAATTCAATTAGGATCCGTCCCATTTAGGGGTCAAAAAGATCTTTTGAAATTTATTTGTATTTGATAGGAATATTTGAGGTCATATAAAAATGGGCAAGATTTTGCAGAGAGCATAGAGTTCCCTGATCCTCTCTTACAATCAATTCCAACTGTCCATTGTTTGTAGCTGGACCTCTTGACTGCATTCCTTATCTGCAAATAGCTGATGTAGGTAAGACCTTGCTGGTCAGCCAACACTGGCATGACCATGTGCAGGTGTCATTTAGAGAACATCACTTATGAGTTCATCCTTAATTCAGCACCCCGGATGTCTTGTTCCTTTTACTTGAATGGTTTTTGAGATGGAAGGCAAGTGGCTGGGCAGTTGCTTTTTTATTGATAATTGCGTCCAGGAATTGTTCAAAACAGTGTATAACATTTAAGTATAGTTTCCACTAGCCTTTTCTCTATGTATTTTATTAGCATCTTAGTGGTGCATCCATAAAGTAGTACTGAAACAGCCTTAGCTTAAAAAACTACCCTTTTTCAAATATTTTCACAACTAAGGATATAAGTAAAATTAAGGCTTCAATTCAATTTGAAATAAAACAAACTATAGAAAACACAGTTTTTTATTATCCCTTAATATCAGATAAATAGTAGTTAAAATATTCTTTGTCGTTGAAGTGTTTACTACAACTTTTATTTCCTCTTCAATTGACCCATTTTGAAGAGACTATAAAAAAACATAAAAAGGATCAAATTGGATAAAAATTCACTTAAAAATCATAGAATATGTATCAACATGATTTGGAATTAAATAATCATCAAACGCTGATACACCAAAATCAAATAACCTCACATAACTTAATCTCGTTTTTCTTTGCTTTTTCTCTCTCTTTTTTTTTCTTTATTTACCAATTCCTTACTTTGCACTATTTCACTTACCAGTAATGATTACTGTTAAAATTTACTATGATTTACTTTTGGTTAGTGGTGGTGTCAAAACTACTGTACGGATGCACCACATAGACACTGAAAAAACATATTACTTAAAAACTTACCTCTCTCTAAAGCCATCTAAATAAAATGACCACGACACAGGACACAGCTGGAGAGCCATGGATGAAGTCAGAAGTAACATTCTCCTATGGACTCCTTCACATGTGATGAATATTGGTTCACTTGTGAGTGGTCTGACACACAAGTAGAAAATGATTCCCATTGTCATTTACTGGATGAATATATGGGTGAATAGACACCACTCATGCAAATGTGTTGGACAGGTCATCCTGGCACCACAGAACAACCCACCTGCTGCATTAGCATAGCTGGCTTGCTTTTACCAAGAAGATTCAAGAAGGCAGCCATTTGACTGCTATATCTCCCTATATTCCCTATCGCAGAAGCATGGAGGCTGTTGGAGCGGAATCAGTTCCTTATTTCCTGGCTGATTATATGGAAGTAGTCGAGATAGTGCCCTGAGAATCCTGGTTCTTGATGGCATTGATTGAATCGGGCCCTGGGATTCCAGGTCTCTTTGCAACGTAATGCCATCATTTCCTGGTTTTTTGGCAAGGTGATGTGGTGTACTCATATCTGTAATTGTTGGCTCAGGTGACGGAGGCAAGGCACTTGGTATGGGGGTCTCGATTATGGGAGTTTTAAGTTTCCTTGGAAACCTGCGGTTATCCAATTAGGGTGTGGTTTATGGACTTCTATAATGTGGACAACACCATGTGTTGGCCGACCAACAAGAACTTACCAACAACAGCTCTGTACAAAGACAGGATGTAGTTTGGATGACCGACCCAGAGATAGAGTCAGGGAAATCTGTGCAAGCAGCATAACATGATAATGATGATGATTATTTTGTATGTAAAATGACACAAGGGTGAAACATTCTATAAGGATCTAACTCTATTTGCCTTGGTTGTTACTGTAGTCACAATATTTCAGTTGTATCCTCCAGTCTTCTTCTGATATATAATATTGCCCATGAATAAGTCCACACTCAATTTTTGATAAAAAGTTAATTTCCCTCTGAACCAATGATATCAGGATTTTATTATATCTCATGGGATATAAATACAATAAAAACGGATGTTATTGGGTATTATTCATCACCTAACTCCACTTCATTAAACTCTGGGACCAAAAATAAAATTACAACACCTCAGTAACCCAAATTAAAACTGCATGAATATACATGTGTTCATATATATATATATATATATATATATATATATCATATTTACCAACCCCTCCGCTCAGGCAGGATATGACACAAGGTCAGTTTTTAAGCAGAGTTTAACAGGTTTGAATTCAGAGTTTTCTTTCTCCAGTCTGCCTTACTATTTACACATAGCTGGAGGGAGAACAATTGGATTCATACCTTTCCCAAGGGTATTAGTGCTCTACGAAATGCAATCAGTCTTGTCCAGGGTTTGAACTCATGTCACCATGTCCATTTCCTACAACGATAACCACGGGCACCTCCCAGCATATATAGTCATCCACAGACAGACTGTTTTTTTTCTATCATGACTCTTTAGTGTGGCTAGATGTGTGAGATGCTACAATCTAGGATTGAAACCTGGCTGACTTTATATCAGTTGGAATTTTTACCCCAGAGCTACCATCATTCTCAGCGTAAGCGAAGGAATTTTTTATGTATATATATTTTTTTAATATAAGCTATCAGCAACTAGAGTGCTCAATTCATGAGAAGAGCTTTACATTTACACGTATGTGCTCAACCCACAGTGGGTGAGCATGTATATTGTCCTCTACAGACAGACTGTAAATTATATATATATATATATATATAACTTTTCAAATATAAAATAAAACAAAGGAAAAACTAATAACTCTGAGTTTCATGGAGACAATCTAAAGGTGAGCATGTATCGATACATTTGAGCAGAAGTGTTGATACATGATCACTTGGATGAGGCTAATTGTATTTCACATAACCCTTGAGAAAGTTATAAATCCAACTATTCTCCACTTGCCCAGCTATGGGTAAATAGTAGAGCTGATTGATCTCTTTAACGTTGGTATGGCAACTAGTCTAAGAAAAGGATAACTCTGAATTCAAATCTGTTAAACTCTATTTGATAACTGACCTTGTGTTACATCCTGCTCATGCAGAGGGGTTGGTAAATAGATATATGATCACCTGAAGATCTGCCATATGAAATTCAGAGTCTTTTTTTTTTATCCTGTTTTAATTTTATAACTGAAATATCAGGATATTACTCAGTATTTTAGTGATAGAGCACTGCATCTTACTGATCTAAAACAGTATTAGTAGTAAATCTCTATTATACATATATAAGGAAGAGAACTTGTTTTTGGATAGCCCAGTTGGCTGGGGCTGTAGAATTCAACAACTGCATCTCTGCAAAGTGGTAACACCCCACCAATGAGTGTCTTGGATATGTCATTAAACAATCTGATGGTGAGGCTCTAGGAATGCAGGCACTTTGGGGAATGCAGAGAACTTCCTCATTGCCATTGCTCCCAGGTTCACTCTGACCCAGAGTGATAGCACCTGATAGAGTTCTATCTATGGATCAAATAGAACTGTTTGACATTTAAATTGAGTCCAAAAAAATGACTTATGCTAAATTGAGTTGTTAGAAATAGAACTGCTTGATCATTTAACTGTGTTTAAACAAATGACAGATGTTTAATTGAATTGTTTATGATACATAACAATACTTGGAACTATTTAATTTTGGTAACTTAAGTTTACAAATCATTTATATCTAATGCATATCAATACACCAGATTTGGCATTAAACAACCAACAATGGTTTTTTGAAAACTTTTACAAGAAATAAAATTCAAATATTTTTATTTTATAAGAAATATTTTGCTTTAATTTTTAGGATTGTACTTATTTATGTGTGAAATGGTAATTTTTCTTACCTTCTATAACATCCTATTTACCCAACCCCTCCGCTCGGGCAGGATATGACACAAGGTCAATTTTTAAGCGGAGTTTAACAGGTTTGAATTCAGAGTTTTCCTTCTCCTAGACTAGTTGCCTCACCAAGGCTGAAGAACCTAGTCTGTCCTACTATTTACCCATAGCTGGAGGGAGAATAATTGGATTCATACCTTTCCCAAGGGTATTAGTGCTATGTGAAATGCAATCAGTCAAGTCCAGGATTTGAACTCGGGTCGCCGTGTTCATTTCCTACAACGATAACAATTACACCATGAGATGAAAGCTTGAAAGCACAATTTCCAAATCACTGTATGGATAATGACAACCAAGAAAAGGAAACCAGTCAGATTACATCATTGAATCATAATGATGATAATTACTCATCTCAGAGATTTGAAATATTTGTTTACTACTGCTCCATAGCAAGATACTTCATTGCCCAGTTGGCTGGAGATGTAGAATATACCGACTGCACCTCTGTAGAGGGTGGGGGGGTAGACACTCCCCACAAGTTTCTTGGATATGACACTAAACAATCTGATGGTGAGGTTCCAGTGATGCAAGAGCTTTGGGAAATGTGGAGTACCCCAGAGTGGTAGCACGTGATAGGGCCCTATCTATGGGTTAAATAGAACTAAACTGCATTCTTATGCTAAACTGAATTGTTTGAATTAATTGAATAGCTTCAAATAGAAATGTTTTTGACAATTAAACTGTGTACTTATGCTAAACTGAATTGTTTGAAATGGAACTGTTTTTGACATTGAAACTGTACTTATGCTTAACTGAATTGTTTAATATAGAACTGTTTTGACATTTAACTGTCTAAACAAAATATATACTGTTTTGACATTTAAACGGCATACTTATGCTAAACATTGACATTTAAAATGTGTACTTATGCTAAACTGAGTTGTATGAAATGGAGCTGTTTTTGTATGCTAACCTGAATTGTTTAAAATAGAACTGTTTTGACATTTAACTGTGTGTAAATAAAATCTATACTTATACTAAACTGAATTGGTTGAATTAGAACTGTTTGTCGAAACCGAATTGTTTTAAATAGAAATGTTTTTGACAATTAAACAGTTCACTCATGCTAAATTGAATTATTTGAAACAGAACTGATTATTTGTATAAAAATGGATTTGGCATTAAATAACTTACAAGGGTTGATATGCCATAAAACCCAAACAACCAACCAACAAGACACTTCAATAATAAGTAAAGTTGGCAACCATAGCTGAGGGCGACCTGAAGGTTTCTCTTTCAATAGCTACGATACCAAGGTGTAGGGGAGGGTGCTACTCCATTGCCTGGATTGCTCCACTTTACCCTTGATCCTTACCTTATAGTGTTGCATGCTAAGCAAGGTGGCATCAAGAACCATTTTTTGAGTCTTTAGTATGACTCGACCTGAGATTGAACCCCAGTCTCCCAGACCATTGGCGAACATTCTAACTATTATGCCAAGAGTACCCTCCACATGAGCAGAATGCGACATAATGTCAATCTTTAATTGGAGCTTAATAGGTTTGAACTCAGTTTTTCTTTCTCCCGGATCAGTTGTCATACCAATGTTAAAGAACACAGTCTGCCCTACTATTTACCTATAGCTGGAGGGAAAATAATTGGATTTATACCTTGCCGAAGGGCATTAGTGATATGTGAAATGCAGACAGCCTCATCCAGGATTTGAACTCAGTTCACCACATCCATTTCCTGCGACAATAACCATTACACTCCATACGCCTGAACACTAATTGTAAATTTATACATTTTTCCTCAAAAAACTGTTTTGATTTTTCCTAAGAACTTTCTCTACTTTAAGTCAGATATGATTAAGAAGCAGGATATTATACACCTGCTCAAGGCAAATCTCTATAACATAATTTATATGAATTCTGATAAAATAGAGTTTGTGTTTTAATCAAATGGTACTATCTCTTCATAACATAGCAAGCCTCTGAAATTAGTAGACCTGTTCATATACCTTGGTAGCAACATCTCATCTACTGAAAGAGATATCAACATATGCAAAAGTAAAGCATGAACTAGTATTCATGGGTTAATGACCATGCAGAAATTTGATACATCTGATTGAATAAAACGGAAAATCTTCTGATCAGTTGTCATGTCTGTACTATTGTATGGCAACACTACTCGAACTCTAACAAAATGTTTGAAGAAAAATCTATATGGGAACAATACAAGGATGCTGCAGACTGTTCTGAACCAATCCTGATAGCAGCACCCGAAAAAACAGTTACTGTATGGCTACTTACCTCCCATCTCACAAACCAAGCAAAAGATGCAGGGCACTGCTGGAGAAATAAGGATGAATTTATAAGCAAAATTCTCAAATGGACTCCTACACATGGACTCACCAGTGTGGGCCAACTAGCAAAAATTCACATTCATCAGCTATGTGCAGACAATGGATGCTATGCCGAGGACTTAGCATGTGCAGTTGCCAGTAGAGACAGATGATGAGAGAGAGTCAAAAGAATCCATGCTGTCAGTATGCCATGATGATGTGGAGGATGTTTATATTACTATTATTTCACTCTTTAGTTTTGACATTGCCTCCAGCAGTAAAATTATTCAATCATAAATGTTCTATATATATATATATATATATATATATATATATATATATATATATATAGTTGTTCTCATTCAGGCTTTTCTACTTTCTCCACTTACTTCCACTTAAAAGAAAAAAAAATAATGAGGTACACAATAATGGCAATCCTGGATTGTGGGAATTCAATGCAAAGATATAACTTCAGATGAGATTCAAATTTGTTTCCTTTATCTGAAGAACCTGGCATTAATATACTCCCACTTTTCACCAGCAACCAAATCATAATAATACAAACATATTCATACATCTTTCAAATATATATAAAGCATTTTCATACTTTATACAATTTGTTTGGCTCTCGCTTTGCTCATTTCTGCAGTTGCTCTTCACTTCTATAATATATTTTGTATACATGTATATGATTTATTTAATTTCTATAAGATTTCTTTTGCTATACTTCATTTCTATAACAAATTTTGTCTAAAACACATATTGAACAAAGCTCATTTGATAATGCTGCACTGTTGGTAAGGTCTACATATGCTGACTGCTGAGGAATGTCCTGGTATGACATTACCTCCAGTGGTGAGGCTCCTCTTCTGACCAGGAATAATAGTACTTCTTAGACTCTCATCTATTGATCTAGTTGAGATAATGTTTAAAATGATTTTGAATTATAAAACATTGATATTGCAACTACTTAAAACCACATAATTGTGAACAGATCATTTGTATTACATAGGAATAATTGCTCAGTCATATGAATATTTGAAAATTATTATTAGTTGATTAAAGATAAATAATTGTTTGCAAATTATTACCATTAAATAGAAATAGTTAATTGAAGATAAATATGTGTTAGCTTATTATCATCATAAAATAAGAATAATTAATTGGAAATAGATACTTGTTAGAAAATTATTATTAAATGGGAATAGCTACTTCAAACCACATGACTGAGCAAATTATTAGTATTAGATAGGAATAGTTGAAACCAAATAAATAGGTATAAATTATTTATATCAAGAAAAGTTAATTGACACTATTGGCCTAATGAGTAGAGTGTTTGCCAGTGGTCCAGGAGACTGGGGTTCAACCCCAAGTCGAGTCATACCAAAGACTCAAAAAATGGTACTTGATGCCTCCTTGCTTAGCACTCAGCATTATAAGGTTAGGATCTAGGGTAAAGTGGAACAATCTGGGGAATGGAGTAGCGCCCTTCCCTACACCTCGGTGCAGTAGCTATCGAAAAGGGAGCTTTCAAGTCACCCTCAACTAAGGTTGCCAACTTTACTTTTTTATGATTATTATATAATTCAAGGCATGTTTAGCATAATGATTACAATCATATGAAATGAAATTGGTGACCTGAGTTCAAATCCTGAACAAGGCAGTTTGCATTCCACATCATGCTGACACTGTTGGGAAAAACATGAATTCATCTGTTCTCATACCCAGTAAGAGGTAACTAGTAGGGCTGACTGAGGTATTTAGCCTTTGTATGGCAACTGATCTAGGAGAAAGAAATCTCTGAATATAAAAATAGCTTTAGTCTGCTTAAAAATTGTCTTTCTGTCACATCCTGCCTATCAACACACACTTGAATCTATAATTGTTTGTAAATCATTATAGTTATTATGAAATCGGAACTGTTACTTTAAATCATATCCTTACTAGTGAATAAAATAGTCAGACTTCAGTAAAAAAACAAAAAAACAAACAAGAATTGACATGTCCTAAAACCAGTCAACCAATCATTTAACAATGATACAAAAAAAGACATTAAACTCAAAGCAAAAAAATATACTTGAAGTTTGCCAAAATTTTTTTTGTTTTTTTAACTAACACCACGTCTCCCTGAGACAACTTTAATCATTGATTAATATCTACTACTGTAAGGAGTGATGATCAGCATATTCTCACATTTGCAAAGACTCTAGGTCGGTATGATCCAGGACTTAGTGTTATATTAGTTATTGATTTAAATTTACTGAATTTACTGTAGACCTAACATCAATAAATTGGTGTTGATTGATTGATTTATTTATTCTAACAGCATGTCAACCCATTTTGGATTATTTTAGGCTTAAAGGTTAGGGAATCACATTCATTGCATGTTCATATTTATACTTTTTGTGTAGTTGTTTCTCAAGAAGTTGCAGGGGTTGTGGAGTGTTGCACATGGATCTAACAAATACAAATAATTTTTAAACGAATCTATTTACTCCATAGATGGGAACCTAGCAAGTACTACCACTCAAGACCAGTGGACCTGGTAGTGGTCCACTCAAGATCAGTGGACCAGAACTGGAGCCTCATCACCAGGTGCAGTTTAGTGGTATATACTGGACATTACTTTTCTAGTGGTCTTAAGCCTCTGTAGGGGATGCTGTCAGCATATTCTGAACTCTACTCTCAAGGTGAAAAAAGAAAAAGTCATGATAAATGTTTTCCTCAGAGGGTAGAATAGTTTTTTAAACCTTAGGAAAATTCTCATTTATCCTTGGTGTTCCTGACTGTATCCCCTTAAACTGATATGGCAGTTTATGCAAATATGTATAAAAGAAAAATTGAAATAAAACAAAGCTGCTGGTATGAAGGAAATAAGTTACATCTGGTTTTATTGAAAGATGAGAATTTGGACACATTCTGTATTGGTTACAATCCAGCAAGTTTCTCTGTAAAGGCTAAACATATGAAGTAAATGATTTAAATTTGTGTATTTGAAGAGAAACTTCTTTGCATCTAGGGGACTATTCCACTGCTAAGTTCTTAAGCTATTTTTGCGATTTACCAAGCTTGGAGCTGAAAAAGAAGTTTGCAGCTGGATAGCTATCAGTAGAATGCATGATGCCGAGATCAGTTCTTACCTTACATGACAAAGGCACAAATGTAAATGTAAATGATTGTGTGCTCACAAAAAAATATTCCCAAGATTTGTATTCTTGAAATTTTGATGTTATTATGGGCTACTGGCCTAATGAGTAGAGTGTTTGCCAATGGTCCAGAATACTGGGGTTCAATCCCAGGTCGAGTCATACCAAAGACTCAAAAAATGGTTCTTGATGCCACTTTGCTTAACACTCAGCATTATAATGTAAGGATCAAGGGTAAAGTGGAGCAATCCAGGGAATGGAGTAGTGCCCTCCCTTACACTTCGGTGCAGTAGCTATTGAAAAGGGAGCTTTCATGTCTCCCTTGACTACGGTTGCCAACTTTATTTACTGGCTTATGAATTTAGTATTTTTGAGAATATGTTTTTGTGTTTTCTGTGGAGACTGTGAGATTCTTGTAGTTTGTTGAGTAATTTAAAGTACCACAAATTACCATATTGATGAGTGTTTCTCAATCAGTGTTTAAGAAAGCTCCCATGGTGTAATGGGTAGTGTGCTGGACTGCAGTCTGAAAGTGAATGAGTTCAAGCTCCGGTCATGCTGTTGCATTCACCTTCGGACGAATACCCTTGAAATCCAGATGGCTGGAGCTGTAGAATACTCTGACTGCATCTCTACAGAGAAGTAAAACACCCACCAATGAGTGCCCACGATATGACACTAAACAATCTGATGGTGAGGCTCCAGTAATGCTGGAGCTTTGGAGAATGCAAAGTACACCTTCATTGCGATCACTCCCAGGTCCATTTTGGCCCAGAGTGGTAGGGTCCTATCAATGGCTCAAATAGAACTGTTTGACATTTAAACTCTGTACAAACAAATGATTAATGCTAAATTGAATAGTTTGAAATATAACTGTTTGATCATTTAACTGTGTGTAAATAAATGACTAATGTTTAACTGAATTGTTAACGGTACATAGCAGTACTTGGAACTATTTAACTGTGTGCAAACAAATGAGTAATGTTGAATAGAATAATTAGTGTTAAATAGCAATACTTGTATCCAATTCACCTTGTGCAAACAAATGATTAATATTGAATTGCATTATTAATGTTAGATAGCAATAATTGTAACCATTTGCGTAAAAACAATAGCAAAATTAGTGTACAAACAAATTACTTCTAACTCATTTAAAAAGGAAATTATCAACAAATTAATCTCCTATATATCACATATTTCTATCTAACTGTTGCAAACAAATGACTGATGTTAAAATCTTACTGTTACATAGCAACACTCAAAACCATTTAACTGTGTTCAAAAAAATTAGCCCTTTCTCATTTAAAGATGTTATCAACAAAATGTGTTTACGAATAGTATATATTTAATATGAACCAGATTTGGAATTAAATAACCTACAACAATTGATAAGCCATAAGACTAAACTAAACCAAACCAAATCAAACCAATCAATCAGTGTCACCTGGAACTCAAGGGATATGTATGAACTACAATAAAAATATAAAAGATATAGATATTAATAATGACATATAATAATTTTAATGCTGGGATTCTCTGAGACATGAAAACTATTATCAAGGGTTCTACAAGGGTTAAAAGTTTGAGAAGCACGGAGTTAGATAGTAATATTTAGTCATTTCTGATGCGCTGCAAAAAGAGTAAAAGACCAGCATCTTTTGTATCAAAAATAATTGAAATATACTGGTTTTTGTTTCTTTGATTTCTTAATATGATCGAACTGCTTTTTGGGTAGTATTTTTTTTATTTAATCACTAATTTTTATAAATTAAGACAAATTTCTATAAATATACTAAGCTATCATGCTTTCAACTTCTTTACCAATAAGAAAAATGCAAGAATATAGGAGAGGAGTCCCCCTAGGTGTAGTGGCTAACATGCTGAACACTGACATCATGATAAGCAAGTTCAAACTCCACTCTTGCTATTATGTTCACTTTTATGCTAATACTCAAGGGAAAGATAAGAACATCCTTATCCCCTAAGTCATGGGTTAAATAGTACTACTAGTGTTCTTTTACGAGGATGACTTTGGCATTAAATAACCCATGAAATAAACAAATAAACCAAACCAAACCAAACCTATTATTATTATTATTATTATTATTATGCTGGAGTTTGAACTTGCTTACTTCAAGACCATGGCCAAGCACTTTAACCATTATACCAAGGGTACTTCCCCTATGTTTTATAAGAAATAAACAAACATAGGTGTATATAAGTAAGTAAAGTTGGCGACCGTAATCAAGGGCAACCAGAAGGCTCCCTTTTCCATAGCTTCTACACCGAGGTGTAGGGGAGGGCACTACTCTATTACCTGGATTGCTCCACTTTACCCTTGATACTGCTGAGTTTTAAGAAAGGAAGTATCCAGTACCATTTTTAAAGTCTTTGGTATGACACAACCTGGGATTGAACCCAGGTCTCCCAGACCATTGGCAAACACTCTACCCACTTGACCAATGAGCGGTTTTTTAGGTGTGTGTGTGTATATATATATATATATATATATGTGTGTGTGTGTGTTTGTATGTCGATATGTGTAATAAAACAATGAAAATATAATAAAGATAAAAATATATAAGTGAAAATATATATGTGCAGGAAATAAGATATTGAAAATATATATATAAAAAAAATGTATACATGTAAATCTATGTGTGTATAATAAAATAATGAAAATAAAATACATGCATGTAAAGATGTGTGTGTGTGTGTGATAAAATAATGAAAATGTATAATAGAAAATATGAATATATGAATGTAAATATATTTGTGAGTATGTCATAAAATAATGAAAATATATGTGTAAATACATAAGCAAAGAGCTTGACAGAGCTTTATTTATTAATATACAAACAGAATCCATAATTAATCAAATTTTCTCTTAAATTATTTCTATTAACTACCTTTCAAAAATAATAGGAATTAAAAGATAAAATATATCAAGCAACACCTAGCAACTCGATAAGTTAGACTCATTTTTATTGGCATGCAAGTATCCACAGATTAAATACAAAGGATGAATAGTTGATGTTTCTTTAAACATTGCAAGTATTTATATCTTCATAAACTGTGATGGTAATTGCCTTTTATATAAAGTTTGCAGTTATGATAATACGCAACTTCCAAACAAAGCCATATTTTTTCTCTTCAAAGTAGTTGCAGTTTCACTTTTGATTAAAAGTGACTTGAATCTGCTGAAATGCATGCTCAAAATTTCTAAACATTGATAAATGCAACTTGACACATTATTCAAAGAATCAATGAAACAACTGATTAAATAAAAATAATCATATATGTATATATATATATATATATATATATATATATACTCGTTTTTACTTTGCCTTTATTTTTGAAGAAATGTTAAATTTTAGTTTCTTCGAAATAGCTGTTTTCATCTGCATATATCTTATTTGTTTTTTAAATAACTGTACGATACACATTGTACAGATATCACACTCTAGTCCAAGGCAGGAGTACCAATATATTCATGAATATTCCTGGGTAGAAAATTTAGTTCCTGGATAGAACATGTTTTTGCTTAATTGTTTATATTGGAAAAATATAGAAAATGGCCTTTATTTGCTTCAAACTTTGCTTTTGTGCTCTCGATAACACTAGGTAAGACAAATCTCATTCATGGATAGTGTGTGTTATTTCTTAATTGCTTATATTGTAAAAGTATAGAAAATGGTCATTATTCCTTCCAGACTTTGCTTTTATGCTTTGGATAACACAATCTAACAAAAATTTTGTTTTTAGATCATCAATTTTATTTCTTAATTTCTTATTATAAAAATATAGAAAAAAGCCATTATTCCCTTCAAACTTTGCTTTTATCCTCTGAATGATAACATTTAGAAATTAACCTATTTCCTATGTAAAAACAGGCTAATTTATGCCTTTTTATTCGTGTAAGATCAGAACAAAACAACATGGGAATCAAAATTTATGTGTATCTATACTTAAGTTATACAAAAATGAATTAGAAAAGTTTTTATCTATAATTCAGCATTGTATCTATCTTGAACATTCAGGAAAATAGTTTTAAAATTTTGTAATCCAGATTGTAAAAGCAAAGTTTGAGGAGAAAACATTTTTTTTAATTCACTTTAGGCTTAAACTAATGGGAAATAACACTTTCTGCCTAGGAATAGGGAATTCCTTACATAGTTTAATAGACATTCAGACTCATTTTGGTGGCTATCTTTTATTTTATTTTCTATGGATATTAAAAGAACCTATTCTCTAAACAATGTGGTGCAGCTAGTATGTAAGCTCACAATTCCCCAGTATAAGCTGATTTATCCTTGGTATGTATGATGAGGTTATATTTATGTATCAGAATATAATAAAGTACAGAATATATTGAGTATATAACACATACAAACATGAGAATTTTAAAGCTAAATAAAAAATAACATTGAGCATGTATGCAGACCCCATAAAATTATCATTGATTTGCAAATTGGACTGGAAATCACTTTATTCTTTAAGTCAGAGGATCTTAAGTGCATTGTTTCAAAAATAAAATTTCACTATGACATCTTGTTTTTGCTTAGTTACACACATATATAGCTATGAAAAGATCCATATTAAGAATATTGTTGCATGAGCACATCTAAAGTGATGGGATTTTAAGAGCCGGATAGAGTGAAGAATGTGATCACAGAGTGCCAAAAACAAAAACTCCACTGAGCCAGACACATTGCAATAAGTGGACCCATGCAGTTGTCGAGTGGTATCTAAGAGACTGAAAACAACCTGGTCAATCGATTTGGACCAATATAGAGAAGAAAGGCAAGAGCAAAACAAAATAGAAATGCATTGGGGCCAGCAGTGGGGAAAATATTGAATGACCTGGTCAATAAAGAACAAAGGACATACATATATACAAACCTCATAAGAATTTTAATAGATAAATAAACCTTTAATGCTAATATCCTTTGTATAAAGTTTATGATTACAGTCTTGTACTGTTTCCTCTTCTTTCAAAGGAAGATATACTTCTTGAATAGGTCAGTTTCACTTTGATTAAAAGTGACTTGAATCAACAGAAATGCATTCACAAAATTACTCAAAATTAATAAATGCAATATGACACATTCTTCAAAGAATCAATAACACAGTTGATTATTCAAACACTGATATTTACAGAATGTAATCAAAATATAGACATATTTTCTATATATCTAGATCTTATTCAAAAGATCAGTAAAGTAAAATTGTTGTAGTCAAATTTGCTAATGTAAATTGGCCTTGTTTAAATACATTACAATTCTGCCCACAAACCTTTGTTCCTTTTTTTATTGAAATGTAAGGAAAAAAATAAAAACATTTGTTGAGTTCAATGTGAATGAAAGTGTAATCACCAAAGTTGTATCAATAAGCAAATGAGATGATTTATATAGAATCATTTACAGATAGAAGAATGTTGCTGGAATGAGTGTGTGGAATAGAAATGTTTGATGGAATATTTCATTTGAAAGAAGTATAATATTCTTTGAGAATTTTCTCATCTAATATAGGGTGTGTCCTTATGATGTAATGGTTAAAGCGGCGGACTGTGGAATCGTAGTAAGCGAATTCAAATTCCAGTCACACTATTACGTTCACTTTCGAACAAATACTCTTGGGGAAAAGTATGAACCCTCTTATCCTCCCAGCTATGGGTTAAATAGTACCACAACTGTTCTTCTAGAAGGATGGCTTTGGCATTAAATAACCCATGAAGGTTGATATGCCATTAAACAAAGAAACCAAACCAAACCTTATCTAATATAGCACCCTAAGTTGCTAATAGTTGTACTAAAATTAATGAGATACATAATGGATGTAGTAAACAGTGAGCAGTTTCTTTTTATGTGTTGGTCATTTTGATATGAGCTGAAGGAGAGGGAAAATAGTAGATTCCATGACTTTTATTTTTGGAGGGAAAATATCTAAATATTTCCCCTACCTCCAAGCAACTCGATAACGTTATTTACAGATAGATGAAGAATGTTATTAGAATGTGTTTGTACAGTAACGTTGTTGCGGAAGCAAAAGGGATTATCACTTGATACCAATGACAAAAGAACAAACAGATTCATTGTTTCAGTTTGGTTCTCATGGTTATTAATATGTTGAGAATTCCAGTTGGCTATCTTTCTGAGTTTTCAAACCATATTTCATAGAAAGGAAGAAAATCTTTTTATTTTCTAAGGAAAATATCAAATTTCTTATAGAGGGGCTTCTAAAATGTTAAACTTAATAATACAAACCCACTCTGCAGCACACCAGAAATTCAACTTCTCAAACTCAAAATGCACATTTTCTCATTGCTTACTTCAATCAAAAATTGTCTTTAACTCCTTAATCCCACATGTCTGTCAAATACTTTGACACTTCCTCTTGAGTTGTGATAATGGGATTGAAGGCTATGACTTAACAATGGAAATGTTTGATAAGTTTTGTATGAAGGAAGTATAACTGTTCAGTGTTATATTCTTTGAGAAGTTTGTGCTTACTCACAAGTTTGTATGTACCATGTAGAGTTTGTAGTCATATTTGTGATGTAATTTGAACAAATGAATTCATATAGAGTGAAAAGAACATAAAGAGAAGGGTTTTTATGTTTAGATCCATTCAGTGTCAGTAGCAGGAGTGAGAATAAAAATCATAAGAATTAGATAAATGATCATTATTATTATCAAATAGGAATAGATGCTTGAAAACCATATTAATGCATATTAATTATTTGTAATAGAAATACTTGATGCTATATAACTGTGTGCAAACAAATGATTATAATCAAATATGAATAGTCACTTGAACTCATATAATTGTGTGTAAATTATTAGTTTTAGATAGAAATACTTGATACTGTATAAGTGAGTGCAAACAAATCATTATAAAACAGTAATAGTTATATGAAACCCTATAATATTTTGCAGATTACTAGCATTATAAAAACTTGAAACCATATAACTGCAAACGATGTACTTGAAGCAATTAAGGTTTACAAGTTATTATACTCTAAGTGAATTTTTCATAACAGTGTTAGTTGATGGCCTTTCACTTGAATCTGAGTGACAGCAAGTCTCCTCTGGTCTCCAGGACTCTTCTCAGTATTCTGACCAACCTCAGTGATGCTATTGCCAAGATAGTCTCAGTACTTATTATCATCATTTTACACTTCTGAGAGTTTTTCCCACCAGCATTAGCTGATGGTTTTTCACAGGAGTTTAAGTGACAGCCAGTCTCCCCAAGTCTACAGGACTCTTCCCAGTATTCTTCCCAATCCTAATAGTCATACCAAAGACTCCAAAAATGGTACTTGATGCCTCCTTGCTTAACACTCGGCATTATAAGGTACAGATCAAGGGTAAAGTGGAGCAATCCAGGGAAGGAGTAATGCCCTCCCCTACACCTAGGTGTAGTAGCTATTGAAAAGGGAGCCTTTGGGTCACCCTTGACTATGGTCGCCAACTTTACTTACTATTATTATTATTATTATTATTGTTGTTGTTGTATAGGAATATTTACTTGAAACCATGTAATGGCTCACAAAAAAATATTAGGCTATTACATTCACTTTCAGACTCATACCCTTGAGAAAGATATGGATCTCTTTAAATAGTATTACAGCCATTCTTATACATGGATGGATTTGGCATTAAATAACTCTCAAAAGTTGATATGCCATTAAAAAAAGATACCATACCATGCCTTTTTGAGAATATTTCAAAAAATTCCTCAATTCTTCGTTGTATCTCTAGTTCCATTCATTTCTTTTTGAGGTTTTCTGAGATTACTTCAAAAGAAAAGAAATTACCTTTCAATAAGTGGTAGCAGACTTATTTTATTTCATTTCATTTTATTTTATTCTAGGTCGAAGGCAGCTGGGGCAACCTATTTTCCACTTTGCTATCCCACTATGCATCTCTAAAATTTAAATGCTGCTCACATAGTTCTTATAGTTCAGCACACATTTGTTATTTCTTGGCTTAATTGAATCAGAGACTGTTAAAATCGGAAGCTGCATTTAAGAAGTGTTAGTCCACCCTCACCTTGTTTAAAGCAGCTTTCTCTTAGAATGGGAGATAATGTGAATGTTTTACATTCAAGAATATCAAGTAGTCAATGGTTATTAGAATGGAATCATTTGTCTTCATTATATATTCTTCCCTGAATATGATACTAAATACAAATCAGGTTTTAAATGGGTGGTTGCCAATAGTGATTGTTCGTGTCTAATGGACCAGTTCCCCTGAACAGCATTGCTTAATATTTCAAAAGAGCTATCTAAGCTGCAGGCCTGTTTACATTGCTCACACATAGAGTTCAAGTCTATTGTCAGAGATGTACACACAGGAAATGCTGCAATTTCCTGGATATCAAATGTATGTTTTTGAACTTCATTGTAATTAGCCAAGAAAAAATAGTAACTTTTCTGGTTGGTTTTACATTATGTAAACCTATGTTAGGTTTATTTAATGCCAAAGTTTCACTCTGTCCTGTTAGTGGGGCTGACTGTATCTCCTACAGATGATTAAGATCCCACCATATACTAAAGTGTGATGTCCTGAATATGACACTGAACTACATCTGGTTTGAGGCTCCAGTTCTGGAGATCTGGGCAGTGTGAAGTACCCCTTCATTGTCATTACTCCTGGAGAAGTCACTGCTCCAACGTACAACAATAATAGCAATACTTATTGGTGCAGTGGCACCAGCTAGAACCCAACTGGCAGACAAAAATAAAATGGGATGTAACTCAATACAGATCCCATGACATGACTCAAGCAAGTCAGTATATATATATATATATACAATAATATATCCATTCCTGGGCCAGCAACCAATCACTGTCCCGAGAATGGACTTAACCACATGCGCGAAATGAAATGCCCCAATGACCATAAAATCTCTCCTTCCTCAGTTTGGCATCTCACTTCAACTCATTACTCAATTGATTATGCAACTGAGTGTTGACTCATAACTACCAAGCTCTACATTTCGACACAAGTGAAATCTGACACAAGAGTCCAAAGTCCACTCTGATCTGTTGTAGTTGTAGTAATACCTGTTAGTATCCCATTGATGGTTCAGAAAGATCTGTTTAGAAATTATTCATATTCAATACAATGCTTGAAGCCAAATAACTGTGAATTATTTGTATCAATAATAGTTACTTGAAGCTATAATTGTTTACTAAGGATTATTATTAGTTACTTGAAATCATATAACTGTATGCAAACAAATAACAGTCACAGAATAGAAGTAATTACTTGAAACCATATAATTATTTGTATTAGAGAGGAATACTTGAAACCGTGCTACTATGCCCAAGTTATTTGTATTTAACTGTAATACTTGATATCATGTAACCACAAGCCAAAAACTATAAATTTATAATGAATGCAATTCCCTAATCTCTAGACGTAAAATAACCCAACATGGGTTGACATCCCATAAATCAATCTTCTTTTCACTCTCTTATACCCACCAGCTATAGGTTGAATAATACCACTTCTGTTCTTCTACGAGGATGGCTTTGACATTAGATAACCCACAAAGGTTGATATGCCAAGGAAACCAACCAACCTTCCTTCCACTAAGAAGTAAAAAATAAATAATGAGGTAAGAAACGCTGGCAATACTGAATTCTTTATATTCAATGCAAACATGTAACTCCAGATGAGATTCAAACTTATTTCCTTTATCTTGAAAACCTGGCATTAATATACTCCCACTTTTCACCAGCAATCGAGTCAGTATAATACAAACATATTCATGGATCTTTCAAATATGTATTTTTATACTTCATACAATTTATTCATTTTTCAATTGTACTTCACTTCTATAATATTTTTTGTATATATATCTATAATTTACTTAATTTTTATAAGATTTCTTTTTTATAAGATTTCTTTTGCTATATTTATAGAACAAAGCTCATTTGATAATGTTGCACTGTTAGCAAGGTCTAGAATATGCTGACTGCAGAAGAATGTCCTGGTAGGACACTACAACCAATGGTGAAGCTCCTCACCTGACCTGGAAAAATAATACTGCTTAGGCTCCCATCTATAGATCTATTTGATGATTGATGATATTTAATGTTTAAAATGATTTTGAATTAAAAAAAACATTGATATTGCAACAACTTAAAACCACATAATTGTGTACAAATCACATAAGAATAATCACTCAGTTATATGAAGATTTGTAAATTATTCATATACATTCAATTTTGAATTAATACCCTTGGGAAAGCTATTAACCCTCTTATTCCCCTCAGCTATCAGTTAAATAGTACCACAGCTGTTCTTCTATAAGGATAGCTATGGTATTAAATAACCCATAAAGCTTGATATGCCATTAAAATTCAAAGAAGAAGAAAGATGTGGTAATAGTAGCTAATCAAAGATATATAATTGTTTGCAAATTATTGTTATAAAATAGAAACAGTTGTAACCATATAACTGTGAATTATCTGTATTAGATAAGAACAAATGAAATTGACAATCAGGTATGAATTATTTTTATTAAGAATAGTTACTTGAAGCTATAATTGTTTGTAAATTATTATAAGTAGTAATTGGTTGGTTGGTTGGTTATGTTTGCAGCTTATCAAACCTTGTTTAATGATAAATCCTGTTTATACATATATATTGAATATATATGATTTGTAAATAGATAGTTTGTAGGTAAAAATTTTGAAATGAGCCTAAGCTCACTTTTTTGCATTCAGTTAAATGGTTCCAAGTATTGCTATCTAACTAGTTTTAATTGTACATAATAAAATGGTTTCAATTATAGTATAGAAGTCACTGCTTTAATGTGCAGAATAACAACAATAACAATAATACTTACTGACCCAGTGGTTCCAACAAGCATCCAGTTGCCAGACAAAAATAAAACAGGCTGTAACCCAATACAGGCCCTATGCCTGTACTAAAAACAAGCTGGTATATATATATATATATATATATATATATACATCAATATGTCCATTCACTGGACAGTGATTGGTTGCTGGCCCAAAAGTTCTATTTGATTAATAGATGAGACCCTAACAGGTACTACCACACAGGGTCTGAGTATACCCAGGAGTAATGGCAATGAAAGAGTACTCCACATTCCCCAAAGCTCAGGGACTGGTGCCTCTCTATCAGATCCAGTTTAGTGTCATATCCAGGACACCTGTTAGGGAGGTTATTACTAATCTAGAAGTCGTAGTAAATAAGAATATTAATCATATAATTACTAGAGAAAAAATTGGCTTCAGCATTAAATTACTCTAGGGTTGACATGCCACAAAACTGGAAAAATTGATTTGTTTTATAGCATGTCAACTTTTATTGGATTGAGATCATGCAGGAGTCAGTCTTTTTTTTTTTAAGCAATTATATGTTTTCAAAATATTATGGATAAAAATCATTTGTAAACAATTATAGCTTCAAAAAACTATTCTTGATACAAATAATTGATGCATAATTATATGGTTTCAAGTAACTATCTTTATTTAATAATAATAATCATTTGTTTGCAATCAGTTATATGATTCCAAGTATTTCAAGCAATTATATGACTTCAAGTAACTAATAATGATAAACATTTGGAAACAATTATAACTACAACTAATCAATTTTAATATGAATATTTTGCACACAGTTATATCGCTTCAAGTATATATTTACTCAACTTCTCTGCCACTAGTGGGATGTAACAAAAGATCAATTTTTAAGTGGAGTACAGCTTGGTTTATAAACGGACTGATGAAATTGAATGTTTAAAAATATAACCTCTGTTTGAAACTAAATTATAGAAACCAAATTTTGAAAATTATGAAGGCACTGGTGAGATATCAATGTAGAAGATGAACTCAGTGAACAGAATTCAAATCCTGGATAAGGCTGTTTGAATTTCACTTTGCACTAATGCCCTTGAAAAAGATATAAATCCATCTTTTCCTCTCAGTTAAATGATCTGGTTGACTAGGCTCTTTGGCCTTGGAATGTATTTATCCAACCCCTCTACCAAGGTTAGGATATATCACAAGGTCAATTTTTAAGTGGGATAAAGCTGGTTTGAATTCATTTTTCTTTCTCCTTCACTAGTTACCTAATTACGGCAGAAGAATCCAGTCTTCCCTACTATTTACCCACAAATGGTTGGAGAACAGATAGATTCATGCCTTTCCTAAGAGCATTTGCATTAAGTTAAACAGCTTCAACCAAGATTTGTATTTGTCAGCAATTCCATTTCTTATGATGATGACAATTATACTAAGCATGCATCCTCTATTTGGCTTCAAGTATTTCCATCTAATACTAATAATTTTCAAGCAGGTCTATTTGAGCCACGAATGGGACCAATACAGTTAATACTGCTATGAGTCACAGTAGACTTTAATAAATTACAGATAGTTCGATAAATAACTCATCATGACCAAAATGATCAAAGGAACTGTTCTGGTGCCGATGGCGAGCGATAATAAATAACACGTGAACACACAAGCTATCTAATAAGGAAGTGTCTTTATTTACATTCAAGGGAGCTAAACCTACAGAGCCGGCCTCACTTTCATGGGGCCATTTCGTACCCGTGTTTTACGGAGCTATATACATCATAACATCCCTCTTATCAAGTGATGTTTACACTGAGTTCAAGGTGATGTGTGATGCTGTAAAAGTCCATACTTTGTAATTGTGTGTGAGTTCATTTTTGAATGAAGCGAGTAAAATTCCGAGTAATCAAAGTAAGGTCCCTATGTGCTTTTTTCTTTTCTTTTTCTTTTTCTTTCCTTTCTTCCCCTTTCTCCTCAATTTTTGCTTTGTGCATCTACCTTTCGATAGGTCGTGGTCCTTTAATCGTGCTGGCGCTTGGACAGGACGACTAGATCTACAGGTTTGGATTTCATGTGTCTGTGATGTGCATGTTTGTATGGGAGTGTATTGGGGGTCTGCTGGTGTTTGGTCGGGTAATGTATCTAGTTGCCGGGGGCGAATATTCAGGGGCTCAGTGGGTGCCCGGTCAGGAAATGTGGCCTGTTGGCGCAGGTGGATCCTGTTTCGCCTGTACTGTTGTCCATCTACCTGGACCATGTAGCTGCATGGTGCTGCTTTGCTAGTGACTATACCAGGTGTCCAGTCGCTGTTAGGATTTTGTGGATGACACTTCACCCTGATAGGTTGTCCTATGACGAGGTCTTCCTTCTCAATTTGAACATATTTTCGCTCCGTTTTAGTAAGTGCTCTGGACGCATACACAATGGGGTGTCCACCCTGTTTTATTACAGCTCCAAGACCAACCTCCAAACTATCGCATTCCAGTGAGACTTCCTTGTTAACATCATAATATTGGAGGATTGGAGCTTGGGTGATGAGTTCTTTCATCCTACTGAAAGTCGTTTCGTGTGGTGGCAACCAGTCAAATACAGAGTCCTTGTCCAGTAGGCGTCGCAGCAGTTCACATACAGTGCTTAGTTTGGGTGTAAACTTAGCAAGGTAGTTTGCGACTCCTAGGACTCTCTGAACACCTTGGACGTCTGTGGGGTATTGCATCTGTGAAACTGCCTTAACTTTCTCCAGGTCTGCTGCTAAGCCCTGTGCACTGAAGATGTGTCCCATGTAACTGACAGAAGTTTGTTTGAAGTTTAACTTTTTCGGGTTGCGTTTTAAACCCTTTTCCCGGCATCTTTCGATAAGTGCTCTGAATGCTGTGTCGTGACTTTTGTCGGCCTCCACATCATTCTCACCAGAACCATATATTATGGTGTCATCTGCGATAACTTTAGTGTTGTCCAGTCCCTCGAAACAGTGGTCGAGTCGTCGTTGCCCTTTCTCTGGGGCTGAGCTAATTCCAAGTGGCATTCTAAGCCACCGTATCCTGCCAAATGGAGTCCAACACGTTGTCAAGTATGAAGACGACTCATCCAGTGCAACCTGAAGAAACCCATCCTTAGTGTCTATGACCGAGAAGAGCCTGGCCTTGCTCATCTTTGTCGCTATTTCCTCGACTGTTGGAGTTGGGTAGTGGTTACGCTGGATTGCCTTATTCAAATGGTATGGGTCAATACAGATCCTCAATTTGTGGGGTTTCCGAATGACAACTATGTTACTGATCCAGGGTGTCGGTTCTGTGACCCATGCTATCACTCCTTGTTCAACCAATTCCTCCAGCTTTTGTTTCAGCTCCATTTTGAGTGGTAGTGGAACTCTGCGGGGGTTGTTCTGAACTGGTTTGATGTTTTTATCAATCTGTATTTTGCATTCTCCTGGTAGTCTTCCCAGCCCGGAAAATACATCTTTACAGTTGTCGAGAACACCCTCCTTGGTGAGTGATTTAACTTCGTCCAGGTGTCTGATGCAGTCAACGTTGAAGGCTATAAGCTGGAGTGCAGAGCTGGCCCGTCCAGATAATAAGGATGGCGAATTATTGTCCACTACTTGAAAATGGACTTTTTTCTTGATGTTGTTTGCTTCGCACCACAGTGTTACAGCTCCCAGGGGTTGGAGAATGGAATTGTCGTACAGCTTCAGCTTTATATGGGAGGGCTGTAAGGGTGCTGTGGTGAGGCGTTTGTAGTCCACAAGAGCAAGAGTGCTGCAGCTTGCCCCAGTGTCAATTTGGAACTTGAGGGTTAGAGCTTTCTGGCCTCCTAAGGGGGATACGTGGATGTTTGCGTAGTAGTGTTTGCGGTCTGACAAAGGATCCAAGGCATATATGCTTTCATCACTGCTGGCAGGTTCGTCGTTGACGTAACGGACCTTTGCATGTGCTGGCAGTTTATTTGACCGTGGTGGATGCGCTTGGGATTGGCACATCCTTGCAACATGGTTACGCTTTAGGCAGATTGCGCAGGTTAATCTATAGGCCTGACATTTGCCTTTGTCATGGCTTAGTCCGCAGAATTTACAGTCCTTGATAAGCTCCCGTCTCTGTTTTCTTTTTTCTGCTTTTTGGGTATAATGCACTGTTTCTGTTGTTTTT
Source organism: Sepioteuthis lessoniana (assembly GCA_963585895.1). NCBI lineage: Eukaryota > Metazoa > Mollusca > Cephalopoda > Myopsida > Loliginidae > Sepioteuthis > Sepioteuthis lessoniana. Next base: position 87,351,058 of record OY757910.1, on the reverse strand, counting down.
CTGCTGCCTATCACGTCAACTTGTCTGTCCCTTTGTTCAGTGCTCCGACATATATCTATTGTCCGGTCTAGTGTTAGGTCTGGTTCAGTGAGGAGTCTGGTCTGAATTTCTTTTTTATTTGTTCCCATCACTATCCGGTCGCGGAGTAATTCATCTTCCAGCGTGCTGTATCTGCACGTTTTTATTAGTTTTCTCAGCTTGTTCAAATATGCATCGAAATGTTCGGCTATTTCCTGGTCACATGAATTAAATACGTAGCGTTCGTATGTTGTATTTAATTTAGGTTCGAAATAGTCCGATAATTTTTTTATGGTGGAGTTGATGTCCACACGTTCCTCCTCTGTCATGGGCAGATTTTTTATAATTTTTAGGCATTCCTTGCCAACGATAGAGAGAAATGTTCCTACCTGGACTTTAGCCGGTTGGGTATCAATGCGCGTAGCGTCGGCGTAGTTCGTCCATGAGAGTTTAAATAGGGACCAGTTCTCTCTCAAATCGCCGTCCATGTCCATTTTTTCCGGTGGTGGGATGGGGTAAGCCATTATTCCGAAGTATTAGTCTTATCTCCGAGGTATTGTATCTGATTTGTACCGTGTAATGATCCGGTCCGACTTCCGTGTTTTATGTGTTCACGTGGTGTCCGAAGAGTAGTTGGATTAGTTTGCCGGTGCGTATACACTATTTTAGTTATTTTCCGAAGTAATGTGTGTTTATCCGAGGTGTGGAGAGATGACTTCGCCGAATGTAGAAAAAAAATCCCACTCTGATACCATGTTCTGGTGCCGATGGCGAGCGATAATAAATAACACGTGAACACGCAAGCTATCTAATAAGGAAGTGTCTTTATTTACATTCAAGGGAGCTAAACCTACAGAGCCTGCCTCACTTTCATGGGGCCGTTTCGTACCTGTATTTTACGGAGCTATATACATCATAACAGGAACATTGCCAATTAGGTAAACAGACAATATTCTATTTCTATTGGACACTCATACACATCTTCCTTCTTTGAATCTTCATTCCTATTTTGGTATTTCTCATTAATTATTTTATAAGGATTGTTTATGGAATTTCTTGTTGAACAGAACTTATTTGCCATATGAATTATAAATATCATAATCTTTATTGGGTGCTATTATAGCATGTAGTTTGCCATATTGTTTCTATCTTACTATGCAGTCTCCCACATTGTTTCTATTGTACTATGGGATCTACAACATTGATTCTATTGTACTATATAGTCTATCATATTGTTTCTATTGTACTATGCAATCTACCACATTGTTTCTATTGTACTATACAGTCTACAACATAATTTCTATTATATGATACAGTCTACTACATAATTTCTCCTGTACTCTTCAATCTACAACAAAATTTCTATTGTACTATGCAGTCTACTAAATTATTTCTATTCTACTATGCAGTCTACAGGATTGTTTCTAGTGTATTATGCAGTCTACTACATTTTTTTTCTATCATTCTATATAGTCTACCACATTCTTTCTATTGTACTATACAGTCTACAACATAATTTTTATTGTCCTATGCAGTCTACAACATAATTTCTATTATACTACAATAGTCTGCAAGATAATTTCCATTGTACTATATTGTCTACAAGATAATTTCCATTGTACTTAGTGGTCAACTACATTGTTTCAATTTTACTATGTTTAATGTTCAGTGTACTCTCTTTCAGAATTGATTTAAGGGATTTAGATTTAGTTCAAAGTAAAAGTTTATGACACATTTATCCCTGTTTATTAAAAATATTAATTAAAAATTTAAAATCAGTGAAAGCAATTAAAATGATTTTAATTAATATTACTTAAATACACAACTTAAGCAGACCACAAATATTGAGGTTGACTGAATACTATAATAAAAACTATTATTCTTTTTACCCATTAAAATTTATAATATGTATGCAATTACAGCTTCCAGTAGTTTCTTCAACTGCATCAAAACTCTTGTATAAACTTATATCCACAGCTATATATCTTTCCAAGTAAAATACTTTCTATAACATTTTTTTACAGACAGGAGAAGAATGAGTTTATAGAGAAGCATTTCATTGTTGATTGACCCTAACTTTATTGTAGAGGAATATTAGTTAAAGACAATGGAATGTACATTTTCTTAAATACAAAATCTTTTTAGTGAGAATCATGACATTTTTTACCACCACAAGATTAGAATATTACAAAGAATTCTGGTGTCTTTAATTAACAATTTAAAACCAAAAACATGAGAGAAGCTACTAAGGACAAAGAGAATTGATGTTACTTTTTTACCTGTCGAATCTCATGAATTTTACAAGAGCATTAACATATTGACTAAGCTGGCCCATAAAAACGGTGCAGAATACATTCACAATTGCACGAATATTGAACAAAAATAAAGTATAACCTCATAGGAATCTTGTTGCTAAATCAGCACAAAATAATTCATAAAAATATTAACAACAATAGTCAAAAAAAAAAATAAGATGAAAACTCCTGTCTGCTCTTTTGATTACAAACACATTGCTTTCATATAAGTCTTAGTTTAATAAAAATGATAAAAGTTGACAACAGTTGTAATATTTTAAAAAATTAAAAATAATATCAATTCGGAGGCATTACTTTCAGAGCAACCTTTTTACAACCATGGTTTTCAGGCTCATTGCAAGTGAAAATGTATTGCCAATAGTGATAACTGAATGAAAATAATGTTTTGTCACTGAAAACTTGCTTTATCCATCAATGTCATTGTGATCCCTGTATCAATTGTAGTTCTCATGGAAATAAATATGAAGCTTTACTTTTGGCATGTCCCTTATATAATTCTTGTACCCATAGCTATGGAATCAAGATTTGTAAGCTAATTTTGAAGAAAGCTCACTAACCTATGAGCTTATAGCAGATTAAGCTAAGCACATATCTGTGAGTATCATTCTCAACTTATTTCTTCCCCTTTCCCTCTATAAAATTCAGACTACAAGCCAAAGTATATCCCATGGTCTTCTTTTCTATTATAATGAAATATTAGTTGGATTTGGTGGAATGAGAAATGCAGTTTCCAATCAAGAATGAATATAAAGAAATCTAAATTATATATATGAATATGAAGAAATCTAAATTATATATATCCCACGATAATATGATACTATGATATATACCATTATATGAAGATAATATGATATATCCCATTATATGAAGATAATATGATATATCCCATTATATGAAGATAATATGATATATCCCATAATATGAAGATAATATGATATATCCCATAATATATGAAGAAATCTAAATCATATATATCCCATGGTCTTCTTTTCTATTATAGAGAAATAATAGTTGGATCTAGTGGAATGAGAAATGCAGTTTCCAATCAAGAATGAATATAAAAATAGAATATAAAATTCAACATATTTTATCACAAGAATGAAACTAAATAAAAAAGAGAATCCTTAAATGATATACAAAGAAAGTAAATGAGTGTGTGTATGCAGAAAGGTTATGTATGTAAAGTTTCCAAGATGTATAAAAGTTTGTAAGAGATTTACATATTTGAGAAGAGTTCCTCTAAGTTTTTGATTGTGTACATGTGAAGCTAAGCTTATGGCATTGTATGCTGTGCACTATTTTGCAGTATCATGTTCTTTACATACAAGATATGTTGGAGACAGATGTTCCTACCCAGAGGGACAAAATGCAGTTCTTTGCTGGTAGCCCATTCTATGAGTAAGGACACGGACGTCTTCACACCTTTTTCTTTTATACTTGGCTGTTGCTATAGCAACACTATAGTCACCACTAGATGGTCATAAGTAAAAGTCCTTTAACGAATAAGGAAGATAATCCCACACTTTACATTATTAGCCATTTTTGTTTTCTAAAATTCTTATCTTTTTTTTCCTTACGTGAAATATAGAAAATCAAATTCAGATTTTAGACATTGCTCTTTGAAATGTGGAAGAACTTAGAATTTTTATTTTTACTTTGCTTTTTAAAAAGCATGAGTGTATTTGGCTACTACCACATTGTTCTTGCCAGTCAACTGAGATGTCTGCTTCTGGTCAGGCCTGACCCATTTCTGACAAGAGTTTTCCGATAGATGTAAAAGTAAAATTACAAATGTCAAGTACAAAAATGCCAGACTTAGTGACTGTCTACTGCAGATGAACTTAAAATAAAATCACTCACCTCTGAAAATTTCATCATTGATCAAACCACAAAAGGTAAAATGATAAGAAAAAAGACTAAAAGATTCTCAACAGAGATTTGAAACCCAGCTTAACATATTAAGTTAAGCAATTTCCTGTCTAAGCAGAAGGAAATGGGTGACCATATAATGATCTGAGGTCACAGACTTCAATATTCATTTTTGCATACCCTGTCAACAGGGCCTGGAATATACTAATAACAACCTCCACCAAGAAAAATGGGTGTCCTCAGCTTGACACTAAACTGCATCCCATGTGGAGGCTGTAGTTCTGGAGCCCTGAGGAAGATGTAGTCACCTCTTTGTTTCAAAGTTCACACTGACCTGGAGAGGTAGTACTTGTTAAGGTCCACATAGATGTGTTTGAAAATTACTAGTATTGGACAGGAATACATGAAACCATATGACTATGCGCAAAATATTTGTAAAAGATTGCAATACCTGATACTATACAACTGTGCACAACCAAATGATTATTATAGGCAGATAAGAAAGCGTGGTTGAAAAAAATGATTGCAAATTTCAGTTGGATTAAAAAAATGATGGCAATTTTGAAAATTGAGATTATGAATCAAACATTTAGGAATGAATAAAATTTTGGTTTTAGATAAGCCATAAGGAGTCGATATGCCATTAGACAAATAAAGGAAGCCAAACTTTCTGTCAAGAATTAACACAGGATGAAATTTAAGTGGCCTCTATCATCATTTGAAATTGACTTTCTGATTCCTTTTTTTCTTCAAACTCATTCAGCTGAAGCTGTAAAATATGCTGACTGCATCTCTGCAGACAGGTATGCAACCAATAAAAAGCAATACATGAAACCATTTAACTGTGTGCCAACAATATTGTATAGCCATGATGATAGCAATAATAATAATAATAATAATAATACAGGCAGATTCTGTCATTTCTGATATGAACAGGTTTATTTCTTTCTGTCTTCAGCCCTTGGTGACATGAGGAGAGAGATACAAATCATAAGGGCCAATGCTAACCATACTATGCTGACACTCCCCCCCATGTGCAGCACATCTTGCAGTGTCTAAGATCTCATCTCTGTTGGTCAAGACCCAAACTGATCTGATCTGATTTGATCTGATAAGATCCAAAAAACTCAACTACCCACTTCAACAGTCATACTCTCTGTTATTTTTTCAAAATCCTAAAATTCTCAGGCCATCTCTTCCAGGCATGATGTCATCCACTCACTCAATTCACTCCCACTGTGCGTTCAGCCCCATTTCCTGTCTGGGAGTTTATTATAACAGATGATAATTGTCATATCCTTTCTGCACAGGTGTGCAAGTGCACCATCTTACTACAATGCCTGAATCAAGAGACACTGAGTAGTTCAAAGCCTCACCAAACTAAATGATAAAAAAATCAACAAAAAATAATAAATATAATTAATTATATTGATTATTTTTTGTTGGTTTTTTAATCATTACCTTAATCAGATAACAAGTGAGCTCAGGTTTGATTAAAAATAATGTTTCCAACAAACTATTTGTTTACAAATCATATATATATATATATATATATATATATATATATATATATATATATATATAGGGTGTCTCAAAATAGATACAACCCATAAATACGATAATGATTTATAACTGAGACAAGAAACTAAAAAATTTGCATATCCAGGAAAATGATATAATAACAATTAAAAAAGACATTGATTTAATGTCTTTAGCTCAAAGAATGCATTTTTTACAAGACATGTTCCAAATGATCGCCATTACACTGATGCCACACTAGAATTCGTCCAGCAAATTTGTCAATCACCCTGATGCACTCTTTTTCAGTATGGCACAAATCTTTTGATTGATGGCCACTTTGAGTTCAGCAATGGATTGTGGATTGTTCTCATACATGTTGTCCTTCAAGAACCCCCAGAGATAAAAATCTGGGGGTTTCAGATTGGATAAATGTGGAGGCCACTCAGATTCACAGCGCCTGCTAATCAGCTGATTAGGGAATCAATGATCAACCCACTCCATCATGATATTGACTGTATGTGGAATTACCCCAACTTGTTTGAACCATTGCACATCTCAATTCACGCCACAATGTGTTCCAAGTGCCATCCAGAACTTGTTCAGCACATCAATGACAGTGACTGCCTCCTCATCTGCGTTTTCAAACCAAAACAGTCTGATTATTCCATGTTTTGAGATGGCCATCAAGGCTATACTTTTCACAGAGTGCAAGGGCCTCTGAAGCACTTCATCTGGGGTTTCTGTGCTCCAGTAAACACAATTATTGCTATCAACATGTCCATAGAGCCAGAAGTGTGCTTCACCATTAAGGAAGTCAGGATATTTTTCAATCTTGTTCTCAAATCAGTGACACATTGCTAATCATTTTTCCTTGTCTGCTGGTATGAGTTTATGCTTGATCTTGATTCTGTATGGATATAGGTGAAGATCCTTCTTTAAGATTCTTTGCCATGATGCACATGAAAAACCAAATTCTTGAAAACATCTTCGGAAGGACTTTTTTGGACTCCTTACAACAAAATCTCTCACTGCATCCACATTGTCAGGACATCTTGCAGTCAACTTCCTTCCAGATCTGGTATTTTCTGCTTTCTTGTTGAGGTTGTTTACTGACCCTGTGGCTCCAAATTTGAGTACCTCATGATAAATTTGGCTTTTCTGGGGATAATTGTTAAACTTCCTGTGAAATTTTGCTTGCACAGTTTTGAATGATTTTGTCTCCAAATAAGTAGTGATGCAAAATATTTTTTCCTCTCTTGTCCAAGGCATTGGGATCAAGGATTAATAATAGTTATAGTAAACTATTTTCAAATCTGAAACAAAAAAGAAGACTACATTATTAGTAGGAGATTTATTAGCAATTGCATGTGTCCTATATATATTGAGACACCCTGTATAAATAGGAATTGATAGTGAATAACCTACAAGCATTGATATGCTACAAAATGCGACCAACCAACCATTTTCCTCTCTTATAATCATCATATATATAATCTTTTTTGTTGTTTTATTTTATGCAGAGCTATATTAATAAATCAGTTATAATCAATATTTTTATCTAATAACTCATGACAACTGTTTAATGTTCAGTATAATTAATCAAATAGATATTTAATGTTCAATATCTTAAATTGGATTAAAAAAAAGTTATTGCAATGTTGAAATTATTCAAAGAAATATTTCAATCCAATTATTTAAATAGATGTCTTTTGGGTTGTTTTTTTCTTTTACTCTGACTGTATATTCATTTTTATGTAACTTAATTTGATATGATAATCGTATTTTTTTTTGTTGTTCCAAAAATAAAATGAATTGATTATAATTTGTTGGTATGTATCTTCATTCACTTTAAACAGGCTAATATTTCATACTTAGCTGTATTATCAATGTCTTCATAAAGTTCAAAATCATTTTAAACATTCTCAAACAGATCAATTTGATGCAGATATAGGGCCTTAACAGGTACAATTATTTTGGATCAAAGTAGGTCTATGTATAAAAATGATATACAAAGCAAGGAAGGGACAACTTCACACTCCCCATAGCTTGAGAAGAAGACCCTCACCTCCATAATCAGTTTATTAGTGTCATACCCATGACCCTTAATTATAACTGATGATTGATTATTTAGATAGATAGATAGATAGATAGATAGATGGATGGATTGATTGATATATACCCCCAACACACACACACACACACGCACATTCATTATTCAAATAGAAATAAGTATATTACATGTGCATGTATTGAATAGAAGCATGTGTAAATGTATATTTCAGCACGTATTTGAGTAGGTACATGTTACAGTTTAGATGTCTGGATGAAGATATATCCATAATTCTGCTGCCTAATGATAAAAAAAGCATTTACTTTACATTTTGTATATATATATATATATATATATATATATATATATATATATATATATATATATATATATATACTTTCTTTAAGACAAACAACGAAACCGGTCACATAGGACTATAAATTTATTTCCATCCTGTTACGCATTTTTGAAATTTCCAAAAACACGAAAAAAAATTAACAGGACTTCTTCAGATCTTTTTGTTTTTCTTAAAGAATTTATTGCTCTGTATTATTGTTACATTGAGCTCTTTACTAGGAAAAATTAAATATTCATTCATGAATAATTTCTTGTCCTGATGGAATTACTCCCAACTCCGGTTTAACTGGACCAAAGAATACCTATATATATATATATATATATATATATATATATGTATATATAGGCCCATTGGCCGGATGGGTTGAGTGTTCACCAATGGCTCAGGAGACCGAGGTTCACTCTCAGGTTGAGTCATACCAAAGACTCAAAAAATGGTACTTGATATCTCATTGCTTAACACTCAGCATTATAAGGTATGGATCAAAGGTAAAGTGGAGCAATCCAGAAATCAGAGTGGCACCCTCCCCTACACTTCAGTGTAGTAGCTATTTAAAAGGGAGCCTTTGGGTTGTCCTTGACTATGGTCACCAACTTTATATATATATGTATATATATATATATATATATCCATTGTTATGCATTCTATTCACTGGTGGATCATGCAAATTGTGAAAAGGTCAGATCAGATAATAAAATTATGTCAGGCTCCAAATGTTACATATTGACCCTTGGCCAAGCCGTCAATCAAAGACACACCTATGTAAATAAGCAGAAGAAGATCATATGATCTAATTGAAGTGGGTGTTATGAAATAATATATGCCGATGCCTGCGACATTTGAGAGAGTTGGAGGCAGTGAAGGCCAAAGTGAGAGCCCGTATTCAGTCAGTGAAAACACCACACTGAGAGCTGCAGACCCTTGTTGAGAGAATTGGAGTCAGTGAAGGCCAGAGTAAGAGCCAGTTACAGTCAGTGAGAGCCCCCCGCTGGGAGCTGCTGCCTTCAGTTGGGCGGCCTCCAGTTGTGAGAGTTGGACTCAGTGAGGACTGAGAAGCAGAAGAAGTGCTAAGTGGGTCTTGAAGATAACACAGCACGCTATGGTCAAGAGAAGAAGTTATGGTTCAATATAACAATGTGTCTTGTCTCCCCCCTGTCTATCTGTCTCACAAACCACTGATGCTTCAACTCCTTTTCAAAGAATAAAAAGACGTATATATTCTTATAAAGAAGTGTTGTCCCTAATTACTTCAACCACTATACAACACAAATTTATTGATATGCCTTTATTTAAGCACATAATAATTATCCATTAAAATAAAAAAAATCCCCAAAATAATTTATCTATTGCCTAAAGTAATTAAGTTAACCTTTTGTACAAAAAAATTTTTTTAGACAGAATTTCAGGCTGAATAATCTTGATATACAATTTTTAATGATCTCAATTTGTATTGAAAATGTTCTTTTCTCAAATAATGATCATGGAAATTTAAGCATTTTGTTTATTTTGCTTGTGTAGAATATTTGTGTCAGTGGACATTGTTTTTTTTATGCTGATAAAAAGTTAAAAAATTTTCCTCAAATTCTGTACATTTTTTTTTCTTAATTAAAATGTCTGAAAGACTTACTTCTCTTTATTTATTTGTAATCACTTATAATATAAATTATATGAATATTGGCCACTAATGTCACATTTTAAGCAAATTGATATTAGTTTCTGGTTAATTTTTCTTTCATTTTATTTTTCTCAGGCTCACTGTGAAAATGGTTGAGTTCAAATCTGACCATTTTTTTAAATCCATGCCACTTACTTAACTGTCGATGAATAAATGTAAAAATGACCTGAGCACTCAGATAAATTATAACATGGACAAAGACAAAACTGTTTAAATCATGTCCTTGTTATGACATTAAACTGCATCTGATAGCGAGACTTCATTCTTGGAGTTTGGGGAATATGGGGTACTCATCATCACTTTCAGATCCACTCTAACTTGGTGTGGTAATATCTATTAGGATCCCATCTATGGATCAAATTGAACTGTTCAATGATTTACTAGAGATTATTATTAGTCATTAGTTATTTGAAAACATACAATTGTGTGGAAGTTATTCGTATTAGAGATGAATACTTGATAAATAGAATTACTAATGTTAAATATCAATACTTGAAACTATTTAAATGATCTGATTCATTAAAAAATAATGTTACTTACAAACTATTTGATCACAAATCATATATATGCCCATGCTATAATGGTTTTTGTCATTAGAAATGGACACAGAAACTTGAGTTCAAATCCTGGACATTTCATACAGCATTTAGAAAAGGTACGAATCCAACTATTCTCCTTGCACTCATGGCCAAATATGTTCTTTGCCCTTGGTATGGCAACTGGTCAAGGAGAATGAAAACTCTGAATTCAAACCTGTTAAACTTCACTTAAAAAATTGGCCTTGTGCCACATCCTGCTTATATGAAGTGGGTGGTAAATACATATAATACATATGGAAGTAAATAATGCAGTGTAATCCCACAATATATAAAGAAAAATTGATAACAAGGTAATCCAAGTAGAAAGAGAGATTTATTGAGAAACAAAGTCGACACTATAGAGTTTTGATTCTAATGAACCATCATCAGGACTATGAGGGATGATATGTGTGATGTAAAATAACCTTTTTGCACTTTTAAACATCCATCTTGATTTAACATCACTAATATCATCCCTCATAGTCCTGATGATGGTTCATTAGAACCGAAACGTTATAGTGTCGATTTTGCTTTTCAATAAATCTCCACTTCTACTTGGATTATTTTGTTATCAATTTTTCTTTATATAATATATATGTATAAACAGGATTGAGCATTAAATAAACCACAAGGGATGATATGCCATAAAACACAAAACCTGTTTTAACTCTTAAGTGTCACACGCTCATCCCAGACCAATTGATTTTGTAATATAAAAATGTAATTGATAAATATTTTTTTATTAGTTACATGGACTTATCATCTTAATTGCCATTTTTAACCATTTTCTACAAATTTTTCATTCATAAAGATGGTAAAATGGATAATGTTTAGAAAAATGTAGTTAGTATAAAGGATTTTTGACATTTGTCTGTTAGCTTTGCAGTATCTGTCTATTTTGTAAACAAACATGTATCGTATTCCTCTTAACAAATAGTATAATTTTCACCATTCCCAAGACAAGTGAATACAATGAGCTATGGAATCATAGCTGCTATCCCCAGCAAAGAGTTAACCCCCATCTCAAAAAAAGGGATGTTCTGAATAAGACACTAAACTGGATTTAGATGAAAGGATCCAATTCTGGAGCTTTGGATTATCCCTTTGTCAACATTATTTCTCTGATTTGGTAAGATAATATTTATTAGGGTTTGATTTGTTTTTAGTAAGGATTTCCAAATGTAATATAACTGTGTGCATACAAATGATTATCATCATTATTAAGCAGGATTACCTACTTGAAACCATATGTAACATACCCGTACATGAATATGCGAAACATACATAGAATGTTCATAACATTTGACCCATAGATAGGACCCTATCAGGTGCTACCACTCAAGGCCAGAATGTACCTGGGAGCAATGGCAATGAAGGGTTACCTTGCATTCCCCAAGGTTCCAGCATTACTGAAGTTTCACCATCAGATTGTTTAGTGTCATATCCAGGACATTTATTGGGGGTGGAGGGTCTTACCCCTCTGGAGAGATGTAGTCAGTGTATTCTACAGCCTTAGCTGACTGTACTCCAGTGTTGATAAAGGAAAACTCTAAATTCAAACCTGGTGCACTTTGCTTTAAAAAAAGTTGATCTTGAATCAAATACTGCTTGTGACGGAGGGGTTAGGTGAATACATACTTGAGAGAATTATTTGCCAAAAAAGACTGATTTCAGTATTAGATAAGCCAACAAGGATGAAAACCAACCAACCAAGCAAGCCTAACTTTCCTCTTAATTTTTTTCTACCACCTTTTCATTTGTTTACCAGTCACTGCTACCTAAAAACACAGCAGTTCTCAAGTAACCTTTGTGCCGATGATGCACCAAATTTGAAGTAATTGGCTCCAAGCCAACTGTGTTGGATATTCCATTTTGTCAACAGACAGGGAACTTAAATAGCTACAATGCCAAGGCAAAATAAAAATTGGAAATGGTCATGGAATTTCAGATGGAACGTTATTTGTTTGCTACATTTCCAAATAACTTGAAGTGTACGGAAAAAGTGGGTGGAGAGAGGGAATAGGCCTCAGAAAGGTTAACAGAGTTTCATGCTAGGTGGTGTGAGTTCAGATTCTTATTTGCTTCCTACATTCTTAGGTATCCCATGATGCCTCATAAAAAGCTCTCAAGAAAGCCTAAAAACTGTCATGCTCTCCCTACCTCTACCTCTAATATCTGTCATTCATCACAGTAGAATTCAAATCCATTTTCCAAAAGTGTATATGAACAGAAATGAAATTTTTCTTATAACTTAACTGAATCCAGCCCTGGTATTGCCTAATAAATAAATAAATAGTTAAAGTAGATATATAAAAATCTAATATATATCTAAATATATATATATAAAGCTGGCCATTGGTATAGTGGGTAGAGTGTTCACCAATGATCTTGGAGACTGGGGTTTAATCTCAAGTGGGAGTCATACCAAAGACTAAAAAAATGGTACTTGATGCCTCCTTGCTTAATACTCAGCATTATAAGATACAGATCATGGCTAAATGGAGCAATCCAGGGAAAGGAGTAGCATCCTTCCCAACACCTCAGTGTAGTAGCTATTGAAAAGGGATTCTTTACGTTGCCCTTGACTATGGTTAGCTAACTTATACATATATATATATATATATATATACATGTAGAAAAGGTAAACCAGAAGATAAATATGTTTGATGGTTTATTTATTGGCCAACGCATTTCAACTTTTTTGGAATGCAAAAGTGTTTTATCGAAATTATTTTAGTATCAGAAATGATTATATAATAATTTTGATTCAATAAGAAATCTTCATCCGGGCTTGTAGATGTTGCTATGGGAAAAAAAACGGATCATTACTGGTTGATATGTTCAAATTGTGTCATTTCATGTGATGAACTTTTTTTTTTAAAGGTAAATGGTGTTTTGTGGTATAAGAAACAGATTTGTGTTGTTTTGTTGCTTTAAATGTTTAGAGAAAGAGTCAAGGGGCAGGTAATCTTTAGCGTGAATTTTGAATTCTTTTAATATTATTTTTTTCTCAAAATTCACACTAAAGATTATGCATCAATTTTCTCTTGTCAGAAGAAATGCTAAAAGCACCTAAATACAGTAATTTTGGGATTAAAAACAAACATTTACATATTAAATGCTTTGTTTTAAAGTATATATCAAGGGAAGAGTGATTGTAAAATAATCATTGTAAGATCTTTTAAAAAACATTAAAAATCTGTGAAGATTAGTTGAAAAAACAGCAATCAAACAGGCATTTTCATTTTTGTTATTATAGCTATACTTCAGTTATTATACCCCCAGGTCTTCTTCAGGTTTCCCCATCTCAGACATTCAGACATTTTTCTTTTCAATTTTAATGAAGCTAACAGGTCTGAATCTATGTTCAGATAAACTTGTTGCGTACCTGACGATAAAACTTGACATAAATAGCAATTTTTTCGTATATGGTTAAGCTAATTTACATATTTTGTTTTAAAAAATAATTCTGTTGTTTTAAAATAATTGTGTTGTTTTATTGCTTTGAATATTTAGTGAAAGGGGAGGAAATCTTTTGTGTGAATTTTGAATTCTTTTAATTTTATTTTTCCTATAAATGTTGAAATTTTGAAAAAACCTTGTCGTTGTGGTATTGCGTTGTGGTGTGCTCTGGAACAGGCATCAATTATTCTTCTTTTATTTTTGTCTTGAATGAAGGCAAATATGGCAGAATTTTGAAAGTCAAAAGTGTAGTTAGTTAAAATGTTATGAGAAAATTAAAAGTTTGTTGTGTTACCAGTTTTAAAGTCTTTTTTCTGCTCATAGATTATTTTGTTTAAATTTCTGCTTATTTCTCCTATGTAAAATTTATTGCAATTTTTGGCAGTTGTTTTTGTAAACACCTGCATTGGATTGGGAATCTGAGTTTTTGGAGTTGTTCTTTACTATTTGTTTTATTGCTTTTGTTGTGTGAGTTGTGGTTTTTATGCCTCAGTTTTTTTATGCCTTAAGTTTTTTTCAATTAAGGTGGTAGTGGGATTTGGAGGTAAAATTATGTGTCTCTTTATAGGATTTGAGTAAGGTTTATTTTTATTCATATTGTGGGGTGTATGTTTGTGGATATTTATGGCTTTTGATTTGGTATGGTGAATTTGAGATATTGTAGTTTGAAAAAAGAGTTATGGATGTGTTCAAATTCTTTTTTTTATCATTAAGGTTTTTCGGACTATTGTCTTCATCTTTATTGTTATTTCCACAACGTTTCAGCTAATATGTCCTCCGGCCTTCTTCACGTGTTTGTCAAACTCGGGAACCTGCACGGAACTTCGAACTACATCCTTTATTGAAACCACGGGGGTCGCCTGTTCTGATTCCGTTTGCTATAACCTGAGGCCGGAGGACGTATCAGCTGAAACGTTGTGGAAATAACAATAAAGATGAAGACAATAGTCCGAAAAACCTTAATGATAAAAATCAACAAGCTTCGTCTCAGAAATTTAGACTTCAAATTCTTTGTTTAGATATTTATAATTCCCTAACTTTTCAGCATAAAATAACCCTGGACAAATTGAGGCATCATGAAAATAACCATCAACCCATCATAACCAGCCCAGTTGGCCGAGACTGTAGAATACATTGGCTGTATCTCTGCAGTGGGCTAAGACCCCTACCACAATGAGTGTCTTAGATATGACTAAACTGCATGTAAGAGTGAGGCTCCAGCCTCAGAGCTTAGGGAAATGAGGCGTACTCTTTCATTGCCATTACTCCCAGGTCTACTCTAGCCTGGAGTGGTAGCACCTGATAGGGTCCTATCTATGGGTCAAATAGAACAAACTTTATGCAAACAAATGACTTATATTAAATTGTGACTGTTATATAGCAACACTTGATGAAGAAGCCACTGCTCTAACATACAGGATAAAATATTAACAATACTTACCAGCTCAGCAGCCCAGCTAGTATACAGCTGCCAGACAAAAGTATGTCAATGAGCGGGCCAGTATATACGCTTGCTAGCATAGTTGCTCCTAATTTGGCTGCAAATCACTACCCAGAGAATGGACTAGACCACCTGTGCATTGTGGAACGCCCCGATATGTATATAATCTTCCTTTCCTCATGCTCAAGTCTGATTCTCCTCTATACGTAATTCAACAACATTCAAGTGTGAGTACAATATATAACACTTAAAACCATTTGACTGTGTGCAAAAAAAGCTCAGACTTGTTTAAGAATGCTATCAAAAAAATGTGTTTACACATCATATATATATATATTTAATATATATGTAGAAAGAGAACTTGGCATTAAATGACCTATAATGGTTGATATGGCATAAAATCAAATCAAACCAAATCTATTAAGCTTTCAAGTCTTTTTGTTAAGACTGGTTAGAAATTAAATATATAATGTGAATGTCTTTGAGTTTATTTTACAAACAGATTTTGTTATTTAATTGAGTAGTTTAAGGTACCTAAAATCAATGCTTGACTTACCTTGGGCCTCATTTTTTAAATATATTTTTATTTCATTGAGTTTTTATTCTTTAACACTAATGCAGCAAAAATTATATATTATTATTTCTCTTTCATCGACATTAACATATAAAAAATTTAGAGAAGGTCCTCAAATTTCCTATAGTCCAGGGCCTCTGCAGGTGAAAGTTTGGTCCCACCTAAAATTATGATTTAGATGCTTATGTACATTTATGTTGTTTCATGTCTTTTTTAATATAAAAAATTTAGGTATTGAAAGAATTTTATTTGTAAAAAAAAAGTGCCAAAAATTAATTCTGTAAACTCTCTACAGAATTAAATGCCTGAAAACTGAGTCCTAAGAAGAAAAATAAGCTATAATGTTTTTTTCATATTGTAAAACAAAGTTTTACACAAATGGAAAAATTTTTAAACAAAATAATCAATCAGTTTAGAATTCTTTCCAAAGAAACACATGAACAAAGTGAAATAAAATGGCAACAGAAATTAAATTTTTGAAAATTTATCTGAGTTTTTTTTTTTTATTGCAATAATGATAGTCACTAAAAACAGTTATCCTGACAGATCAGAACTGGTTTTAAAAGCTTTGAAAGATTTTGCTTAACTTCAAAATCTCATGATTTTACTCATTCAATTTTTAAATTTCTCTTAAAAGTATAGGTGTGTGAATGTTCAACACTGTATTTTGTATGTTAACATTTTGTTGTCTTTTCAGTTCAAAGCTGATAATTTTTTTTTAATCTCACTCACTCACTGATTACATGAGCTGATTCGATTATGGGAGAACTACTCACATTGTATATCTTAGACAGGAAAAGCTTTGCAGAACCCATTCCTCTTCAGGTCTATAACTAGTTTAAATTCAGTTTTCCTTCTCCTAGACTGGTTACCATACCAAAATTAAAGAGCCAGTCTGCCCAACTATTTTCCCCTAGCTCAAGGGAAAATATTTGGATTCATACCAATACCAAGGGTATTAGCATTATGTGAAATGTAAACAGCCTCATTCTGGGACCAAGTAGCCAAGTTCACCTCAGAGGACAAGGACCATTATGCTCTAAGTACCTCCATGAAATAAGAAAAGAAAAAGAAAAATTTCTGCTTTCATAAGAGGTGTCTTTACTAAAGGAAATGAATCAGTTTGATTATTTTCCATCTCCACAGTTGACTTGATAGTACATACTTGTGCAAGGGTTGCCATCATAGTTTCGAATACTAAGGGTGATGACTGGAGAGAGGACATAGGTTTTTGTGGTCAACAGTTGTCCCCACATTAGCAAAGATGTTCTTCATTCATATCAGATACAATTTAATGGCAATGTTGAAGATGATTTCATCCAAGAGATATCCAAGATTATTGATATAAATAACCTTTATCCAGTCACCAGAGAACATTTGGAAGGCAGCCAGGAGTCTCGGTCAGTCAGTCTGGTTACCTGCTTCCAAAACATTTGTCATTTTGGTCTATCCCAGGATTGTTGGCTTGACAAGTTCGCACCTGTTTTGTAGATTTAACTCAGTACAAGTTATCCACAGTTCATTCTTAGTGTCAAGCACATGATCCATTGACAATTAGGGAAGGCTTATTTGAATCAGTGTCAATACTCTTGCTTGAGATTAGAGAGAAGAGTCAGATAATCAGAAGACATGTCACTCAGATAAAAATAGCTGTAAACAAAAATTCCTTCTTCCAGACACTCGACTTGTAAACCCTCATCCCCTATTACAGAGGCAGCTTTTAAAAGTAGCAGAAGTTGTTAAAAAGATTTGGTGTTTATTCTTTTCCTACCTCTAGGTGGAAATCCATCTCTAGCTAATAATATACCACCAACACTTGTATTCCATATCATCTCATGTTGACAATGCAACATGCATGAACTCTTTCTCTTTGTTTCTGTCTCTTTTTGTTTGTAACTTTCTCTTCTCTCCCTCTCTAACTCTCTCATGTTTTATTAAAGACCAAAGGTGAAGACTGCTTTAATAATTTTATTCATTTTCTGCTGTTTTCACACTGAAAATTAGTAAACTATTCAAACAGATCTATTCAGAGGTCTTTAATGAAATATTTCTTCAAAATGTAGTGTATGTATATATCATTACTGTGTTTAAAGATTGCAATATCTACCAAGAGACTAGTCAATATCGGAGATATAAACATAAAAACACAGAAATTAAAACTGCGTATCAAAACAGGTTCACATTGTCATTTTATCACAAAAGTATGAAACTATTTTTAGTAATATGTATTTTTAATGTCTGTATTATACTCCCTATTCATATATATATATATAATTATTAATGTTCATGATATAGTTTGTTATGTTTATAAATAAAGAGTGCTCAGTATGAGTGATAGAGCATACATATCTCAGTTAAGATAGTGTAGACATAGAGTCAACATTGCAATGTAATTGTCGGTTTCTCATGTATATATATATATATATATTAGAGGTGGGAAAGGAGTAGCGCCCTTCCCTACACCTTGGTGTAGTAGCTATCGAAAAGGGAGCCTTCGGGTCACCCTCGACTATGGTCGCCAACTTTACTTACTTATATTAGAGGTGCCCATGGTGTGATGGTTACCATTGGAGGAAATGGACACAAATTCAAATCTTGGATGAGGTTGATTGCATTTCTCTTTGTACTAATACATTTGAGAAAGGTATGATTCCAACTATTCTCTCTCCAGCTATGGATAAATAATAGGGCAGACTGGGTTCTTTAGCCCTGGTTAGGCAACTAGTCTTGGAGAAGGAAAACTCTGAAATCAAACCTGTTAAACTCTGCTTAAAAAATTGACTTTGTGTCACGTTTTGCCCATGCAGAGGGATTGGTTAATATATATAAGTAAAGTTGGCAACCATAGTCAAGTGTGGCCCAAAGGATCCCTTTTAAATAGCTACTATACCGATAAATTGGGGAGGGTGCTACTCCATTCCCTGGATTGCTTCATTTTACCCTTGACCTGTATCTAATAATGTTGAGTGTTAAGCAAGGCAACATCAAATACCATTTTTTGATTGGTTTGGTTGGTTGGTTTGGTTTCTTTGTTTAATGGCATATCAACCTTTGTAGGTTATTTAAAGCCAATGCTATTCTCCTAGAAGAACAGTTGTGGTACTATTTAACCCATAGCTGGGAGGATAAGGGGGCTCACACCTTTCCCATGGGTATTTGCCTGAAAGTGAACGTAATAGCGCGACTGGAGTACAAACTCGCGTACTACGATTCCACAGTCCATCGCTTTAACCATTACACCACGAGGACACACCTGCCACCATTTTTTGAGTCTTTGGTATGACAATCTATATATATATATATATATATATATATATATATATATATATATATATATATATATACACATGCATGAATATATAGATATATATCATGAGAGAGTATTCAAAGAAATGCATGTAGGCATAAACATATACTTAGAAGAAACACACACACACATATACATACATATATATATATATATATATATCTATATATATATTTTTTCTTTAAGAAAAAACAACGAAACCAATCACAAAGGATTATAAATTTATTTCCATCCTGTTACGCATTTTTGAAATTTTCTAAATATATATATATATATATATATAGACACATTCACACATTCAAGAATATATGAATATATAAAAATCTATCTTGAGAGTGTATGATACAAATGAATATTTGAATATAGAAATATTTATAGGCATAAACAAATACTTAGAATATATATATGCAAGTATATAGGGGGAATCCCTACAATTTAGTTGCTAAAATGCTGGCCTCTGACATCATAGTAAGAGAGTTTAAAATCAAGTCAAGCTATTATGTTCACTTCTGGACAAATATTATTGGGAAAGGTATGAATCCCCTTATCTTTCTAGCGATAGGTTAAATAACACCACTACTGCTGTTCTACATTTATGGTTTTGGTATTAAATAACCTATGAAAGTTGACATACCCTTCAACAAAGAAACCAAACCTAACTAAACTAAATCACACACACACACACATATATATATAAGTAAATATATATTAGTTTTTATATACATTTAATAGCATGGAAGCTTGTCTGCAACCACAGGTTTTATGATGTCTTATAAACGACAATCATCAGACAGAAAATGAAAGATATTGGAAAAATCAGAAACTACAGATGAAAAAACATTAGAATTGTGTACAACTCTTTACTTGTGCACTGTGTGTTGGTTATATTTGTGTATTATTGTGTGCGGATGTATAAGTGATATTTAGTACGTGTATATGAAGATACATGTGCCACATGGCAAATTTGAGGTTGTCTCAAGGATATATAAGGCGCGATGTGTAGCCAAAGTCGCGAATGATTGACCGAGTAAAAACATTTTTCTTTGTTTTTTTATATATTCGTGTGTGTGGTGATATATAAATATATATTTACTTATTATTATAATATAATAGTTCTATCATAGATATTGAGCACTCTCCAAATTATACCACATTTGTTCTGCCACAAACCCACAAAGTGAGATAGTGACAACCAACACTGTTATAATATATATATATATACATATATATATAATTATGTTTACACACACAATGTTTAACAATGTGTTTTTTGTCCAGATCTGGGCCTTTTGTTTCCATATGGAAATCAAGATAAGAATGAATACCTGCAGGTCATAATCTCTAAAATTGAATTACAGAAATAAATTATATTTTTTAAATGATTATATATTTTCTAATTTTTTTTTTAACTTAATGATTTATTTTTTTTGAGTCTGCTGAATTTTCTTTACAATAAATTGCCCTTGTCTTGAATTATCTGCCCACCAATCTCAAGAACAAGAACCATTTCTCAAAGAGCAATGAATCTATCCAATAAAGTTGTGATTTTTTTTTTATCTTTGTGTGTAATCTTAATGTAAAAATGGCTCATATTCGTAAGCATAAAAAGTTTCAACTTAATAAAGCAATGTTCAGTCCAGTTTTCAATAGTTACCTTTTCTCTCACATCATTATAACTTTTCAGAGGATAAATATATCAAATATTAATTAGAGTGGTATCACCTTCATCAAGTCTTACTAAAGTTCCTTGATTTTCTCTCTCTCTCACCATCTATCATCCATCACTCCTGCTAGGTCCTCTGGACTGCATCCAGTGTCCATACAGAGCTGGTGTGCTCATGTGTAGGAGTCCATAGAACATCATTTATGCCAACAGCATATTCTTGACTAGTGCTTCAGTTTATGTATGTATGAATATATATATATAATAAAATTTGTTTGATATATATAGATATATAATTTTTTTATTTAAAGGTTACAGAAAATGTAAGTTCTAACATGGCTGGTCATACCACTTAATTTTAATACAATAGAATGTTTATATATATATATATATATATATATATATATATATATATATATATAATCCTTCAGTCCTATGCTAGTCATGGAGCCCAATGTGGTGTGACTACTAGTCCCAGTACTTGTGGCTGTTGTTTCCATGACTACTACATTTGCTTCCAACTGTTTGCTTTATCAAGTCCTTCTGTGCCGACGCTGCATTTGAAAGATCCACGAAGGGGGGGTTGACATAATTCAGCCGGATCTTCTTCTGATGGTCAGGTAATATGAGTGGCTAGATTGTCTAGCAACTCAAAGAATAAAGAAAACCCATTGTTAACAAATAACAAAAATGGTTTTTATTGAAACACATTTGTGAGACAATAAATAACAAGTAAACAAGGTTTGCTTTCCTGGCAAAAAGAAGAAGAAAGAATATCAAGAGAGGAAAAGGGACGATAAGGTGAAGTTAGAATGACACTAATGTCTCTAAAGTCTGGGACTTTGAATTTTTGTAAAGTCTGACGGTTTTTCAGAGTGCCTCGGGTCTAGAATGGAAAGGATGCTTCTTTGGCAGTCTTGAGTTTCTTCTTGGTCCCTTTTCTCATCCTCTCTGATGATTCATTTTACCATCCTGTCTTTATAGATCAATATCTGGACTAAAAAAGGTTTCTGATTGGTTGTCCAATAAAAGACAATTAGGAGTCATATTCGCATAGGTCAGACAATCCTAGCTCAGGATTATATCTTACAGGTAAAGTGAAAACCATTTTTAGATACTTTGACTAATGGGAACAGGTTTAGAGCAATTCTCAGCCTCTCCTGACTGGATGACCCATGCCCAGGTCACCTTTATTTAGGGTGGAGCAAAATTTAATCTTCCTTTTGACATTGACCTTTAAGATAAGGACTAGAAAAATATGTTTTACGAAATGACCCATTTCATTATCATGATTGATGAAGTTAGTTGACAACCGAAAAATTAAGTAAATTTGTTGACCTTTAGAATCAAAAACAATTGTCTCACACTTAACTGAACTTCAGGAACAATCAACCAACTTTTTAGGTCAATTTAAGCCTTAAACAAAAAGATACTTATTTTAAGGATCTTTTTGTTTTTGAGATATATACATCATTTTCATATATTTCATAAATGTTAATTTTTACATATGTATTAAGTATTTAACCACATGTCATATCACAATCATAACCCAATGAAAGTAGCACGTCATAGCAAGATTTTTATTGGAGCAATTCACAAAGAATTCTTGAAGTTAGGGAATGAAATAATTTCCTGTCCAATTTGAAACTGAATAATAAATTTGTGTGGACCATCACTCATGCTGAACAATATTTTTTAGTCATCCAAATTCTCAATATGAAAGCAATTAGAATCTTTCACTCCTTCCAAATAGAAACATCAGTATTATCATGAACTGGTATTACAAAAGTAATCCAACAAATTTATAGGTCATTCAGAAAGTGAATTGACATTGAACTTAATAAACTCTGATGACTGCATTTCAAAGAATTATATAAATAATATCAAATTAAGATATTGTATTGAATATATTATTAACATATAAAATCTAACTATAATCAAGTTATTTGTATTTAGAAGTATTTGAAACAGGCATCCAAATTAAATGATGGTATCGTAGTATGCAAGTTTAAACTTCAGTCACGCTATTACATTCACTTTTGGATAAATACCCTTGGGAAAGTTATGAACCCTTCTTATCCTCCCAGCTATGGGTTAAATAGTATTTGTTGCTGCCTCCCACCAGACAGGACTTGACACAAAGTCAATGACCCGAAGGTTGGCTTAAAGTGGGGATTAGGGGAGGGGAAGGTCAAGCACGAGCCAAGGCTCAAAACCTGCTTGCCTATGCTGGTCATCGATTCACTTAGTGCAATGTGGGCCTGATGAGCTTAGATGGACATGGACCCAAATCTGAGTCCAGGCACATTTACCTGATTATAGCTTAAACTGGACAGCAAGGTCCAGTGCTATGAAAGGGTGACAAAGGTGTCAATGATGCAGCTCACCCTACGAAGGTGGCCCAACCGAAGCCAGGGGCTTTCGACCTCGAGTCTGCCATTGGTTTTGATTCCCATCCGGCATAAATTCCAGATGGCCTAGCTAAAGCCAGGTAAGCCAGCTATGGGTTGAATAGTACCACTACTGTTCTTCTAGAAGGATGGATTGAGCATTAAATAACCTAAGAAGGTTGATATGCCATAAAACAACAAAACAAACAAACAAAGCATCCAAATTAAATATACAATTTGAAAGGCATAGCAAAATAAAGATAAATGTTAAATACTCAGTGGCATAACAACCTTTTTAGGTTATTTAACACCAAAGCCATCATTCTAGAAGAAGGGTAGTCGTACTCCGAAAGTGAACGTAATAACACAACTGGAGTTTGAACTCACTTACTACTATTCTGCAGCCCAGTGCTTTAACCATTACACCACAAGGACACCCCCTCCCTTTGGGACTTAAGTTCTCCATTAAAAAATTGAATCAGTTTTTCTCAGTTGCACCCTGAGAACATAGACAGGTCACATGACACCTTTCCATGAGTCAGGATTAATATTATTGATGTAAGGAAAGGCAAAACTGTAACACTTACTCTGTCAATAAGTTGAATATTTGTACCCACCTTCCTTGTAGACTCTCAAATCTTGGGTTTATTATTGCCAAGTCTAAATCAGTATGGCACATGGCCAAATTATGTGAGCTCTGAGTAGGGAGTCATGCCTGCCTTGAAAATCAGTATTCAGAATTATTGTTCGTTCTCTCTCTATATTTTGTTTATATAGGAAGTTTTTGCATAGTTTCTTAAGAGTTTCTTACACATGGTGATATGATACCAAGTATTCCAGATACAAATAAGTTATCAACAGATCTATTTGATCTATGGATGGGACCCTAACAGGTACTAACAATTCCAAGTCAGAGTGGACCTGATAATAATGGCAATGAAGAGTGTCAAAGAATCTCTCTCTCTCTCCTTTCATCTCTTCTTTTATTCTCTCTCTTTCACTTTTCTTTTCTCTCCCTCTCTCTCTCACTTTTCTTTCATCCTTTCCTTTTCTCTCTCCCTCAACCCTTTCTTTTTTCACACTCTCATTTTTCTTTCATCCTTTCATTTACCTGTGCACAAAATAATGGCAATGAAGAGGTCAAAGAGTCTCTCTCTCTCACCTTTCATCCCTTCTTTTTTTTCCCTCTCTCTCTCTCTCTCTTTCACTTTTCTTTTATCCTTTCCTTTCCTCTCTCTCTCTCTCTCTTACTTTTCTTTTATCCTTTCCTTTTCTCTCTCTCTCTCTCTCACCCCTTTCTTTTTTCTCACTTTCATTTTTCCCTCATCCCATCATTTACTTTTGCACAAAATAGAATCATTGATATTACCTAGTTATACTTGGAACCATTTGACTGTGTGCAAACAAATGAATAATAGTAAATTCCTGTTTGATAGAAATACTTGAAACCATTTCACAGTGTGCGGAAAAAATGAACTCAGGCTCAATTAAAAATGTTTTCTACATAATCTGTTTAGAAATCATGTATCTAATATATATGTAAAAACAGGATTTGGCGTTAAATAACCTACAATGGTTGATATGCCATAAAACCCAAACAAACAAATGAAATAAGCATGTCTCTTTTCCTCAGAATTTTGCATATCTTCTAAATATTAAGCAATTTTAAACGCTGTAAAAATCGTTCATTATATAGATTATTTCTGGTTAGTGGATTAGTGTAAAAATGCTTGTATTGAATAAAGTAATTTTCAATTTAATTTCAGACTTAGATGAAGTCAGTATTCTGTTCTCTTCAACTGATATAATTTCTCAAGGTAGGTTGTTATTAAATGTTAACAATAGAATACTTCCCCTAATTTATTTGAACTAAATTGCCACCACAGCCAACCACAAAGTGAATCACAAATAATATAAGTACTTCTAATTGTGAGTTATTAAAATTGTTAATTTTACAATTGATAAATAATGCTGTAAAAACAACAAATTAATCCAAATTAATGAACGAATTCAACAACCTTCCATAGATGTAAAACCTATAAAAAAATATCTATCCTGAAGATTTGTTGTTTTTTTTTAATCTCTTTTTACAGATTTCTCCTGATGAGGTGTGACTGATTTTAACAGCATATCAAACCATCTAAGATTATTCTATGCCTAAATCATATTCAATGTCTCTTCATATTTATATTTTTTGAGGAGTCATTTTTAAGAGCATTTCTTTTTTTTATTTGCACACAGTCCAATTGAATACAAATAATTTCCTGTAAAATTCTAGTGTACCTATTCAAATTCAAATTTTTTCAACTATTTTTTTTTGTAATTTGAACTAATTAGACCCTCAAAGTCAATGTTATTTTTTAATTTAAAAAATAACAAAAATTTAACTTTTAAACATTTTGTAAGGATGTTCACCTACATATTTTAGTTCAATGGAGAATGATCAAACATTTCCAGAACAATTAGCATTGGAAAAGACAAGTAACCAGACAAGTTAGATTATTTCTATATTTTTTACTTTAGCTAGTGGGGTTCCTTTTATTGATTTTGTTCCAGAAATGGGGGATCATTCTACATTTAATTATAAAGTAAAATTGAACCCCTATCATCTGATAAAATGTCAAATAATTTGAGAGTTTTTTGTTGTTTTTTTTTTCAATAAAAAAGATGCCACGAGTTTGAGTGTCTAATTAGTTTAAATTACAAAAAAATATAAGAAAATTTTTCCCCGGTGAACATGAATGGATACACATGTAGAATAATAACTAATTTCCTAACAGATCTATTTGACCGTTAGATGGAACCAAACAAGTACTACTGTTCCACATAATAATGGGCCTGGGAATAATGCAAGTGAAGGAATATTCCATTCTCCCCAGAGCTACAGGACTGATGCATTTTAGTGTCATATATGGGACAACTCTTTTTTAGGGGAGGATCTTTTCCCTCTGCAAGAGATACAGCCAGTATATTTTAAGCCCTGCCAAAAGAGCAAAGAGGGCAGAATTACACAGCCAAAACATTGTGTTAACATAAAAAAAAAGAAGCAGTTCAGTTGAGGGAATAAAATTTGAAACTTCTTGAAATAATAAATAAATTATATCAAATACGCATAATGACGGAATTGGTTTAGATAATATTGGATCAAGGTTCAGTAGAAATGATTAATATATGTTTATATTTCACTCTATTTAGTGTATTGAGCACTCTTACATTTTAGCTTAAGGAATTCTCTCAGTGTTTTTACTTTTGACTTGGCATTATGATATTGGTTGATTATTTTCAAACAGTATGAATGCTTTTAGTCTTTTCTTTTTTTTATGGAATTTTTTTCCCAGATATCAGTTGGCATAATATTTTTTCATTTGCAAATTGTATCATCTGGGTTTTTTTTTACACTATCAGAATTATAGAAAAGGCATAAAAATTTAATAATATATATATATATATATGTGTGTGTGTGTGTGTGTGTGTGTGTGTAGAATAACTTGATCCCAAAATAGAATTCTGTATATTCTGTCCATCAATCAGATTCCTTGAAACCTAAAAATATAGTTGCAGAAAAAAAAAAGCCCTTTACATTAAATCCCATTCAGCTAAAAAATAGAACTGTTGCAAAAATGTTTTTCTGCTTGTCACTGTGTGTATATTTGAGGGAACAATAGTTGCTTAAGATAAAAAGAAAATTAAATGACGGAAAAGCCAAAAAAAACATTGCAAACAACTGAAAATCTAGGTCAATAGTATAGTGGTATTATCATATTCATAGATTCCTTTTCCATTGGATTACATATATTTTAGAAAACTGAAAAGGAAATAGAATTGATTGATAAGACTTTAAAAATAAAGCACATGTATCCATATGTACATACATTTATATATAGTAACAGTTATCATAGTAGGAAATGAAATCAGAGATCTGAATTCAAATACTCAACAAAGCTGTTTGCATTTCACTTTGCGCTTATACTCTTGGAGAAGGCATGAATCTACCAGTCCCCATCAGCTATAGGTAAATAGTAGGGCAAACTAGGTTATTTAATCTTGGTTTGGTTAGCAGTTTGAGAGAAGGAAAACTTAATTCAAACCACCTTTACTCCACTTAAAAATTGACCTTGAGTCACATCCTGCGTCTGGCGGAGGAATTGGATGAATTTATTTATATATATAATGTATCAAGACTGCAGCTGTATTTACCAAAATAAGTGAGAAATGAACAATGAAGGGAGCATTAATTTTCTTCAATAAAGTTCCCTTGGAATTTAGCTCAGTTATTCCATCAAATTTTTCATTGGTCAGAGCACCTCTAAAACATCTCTTTTCATAACAAGTGAAGCTTGGCCATCAAATTTCTTTTAATGTCCTTAATGGCAGATATTACCCTACATTTACCCAGTCCAGAAACAATCCTTCCAGGTAGATGAGAAAACAGATCTTGGTTCCAGGGGGCCTTGTTTAGCAGGGCTGAGGCACCCCAAAAGGGAAATGCTAACAGAATCAATCATTTTTTGTAATGCCTGTGTATGAGTTTTAATTTGTGTATGGCTCCACTCAGTAAAATGATTCCATGTCAAATCTGATTAGGTGGGAAGTCAGATAAATATCCTCAAATATTACCCTTGAGATAAATTTTTGTTTCTAGGAAACGAAAAAAAGTTGTTAGGTCAAATCAGTGTGGTGGGAGTTACATTTGCATTATCTAGTGTCTTGCAAAAATATTTTATCCAAAATGTAGCAAAACTGGCTTCGTGATAATTTGAGGAATTAGCACTGATTTGTCTAGTCAACAGTGTAGACATCTAAATAATAAATGATATGTATATCTATCAACATATAAGGTTTAACGAGGTGTTAACTCATAGATAACAGACCGTTTCTTATAACGCATTAGTTTATTTAAAAGAGAGTAACCTAACACAGAATAGAACAGACAAGTGAATTAAAAAATACATAACATTTAATTTTCCAAGATACAAGGAGGGAACTAAGTTCCCATTCCAAGCTATAAAAGAGTCATGTTTGAGGAACATGAAGACAAGTCTGTACAACAAAGAGGTGGAAATCACTTATTTCTTCTCAGATCTAGAAAGGTCTGGGGAGGCACCATGTGCATCACAGCTAAGGATTGAACAGCTACATAAGCAGCTTCTGAAGTTCTGTATGTAAAAAGCGAGAGGGATTCCCAGGTTCACCTTGTCACATGATCAAAAAACTCATTGTGTGAGAGTTCTTCAAACAATGTGACAAGGGAGACTACTCCATTTAGTCTCATATACATATACATCATAGGTATATATGAGTAACTCAGCTGAGCATGTTGTCCTTTGTATTATCTTTTTTTGATTTCAAGTTTCAGTCTCTCCACTTTTTGATCACATCATACAAAATCTGACAGAAAAATTTTATTGTTGAAATCATCAATTGTCAGCCCAGTTGGCTGAGACTGTGGAATACACAACTACATCTCTGTCGTGGGGTGAAACCCCCACCAACAAATGTCTGGGATATGACACTAAACCATCTAAGGATGAAGCTCCTGCCTTGGAACTTCAAAGAATACAGAGTACCCTTTCATTGCCATTACTCCCAGGTCCACTCTGACCTGGAGTGGTAGCACCAGATAGGGTCCTATCTATGAGTCAAATAGAACTGTTTGACATTCAAACTGCGTGCAAACAAATTACTTATGCTTAATTGAATTGTTAGAAATATAACTTTGACTAACTGTTTGTAAACAAATGACTGATGTTTAATTGAATTGTTAGTGATACATAGCAATACTTGAAACCATTTAACTGTCTGCAAATGAATGAGAAATGTTGAATAGAATTATTAGTCTTGAATAGTGATAGTTGAAACTTTTTAACTGTGTAAGTTGAATTATTACAATTTCATAGCTTGCCTAGTTGGCTGGGGCAGTAGAATACACCAACTGCTTATCTGCAGAGGGGTAAGACTACCCCCCTCAACAAGTGTCCTGGATATGACACTAAACAATCTGATGGTATGGTTCCAGTAATGCTGGAGCTTTGGGGAATGCGGAGTACCCCTTCTTTGCCATCGCTTCCGGGTCCACTCTGGCCCGGAGTGGTAGCACTTGATAAAGGTCCTATCTATGGGTTAAATAGAACTAAACCAAGCTTCCTTCACTATCCTGATTTTGCATTTAAACTTTATTTTTATACTAAACTGAATTGTTTAAAATAGAACTGTTTTGACATTTAAACTGCATACTTATGCTAAACTGAATTGCTCTAAATAGAACTGTTTTGGTGTCTGAACTGTGTACTTATGCTAAACTGAATTATCTGAAATAAAACTGTTTTGACATTTAACTCTGTGTATTGCCCAGTCAGTTGGGGCTGTAGAATACACTGACTGCACCTCTGCAGAGGGATAAGACCCCCCCCCCCGATGTGTGTCCTGGATATGACACTAAACAATCTGATGGTGAGGTTCCAGTGATGCTGGAACATTGGGGAATGCGGAAACCCCCTTCATTCCCATTGCTCCCAGGTTCACTCTGGCCTGGCATGGTAGCAGCTGATAGGTCCCTATCTATGGGTTAAATAGAACTAATGCCATACTTATCCTAAACTGAATTGTTTGAAATAGAACTATTTTCATAAACTGTACTTACATTTAAACAGCGTGCTTATGCTAAACTAAATTGTTTGAAATTGAACTGTTTTTGACATTGAAACTCTTCCTACACTAAACTGAATTATTTAATATAAAACTGTTTTGATATTTAACTGTGTAAACAAAATCTGTACTTACACTAAACTTAATTAGCTGAATTAGAACTGTTTGATGAAGCTGAATAGCTGGAAATAGAAAATATTTTGACAATTAAACTGTGTACTAATGCTAAACTGAATTGTTTGAAATAGAACTATTTGCATAAAAATGGATTTGGCATTAAATAACCTCCAAAGGTTGATATGCCAAAAAACCAAAACAACCAACCTACAACAATTTCATAGCAATACTTGGAACAATAATGCAAATAAAACTATTTTACTGTATGCAAAATAGAATTATTGATATTACATAGCAATAGTTGGAACCATTTAACTGTGTACAAATGAATGAAGAGTGTTGAACAAAATAATTAGTGCTAGATAGCAATACTTGTAACCACTTCAGTATGCAAACAAATGATTAATAGAATTATTAGTGTTAGATAGCAATAAGTGAAACCATTTAACTGTTCAGAAACAATAGTAGTACTTAATCGTATACAAATTAGTTATAACTCATTTGAAAATAAAATTACGTACAAACTATCCTCTTGCAAATCATATTTAAATGTTTGCAAACAAATGACTGATGTTACTGTTACTGTTATATATCAATACTTGAAATCATTTATCTGTGTGCAAAAAAATAACCTCAGGCTAATTCAAAATTGTTATCAACAAAATGTGTTTACAAATTATATATATTCAATTTATTTGTATAAAGAGGATTTGGCATTAAATAACCTACAATGGTTGATATGCCATGAAATCCAAACAAACAATAATTGTATGATGACATATTATATGTAATATTGAGATTGGAGGGTATATGAGACAAAACTAATAAAAACACAAAGAGTTACAGGGAGAAATTAGAATTAACTATTTTACTAGAAAGAAGAATGAGAGGTGATCTAATTGAAACTTTCAAAATAATTAATGGAATTTCTAATTATGGTAGACATTTTTTAAATATTTCTCCTCAAACTGGAAATTTACTGTCAAGGCATATTTCAAGAATGAAGTCTATTAACCAATTGATTTTTTTTTTTTTTTTTTTTGCTAATAGGGTTATTTATTCTTTGAATAAATTGCCTAATCAGATAAAAAGCAATCATGTAAAAAATTCTATGATTGAATTGGTTGATTTCAGAAATAATGGCAAGAAAAAGAAATGACAAGGGTATTCTGAAGAACTATCAAATGAAATACTCAACAGAATTTGATTTGTATGTAGATATTGTATTAATAGTGTATATGTTCTGTGCTAAGATTCTCTTTCTTTTCTTTTAATATTGATGTGAGAAAATAGTGAAAAGAAGAGATGCCCAATGAAACATAAAAAAACAAACAAGCAATAAATAATGATAATAATGTACAGCTTCATCAGATATGAAATTAGGGTAGGGGTTGCTTCTGTGTTTCAAATTTGAAAATTATTTCCAAATCTTTTTTTGCGGTAAATTATATCTTATAGTAAAAATAGTAAAGAATATCACTGAAGACTAATATAATTTCTAATTTATTGATAATACTATCAAATTTAACGGAAAATTATTTTTGATGAATGATATTGTAACCATTCAATTTATTATGTTAGAAGGGTTGCATGAATCTAGCAAAATATTTGTAATGAATTTGCTGGAGAATGTTGCAGAGAAGTCTTCCAGGAACTGTGATAAATGGTTTATGATAAAATGAATTATAAATAAAACAAGGAAATAGTAAAACAAATAACAGAAGGTTGAGGTGAAACAGACATCGCTTTAAATATTATTTTGGTAAGAAGTAATAATTAACAAAATGTATTTCATGTGTGAGTATTAATTTTTACATATATACAGTGTACATAAATGTTTTAATATTCTTATTTTAAGTGCTTTTGTGTATGTCAGTCCTAAATTCCTTGAAGATAAAACTTAGTTATCAACATGAAATTTGGGACTGATATTTTTGGGATCAAAAACTGGGGTATCTAATGTCTATCATCTTTGACTACTGGACTGCTATTGATAGGGAGAATTGCTGGTCTTCAGACCCACTAACTTTTGGTGTGCAAAATAAGGAAAAGTTATTTTTGAAAATTTTGACACATCATGGTCTTTTTCAGATTTTAGATTTGATGAAACCTTTGGGTTAAGGACTGTCACAATTACATCATATTATAGTCAATCACTTACATTATAAATGTAAGAGCTCTATTTTGTCAATAACACTTTTCTTATTTCTGACCATTGACAGTCATTTTTTTATTTTCAATGTACTTCTATGATAAAATTATTTGCAATGCATTTTTCTTATCTAAATTGTTACTCTATTCTTAATTCTTTAAGCACAATTTCAAACTGGGTGCCAAAACTTGCCAAAATATAATTTAAGCTAAACTTTGAAAAATTCAGTCTTTAATTGGAAAAAAGAATGTTTTTCTTCAAGCCAGAATACTTGATTTATTAAAATGAATGGCATGAAGAAAGAGAGCAGCAGAGTAGCTGTAAAGTCAGTGGGCTGCAATAAGAAAACCCCAAACTTTGTCTATACCATGTTCAAATGCAATTGTCACTAAAACATATTTACGATTTATAGTTGCTAAATTGTTGCATGATTATATCATATAGTATAATAATCAAAATGAACAAAAGTTTTGAGTTCACTGTTTAATAAATCCTACCTGTGATATCATGTTACATAAACAACAAACTTAAATACAGTATCACCAAAAAATGAATACACCCCAACCAAATTTTTATAAAGATTTAATTTTCTTCTCAACTCAAGATATCAGGATTTTATTATTTCTAGTAAAACATTATACAGTCAAAACAGATATTATTAGGTGCTATTCATTATCAAACTCAACAGGATTTGGCTCAGGAGACTGGGGTTCAATCCCTGGTCAAAAAAATGTTACTTGATGTCTCCTTGCTTAACACTCAGCATTGTGAGATACAAATCAAAGGTAAAGTGGAGCAATCCAGGGAAAGGAGTAGCACCCTCCCCTACACCTCAGTGTAGTAGCTAATGAAAAGGGAGCCTTCAGGTTGCCTTCAACTATGGTCGCCAACTTTACTTGCTTTATATGTGTGTACTTACATATATATATATATATATATATATATATATATATATATATATATATATATATATACACACACCTACATATTTAACTCTGCTAATTGTATTGATCACTGTTTTGTTTTCACTTAAGGTTTTTTAATCAGTGATTTTTCTTTTAATTAGTCATTGCAGTATTGGTTGATTATTTTTAAGCAATGCAAATGTTTTAGTCTTTTGTTTTTTCATGGAATTTTCTTTTCCCAGATATCAGTTTGTGTAGAATTTTTTTATTTACAAATTGTATCATTTGAGTTTTTTCACACTGTCAGAATTATAGAATTGGTATAAAACTAAAACTAATATATATATATATATATATATATATATGATATTTTAACAATAGAATAGAATAAAATAAGATAAAAAATCATGACTCCAAGTTTCACATTGTCAGTCCTCTAGTGAGCATGTATCCACACATCTGAACAGAAGTGTTGATACATGCTCACCTGAACTTCAGCCACATGAAATAAAGAGTTATTGCCTACACCTGGTATGTAAAGCAATATATTTTCAGTGGAAACGAGGATACAAACAAAACAATTAGAACAAGATCTCAGTATTTATTGTCATGCGGAACCCAGAGGAAACAGGTTTATCTGGGAACAGTCGTGTGTGTGAAGAAAAGGATTCTCATGACGGTGTTCCTGTAGTTACGTGTTAAGTGTAGTGAAATATGTCCCAGGGGTAGAGTTCTTGGAAATAAGCAGTTCTTTGTTGTAACATGAAGAAACATGTTATGGAAGAGAATTATTTACCTGAGGAATTATGGAGCACAAAAATATATACTCCCCTTGAATAAATGATAGACAAAAACAAAATTAGGATTAAATTGAATATCAAAATTAACAAAAAAGTAAAATAGATAGATAAGAATAAGATTAGATAATAATAATAATAATAATAATAATGAATTAACGAATCAGAAAATTAACATAATGTAGCCACATGAATAACTATGCCATATAAACTAGACTACCCTTCTCAAAAGGCCCTACAAACTAGATTATTCTTTTCATCATGTCCCATACTACAGTTTATAAAGGGACATGCACCACACAGGAACTCTTGGTTTGATGATTGCATAGGTGAGAAACTGACAGTCACTAAACACCACTAATTCTATGTCTATTCTATCCTAGCTTTGATCTATATATGCTATATTACCTATATGGAGCACTCTATATTTATAAATGTAACTACATTATATATAAATTTTATTTTTGGTAACAGTATTTTAATGGCATAGAGTTTGTTCATAAATAATACATGATAATATCTGTTTTGTTCTCTGAGAAATGATAAGATAATAAAATCTTGTAATCTTTAAAAGAAAATTAACTTTTTATAAAATATTCTTAGAGGTGTACTTATTTATGGACAATAATATATAGGAGCACAAGCAAAACAATAATAAAGTTAGTCATTAGCAAAGCTTAGCATAATTTAGACCCAGGCCAGAAGTATGGAGCTTCCAAAGGTAAAACAATAACAAATATGGGAAAGAAATTTATTTTATCAATGAATAATTTCAACAATCTAACACTAGACATGCATACATTGTGTTTGAAAGAATTACCTAACTCATTCTTCACTACATGTAGTAATATTATTATTATTATTATTATTAATAGATGTGATATTGATAACAATAAAAATAAGAATTCATAGATTGGAGGAAAGTTTACCTGAGACAAAATAATATATTTGTGTAAAAATTCAAGATGGTCTTAACTTTTTCCCAAACCCCCACCCAATTCTTCACCATTCCTAATTCCATACCAACATACTCCCAGCCACCCTAACTGAATGATATATTGATTAAATGTATGAACAAGTCATTGTCTTCATTATCAAGATGTGCTACTGGGAAATCAAGTAAGTACACTCACAGGTGCATTCTGTTGTTGGCACCGATAGTCTTGAAGATTGAAAAGCTTTGGCTACATATTTCTCTTTCAAGATTCTGAAATTTGCTTTAAATTATTTTAATGAGTTCATTCCTGAATCTTTATTTCATTTTCTTGCCTTTTTTCCCATTTTTCTTGCTATTTTACTCCCTTCATTTTATTCCTTTTCTTCTTTCATTCTTTCTTTCTTTTCCTTCCTATTTCCCTCCCTTTACTTTATACCTTTTCTTCTTTCATTCTTTCTTTTTTTCTTCCTATTTTCCTCACTTCACTTTATCACTTTTCTTCTTTTATTCATTCTTTCTTTCTTTTTCTTCCTATTTTTCCTCCCTTCACTTTATTCCTTTTCTTCTTTTATTCTTTCTTTCTTTTTCCTTCCTATTTCCCGCCCTTTACTTTATACCTTTTCTTCTTTCATTCATTCTTTCTTTCTTTTTCTTCCTATTTTTCCTCACTTCCCTTTAATCCTTTTCTTCTTTCTTTCTTTCTTTCATTTTTTTCCTTCCTATTTCCCCCCCCCTTTACTTTATTCTTTTTCTTCTTTCATTCATTCTTTCTTTTTCTTTGTATTTTTCCTCCCTTCGCTTTATTCCTTTTCTTTATTCTTTCTTTTTTCTTCCTATTTTTCTTCACTTCCCTTTATACCTTTTCTTCTTTCATTCATTCTTTCTTTTTTTTCCTTAACATTTCTCTTGTGTTTTTTAATTTTTCTTCTTCCTTTTATTCTTCCTCTTAACTTTATCTAAATGTCTTTGTCCTTTTCTTTCTCTTTTTTTATATATTTGTTCTTCTTTTCTTGCTTTTTCTCTTTCATTTCATTTGACTTTTCCGTTTTCCTCTTCTTTTCTTTTTTCCTCCACTTCTTTCTCTTCTTTTTACTTGCTCTTGCCTTTCCTTTTCCTTCCACTTCTCCTTCTTTTTTCATCCTCACCTGGTTCCTTTTTCTCCTTTCTTTTCTTTTCTTTTTTTAATACTTCTTTCTTCCCTTCCCTTTTCCTCTTTCATCTTTTCTCATGCTATTCTTTTCCTTTCCCTTTTTTTCCTTTTCCTCCTCTTCTACTTGTCCCTATTTCCTCCTTCTTACTTTTTCTCTATCTTCATCCTTCTTTCTTTTCTTTCTTCTTCTTCTTGTTTTCTCTTTCTGTTTTGTTTTCCTTTTCATCTTCTTTCTCAGTTTCTTCTTTAATTAACTTTTCTGTATTTTTTTCCTTCTTCTTTTCTTTCTTTTTTCTTCTTTTCATCTTCTCTTTATTTTTAGATATTATTCCTTGTCCGGTTAAAATTCATCCTCCCAAAATTCTTTTGCCTTTTCTATCACTCTCATTCTTTTTATATCTTTCTCTCATCATACTCTCCCTCTCTCTATCTTTTTGCAATACATTTTTTACTTCTCTTTTTTTCTTTCATTTTTGTTTATTTATTTGCCTTCTCTTGTCATCTTGTTTTTTCGGGGGGGTTTTCCTCTTCATTTCTCTTATTCATTCCACCCTATTTGCTGGGACTGTAGAATATACCAACCAACCCTCTGCCGAGGAGTAAAATCCTAACCAACAAGGCCGCCTGTTGGCTGTGGGTGGTGACATGTAATGCATGTGCAAACAAATGATTAATATTAAATAGAATTATTAGTATTAGATAGCAATACTTGAAACCATATAACTGTATGCAAACAAATGAGATCTATAGTTACCTACAAACTTGCAAATCAAGTTTATATATAAACAAGATTTACTATCAAATAATCCATAAGGTTTGATATGCCATAAAATACCAACCTGCCAACCATCTTCTTCATAGTCCTTTTCTTTGCTATTTTTCCTTTTTTAAAATTTTGTATCTTTATTGTTGCTTACAATCTATCCCTTTTAAATAGTCTCTTAAATCTTTACTACCTATCATCAGTCTTCCATACACTTCTTTCACTTTTCTCTTTGTCATCACGTTATTATTTTTAACTAATCTCTCTTTGTCTCCTTTTGTTTATTTATATCTATAGTATAGTCACCAATGACAACTAAATTGGCAATGGCATATCTATGAAAGTAACACCTATGACAAGCATTGGAATCATGCTTCTGTCTAAACATTCAATGCCCAACTTGTTTTAGATAATTTTACCATAAAATCAGCTCAAAAACACAAGTTAATTTCATTAATCTTTTAATCAACAAATTATGGCACAACAATCACACTTTCCTTCCTTTTGTTGGAATTTGTTAGCATAGAAAGCAATGAGCGATGACTTGAGGTAAAATTATATGGATATTGGGGCATTCCAGTGTTCTCAAGTGGCTAAGTCCATTCTCTGGACAGTGATTGGTTGCTGGCCCAGTGAATGGGTACATTAGTGTGTGTATACAATGGCTTGTTAAGATGTTACGGGCTCGATATTGAGTTACTGCCCATTTTATTTTTTGTCTGCCAGCTGGACGCTAGCTGGGACTATTGAACCAGTAAGTGTTGTTCTTGTTGTTTATTCTGCACATTAGAGTAGTGACTTCTACACCTTTCACTGATGCAAATGGATCTATGATATGGTCAAAGTCTGTTTTTTTTCAGTTTCTTCTTGTTCTACTCTCAACAGAGCAAGATTACAGAATCTGTCTTGACCTAAAGAGGCTCTCAAATACAAAAGTATTAGTTTTATCTTGCTGAATGCTGTCTCATAGCTAGTGTTGGTAACTTCTATGGTTAGCATAATCTGTATTAGAATACAAAGATTAGGGAAGATGCTTTCATCTCAATACTAAAAAATAAATTCAAGAAGCTCTTCAGGTTTTGATATTTTCATGTTAGGCCAACTTGATAACAACATTCAGCAATCTAAAATTTCTTCACACTGCTGCTGTCTATCAACATTAGATTCTAGACTCCCTTCTTTATTCATATAGATGAATGGTCTTACGGCAAGTACCTTTCAGTAGCACCCTGGGCACATTCTCCTTCCTGCATTATTATAGATATGCCACTGTAAGTCTGTGATGGCTAATTGTTAGATGGGTGTAATGGTTATCGTCATAGGAAATGGATACGGCGACACAAGTTCAAGTCCTGGACCAGGCTGATAGCATTTCACATAGCACTAATACCCTTGGGAAAGGTATAAATCCAATTATTCTCCCTCCAGCTATGGGTAAATAGTAGGACAGACTTGGTTCTTCAGCCTTGGTGAGGCAACTAGTCTAGAAGAAGGAAAACTCTGAATTCAAACCTATTAAACTCCGCTTAAAAATTGACCTTGTGTCATATCCTGCCTGAGCGTAGGGGTTGGTAAATAGGACCACACTGAGCCAGAGTGATGGCAATGAAGGGGCACTCCACATTCTCCAAAGATCCAGCATTACTGGAACTTCACAATCAGATTGTTTATCCAGGACACTCGTTGGGGGAGTCTTACCCCTTTGCAGAGAAGCAGTCGATGTATTCTACAGCACCAACCAACTGGGCAAGTCTTAAGCATTAGGACCTAGTGGATTTATTGACTTCATTTAGTCTCCGAGGCTATGGAAGCCGGAAGAAATAGGCACAACATATGGGCTGGCTTTTTCACTCTTTTAGGAACAGTCTCTTTTAATATCTTTGATTCATTTTTCATTCTCTGTTTGCATAAACTTTTGTCTCTTTGCTCCCAAGGCACCAAAAGAGTAAAAGAGACTAAATTGTGAAATCTCTAGGCATGGTAGTTAGAGTGTTCACTAATGGTCAGGGAGATTGGAGTTCAGTCCCGGGTCAAGTCATACCAAAAACTCAAAAAATGGTACTGGATGCTTCCTGCTTAACACTCAGCATTATAAGGTACAGACCAAAGGTAAGTGGAGCAATCCAGGGAAAGGAGTAGCACCTTTCCTTACACCTAGGTGTAGTAGTTATCGAAAAGGGAGCCTTCAGCTCACCCTCAACTGCAGTTGGTTAACTTATATGTGTATATATATATATATGTGTGTGTGTGTGTGGAGAAAAATTGAAAAACAAAGTAATCCAGAGTGAAGAATTTAATATGAAGGAAATCAATGTTATAACATTTCGGTTTCAGTAAACCTTCATCAGGACTTAGAAAAGATGTTATGAAGTGTCTTTAGATCACTGAAAGATGCTTAACAAAATACAAAACAAGGGAGGACATTATATATACAGAGAAGTGGGGGGGCTTGACTAAATCAATGTTCATATTTCACAATCTTTTTTTTTCTAATAATTTTCTTTTAGTTCATTTTTAATTTTAACCCTCTTTTTTTGTACTTTTCTTTTTCTACCTTTTCTCTTCTTTCTTTCATTTTCTTTTTGCCCTTCTAATTTGCTTTTTTTTTATCTTTCTTGTCTTTCTCTTTCTTTTCTTTATTTTTCTCTCCTGTACTTTTTTGTTTATTCAGTCTGTGTCTTTATTTTTCATATTTTTCTCTATTTTTTCTCTCTCTCTCTCTCTCATTATAAATTCTTAATGCCTCTTTTAAAACAAGAAAAATAAAAACTAAGAGACACATTTGTATTACTATAACTTCATATAAATTTGTAAATACAGCCTTTTATCCATTTTAGTGAGTGTGTGTGCACAATAAACACATGTACACATGCTTGCTTTTATAAATGAATGTATAAATAAACATGCATATTACATTTTATGCAGATATAGATATGTGTGTGTCTATCCACGTAAGTGCACATATTTAGATTAATGCAATAAATATCTTCAAAGAAAGTTTAAATTGCAAATATGTGCCATTTTTAATGGAAATTCCTGAAAACTTCCAAAATGTTGAAGTCTAATCACTTAGTGGCATCAATACATATCCATTTATTTCATAGTGAATTGAATTATTCAAAGTGAACAAAAGGAAAATTTAACTCTGAATGCTTTACTTTAAAAGCCAGTCTGACATAGATAAACTGATTATTCTCAATGGTGAAAATATACAAGCTCCTTGGATGCAGACATTAATTATTTTACAAGACTTTAATCAATTTTCAATGCCAACTGACTTTATCGTCATATATGCGGTGTTCAAAAAGTATTGTAACAGAAACTGTATTTATCAAGAAAGAAATGAACAATGAATGAAACATTATAAAATAGTCCCCTTGGCATTCAATACAATTATTCTAGCTAGCTTTCCATTGGCTGAAACAACTCTGAAATTCCTCTTCTGATGTGGTCTGAATTTGCACTGTCATATTTTTTTCTTATCGTCCTCATTGTTCACAAATCTTACCTGTTGTTATGAATTTTCAGTTTAGGAAATAAGTTGCACTCAGCTAGATCTGGAGAGTATGGAAGCTGCTGCACTTGTCCAATCTTGTGTTTCACCAAAAACTGCTGCTCAATTTGTACTGAGACTGGCTTCATAATTTTTTTCCAAATTGATACACTACTTGTCTTGACAGCAGCCTTGATATCATCGATTTTATAATATAAAAGTTTCTCAGCTGTACACACATTTTTATTTGGAGTTTAGATTTTAAAATTTAAAAAAGAAATAAAACTTCAGTCTTGATTCTTTTTGAACAAACCTTGCATACTAACCAACAATAAAATTGCAACACACCCTGATGAACAATGGAAATTTTGACCTGGGTATAGCACATGCATGTTGAAGGGTAATAGATATTCTAATTAAATTTTCAAAGTTTTCAACCATTTTATTATAAAGTCACCCTTGAGCTCTATATTGTATATATATATATATATATATATATATATATATATATATATATACCTAGAATATATATATATATATATATATATATATATATATACTCCTTGACACTAACAGAATGAGACACAAGGTCAGTTTTTTAGTGGATTTAAACAGGTTTAACTTCAGAGTCCTCCTTATCCTAGACTGGTTGCAATATCAAGGTTGAAGAGCTCAGTCTACCCTACTGTTTATCAATAACTGAAGGGAGAATAGTTGGATTCATACCTTTCCAAAGAGTATTGACACTGTATGAAATGCAAACAGTCTTGTCCAGGTTTTAAACTTGTGTTACCATGTCCATTTCTTTTGACAATAACCATTACATCATTAATGCCTCCATGTTGTATTTATGTACATGAGTGTACAGACCTGTGCTAATACCCAAGGAGGATATACAGTATATCAATATAGGCTCTGAGTATTGTTGATATGATCCTTATCTTTTAACCTGAGCATATTTTGATCGTATATTGGATCATTTAATGTCAATCAGTTATATTTCTTTAATTATTAGTTAGCTTAGTTACCAGCCTACCAGGCCATTGTTAGTGAGTTTGAGTCTCAATTTTTCTGGTTGCATGCTTAGCTTAGTACGCAACAACAAGATAGAGTATTTACAAAGTAATTATATTTTCTTTATTCAGAGAGTGACTGTATCTGAATCCTCCCTACATTTCATATCCCACTGTCTGCAAATTGCAATCTCATTAAGAAATATTGATACTTTTCAAAGCAAGATTGAGAGTTGGTTCTGATTTTGTAAACTGGTAAGGTTTGATTTGAATAAATATTTTCATTGGTTTGCCTTTCCATTGCCAAGAAAAGTTTTCCATATTGTTTTTGTCAACTATAAATCAGTATTTTATACTAAGAAATACAAAATTTGGGATCCCAAAATTAAACACATTATAATGACTTATAAATTAGTGTATTTATTGGATTTGGTTTGATTGATTTTTGATTAAGTTGAATTATATATT
This sequence comes from Sepioteuthis lessoniana, assembly GCA_963585895.1. Lineage (NCBI taxonomy): Eukaryota > Metazoa > Mollusca > Cephalopoda > Myopsida > Loliginidae > Sepioteuthis > Sepioteuthis lessoniana. The sequence goes on along the minus strand of OY757910.1, from coordinate 87,309,397 downwards.
GGCTAGCATACCTGAGTATTTCTTCCGGGGTCAAGGGAGTCCCCATGGTGTAATAGCTAAAGTACTGGACGGCAACCTCAAAGTAAGCAAATTTAGACTTATACCCTTGGGAAAAGTATGAAACCCTTTATCTCTCTAGTTATGGGTTAAATAGAATTGCTGTTCATCTGCAAGGATAGCTTTGGCATTATTTAACCCACAAAGGTTGATATCCCATTCAAAAAAGAAACCAAACAAAACCATGCCATATCTTTTCTCTCTGAATTCTTTGGTATGCTTTAACCCTTATTCTATTATGGAAACTAAGATTTTTGGACGATTATGGACTTATCTTGTTTTTACTTATAGCATATAAAGCATCATCAGTTAATTCTAAATGGATCTTAAACAATTTTTTTTCAGAGAAAATTATTAGTTGACTGTATCACCTCAAAAATGTTCCTGTCTCAATCACTGATAAATGACAAAATATATCAATAAACTTGCTGTACTGATTCATGTCACTGTATAAGTTTCTTTCAAATAAAAATACACTCAAAAGGCTGTAATATTTCAAGTTCTGGGGTTAATCCACTGCAAAAAGTAACAAAATATATCTGTAAACTTTCTGTACTGATTCATGTCACTGTATAAGGTGTGAAAGCAAAATATGGAATAATTTTTAAAATGTTCTTTTTAGTCTGATTTGTCCAATTTTTGAAAAAATGTAATAAATCTAAGTTTCCATGATTAGCTCTATAATTTAAGCACTTTTTCATTCAAATTCAGTCTAATATGAGTGAGAAAGAAAAGAAATAACAAAGAATCTATGATTTGCTTAACGCTGAAACCAAGCCAAAATATTTCCAAAATAATTGGAGTTTCTTCATGGTCTCCATCAAGCCTACACCTTAACCCCCTTGATTATGCTACACAGCACATTCGAGAAAACAAAACAAATACAACATCCAATCCAAATATTGGTTCACTTAAGACTGCTACTGAGGAGGAAGGGAATAAAATATCTGAAGAATTTATTTTGATAGCACGCAAATCATTTCAAAGGCATATTGATACAAAAAATTTTAAAATGGTTGCTATATTGAGTGAATTTACTGTTTTGTGTCCATCGTATTTTGTTGTTTATCTTTTTAAATTAAAAGTAATCTTGTTTTAAAATAAAGTTGTTTATTATTATACTAGAATATTCTTAATTTTGCTTCTGTAACCTATAGATGTTTCTTTAAAATAAAAATGCACTCAGAACATTTCCAGTTCTGGGCATGATTCATAGTAAAAAGTGTGAAAAACTGAAGACAAACAACAAATCTCAGACCCAAACATCAATTGGTCAAAAGAAGTTGGAAAAAAATCAGAAATAGTAGGATATGAGTTAAGGAAAAATATTCCATAACATTTTTGGTGCTATCACCTAAACTTGTGAGATCATCAATCTTCACCTGGATCTAGGTTTAGGCTAGGGAAATATTGCAACAGTTGCCCATGCAGCAGATCTATCTTCTCTGTATCACTAACTCTGTCCAAGGAAAGTACCATAGCCAATACAGTTTGGCAATAGAGTTGTTTCAGGAGCAACCAGAACAAGGTTGAAGATAATGTCCAACTGTTTCAGAAACTTCAGCTCCAAATTTTGAATTCAAAGTTGTCCTTCTCCTAAACTGTTTGCCCTCTGAGGGCAGAGAACCAAGTTTACCTTACCACTTTAACTAGCTGACTGGAGAAGAGATAGATTCATGCCTCTCCCAAGCAGGTTACTGTGAGGTGAATATGAACTTTGCTCCCTAATTTCACTTTTCACTTCAATAACTACATACCTCATTTTATAATGTTTACTAGGATAACCTAAAACAGTCTTAAATTAATTATCTCCCTTGCATTTCAGTTAATTCATTATTTAATTTTACTAATCAGGTGATTTACCATTATTTTTTGTATATTTGCCAGTGTACAGAAAGGAATAGATCAGATTTTGATTTGATAAACTCTAAAAATCATGGTTTGCATGTCTGCAACCAGAGGCAGATTGGAAAGCAACCAACCAACATATATAAGGCTTCTTTGTTTATCCAAGTCAGGGTTCTATCTCATCATCATCTTGTCGTGCCATCAGCATGGATATCTTTGACCTTTTCTTGCCACCTCTCCCTATCATTCATTGCTTCCGGCAGGTCCTCGGGGCTACACTCCGTATCCTCACAGAGTTGTTGTATGTAGCTTCAAGCTGGTCACCCTGATTTAGCTCGGCCATGTGAGGGGGTTCATAGGAGTACATCACTTATGAGCTTGTCTCTACTTCTCCAGCAGTATCCTGCATGTCTGGTTTGTCTAATTCGGATAGTTTTCGTGGTGGGTGGTAGGTGGCCTTACAGCTGCTGCTTTGTCGGGTGTTGCCTCCAGGACCTATTCAATATTGCTCACAGCATTCTTGTGCAGTTGCTGTCAAGCTTTTTCTCCAGCCGTTTAGTTAGCGTCTATGTAGTGCATCCATAGAGCAGTCTCGACATGATCGCTATATGGAAGAAACTGCGTTTCATTTTATCGAGTTCTACCAAAACTGTCATTAAAATAACCACTTCTCTCCTCAAATAAGTAACCTTCACAAAAATAGTGATTGTTTTCCTGATGATGGAGGTGCCCGTGGTGTAATGGTTATTGTCGAAGGAAATGAACATGGCAACTTGAGTTCAAATCCTGGACGGGAATGATTGCATTTCACATAGCACTAATACCCTTGGGAAAGGTATGAATCCAATTATTCTCCCTCCAGCTATGGGTAAATGGTAGGACAGACTGGGTTCTTCAGCCTTGGTGAGACAGCTACTCTAGGAGAAGGAAAACTCTGAATTCAAACCTGTTAAACTCCACTTGAAAATTGACTTTGTCTCATATCCTGCCCGAGTGGAGGGGTTGGTAAATAGGATTGTTTTCCTGATGATGTTAGCTAGTTTTTATATTTTGCTTTAAGAATCACCAATTGAAAAAAAAGATCAAAAATGAATAACTGTTTTATTATTCAACCAACCAAAACAAAACCAATTAGCAGTATCTAGAGCAGCTCAGTTGCTATTTTCTAAATACAGCAGTAACTTTAACCTATGAACTGTTGGCCATTTATACACCCTGACCCTCAACCAAATTCGATAACAAACAACAAATGATTAATAATCAGAATGAAAATAAAACATTTTTTACAAATTTTACTCATACTTTATATGTCAAAGAAAACCAACCATGATGATATTTTTTTAAATCTCATTTTTATATGATATTTTTTAAACTATTCAAAAACTTTTGTTTTTAAATCATCTCAGAAAACTAATGAATATTGGTCCCATTTTTTACTCCTGCAAATGACATACATTATTTCAAGTTTGGATGTTTTTTAATCTATTTATTTTTAATCGAGTCTTTGGAAGGGATAAAGATTTGTGCAAATAAAGAACAATAATTATGAAATATATAACTACCAAATATTGAATTCTATTTGTGATACTTTTCAAAAAACACAGATACTTCACTGATCCTCAGCAGAGAACTGGAGGCAACACTTTAATTCTAAACAGAGCAACCATATCTTAAACCCAAATAAAAGTCCCACTTTATACCAAAATAGTCCTCTCATCTTTTATGGGAACAACGCCAATTCCAACATGCATTTTCATTCAGTTGGTAAAGAAGTTCCTAAGAGGTTCCAGTCATTAGGCATTCATAAAACTTTACAATTCCTGGTATCTGAAAAGTACAAAAACTGGATAATTATTACATAGATGAGAATTTACTGATTGCAGAAAATGTTTGAATAATTTCTTACAAACCCAAAATAACTCAGAGAAAATGTAAACATCACTTATCAGCTTTGTCATTTTTGTTTGCCCCATTTGCATAACCACAGAGCTATTCCTTCGGGCATCATCATGATAGCTAAGGTTAAAGACATATAGTGATTGTTGTTTTCTTATTATCCACATTTACATAGTTTTCACTCAGTCATTAGAATTTTTTTCTGGCCCGCTGATATGTCATGTCTCCTAATGATGAAGAAAGACAGATTAGTTAAACAAATGCCTCTCTTGGCTTTTACTGACAAATTAGATAAAAGTCATTTCTGTTTGTCAGAATTTTCTTTGTTCTGTTTGCAAAATTGTATTTTTCTATCTCTATTCAGTAATTACGTTTCTCGTGAATAACCAATTAGAAACTAGTCGGTGACATGAATAGAACACCATTTCCAAAAACTTGTTTTGAAAAAGCATTAATTAACTTTCTTTGAATATATTGGCATGGAATTCTTTAGATTTAAGCAAAAAGTACAGACTTTACAATCTGAGATCTTTTTTCTCAATAAAGTTCATTTTAGTTTTTTTTGTTTTTTGTTTGTTTGTTCTTATCATAAACAAACTTTCCAAATGCAAATCTTTGTAGCTGCATAATCTTCTTAGAACAAATTGTTCAATGCCAATTTTTTCAAGATGAGCCCAAAAAGAAACTGAACTTTTAAAGCTGCATGCTAATGAGACATTTTAGCATGCTGGAGAATGAAATGTTGTCAACCAAGGAACAATGACTTTATAATAAAAATTATCTGCACCACAGTAAATTGGTTAATATTGAAGCTATGCATTTTAGAGTGATCATACGAGGACTATAAGACAGTGGCATTATCAGATGCCAGATGCATATCTATAGAACAAAGGCATTATCAGAAGCCAAATGTATACTGCTAGGACAGTGGTATTATCAGGAGCCAAATGTATAATGATAGGACAGGGGTGTTATCACATGTATAATGATAGAACAAAGGCATTATCAGGAGCCAAATGTATAATGATAGGACAGGGGCGTTATCAGATGTATAATGATAGGACAGTGGCATTATCAGAAGGCAGATGTATAATGAGAGGACAGAGGCATTATCAGAAACCAGATGCATATTGATTCCTTTCAAGTAGAATTCATGATCAATAAGTTTTTCTCAAACATTTTTATCTGATCTTCTTGAGAATTTTTTGTCATTTAGAGCATTTTGTAGAGAAAGAAAAAGACTGAATTCGCTTTCTGAAAATTCTGGTGAATATGATAGAACAGACCAACTAAATCCAATATTTTTTCCTGAGTGAAAATAGCAGAATGTGGCCTTGCATTATCATGGAGAAGCACGTTTCTCTAACTGATAAGTGTGGGGCATTTTCTTAAATGATTTTCATGCACACATTGCAGCAATTGAAACTATAAATCTACATTACACACAACATACTTTTTCTTACACAAAAAAGCACCATTAGTGTCAGTTTCAGAGATTTATTTTGGTCAATTTTTTGCCTTTTTTCATTGAACATTGAATATTGTAAATTTGGATGTGTTGAGGTCAAATGTTAATTCACTAGTACTTTTGTGTGGATTGTATTCCCCCTATTCTCTTAAAGTAGCTGGATCAACATCTGATGAGCCTCCTGTTCTGGGTCTATCTCTCGATGATATATCCCTTGAATGAAACTTTGAAAATCAGTTTTGGATTTGGTGGTCAGTAATGAGATTTTGGCCATAAACATTACAAATTTTCTTAACTATTGCTATAATGTTTTTGTTTTTCTTAAACTCCCACAACATTATATGCCAAATATGTACTTTCAGTTTTTCCATTTTAGAAGCATGAGATCACAGATTATTGTTGTATTTACAACGTTTTGGCCAATGTGTCCTCCAGCCTTCTTCAGGTGTTTCTTCAGGTAGGCTCCTAAGTTTGATAAGAAACACCTGAAGATGGTCAGAGGACAGATCTGCCAAAATGTGAATATGACAATAAAGCTGTTAATAATTGTCTGAAAACCCTGCATGATAAAAACTTTTATCTGTATTCACTGTGTAGATATATATTCTATTTATCATTTTACTTATCATCATACACTTTTATTTATCATTTGCATGAATTTTATATATATATATATATATATATATGTGTGTGTGTGTGAAAAACAACACAAACTATCAACAGTTAACCCAGTCAGCCGTGGCTGTAGAACATACCGACTGCATCTCTGCAGTGAGGTAAGATATGATATTAAGGTGAGGCACCAGTCCTGGAGCTTTGGGGAATATGGAGTACCCCTTCTTTGCCATTATTCTCAGATCTACTCTGAACCAAAGTGATAGTACCGTAAGAGTCCCATTAATAGGTAAAAAAGAATGATTTAATCCTTCACTATACTGGAAACCATTTAACTGTGGTAAATAGATATATTAGTGTTTGATAACAATAGTTAAAACGATTTAATGGAACAAATAAAACTATTAGTGCTAGCAATACTTGAAACCATTTAACTGTGTGCAAACAAATAAACTCTGACTTGTTTAAAAGTAATGTTGCCAACAAACAATTCATTTACAAATTCTATATATTTAGCTCATGTGTATAAATAAGACTTAGCGTTAAATAACCTACAAGGGTAATATACCACAAAACACAACCAACTAATAGTATGAAAGTTGCAGTTTTCAAAAACTAATGTATATTCTTATGTATATGTCAACTTTTAGTTTATGGTCACAAAATCATTAATTTATATACTTAATTATGGGGGATTGTTCCTCATGCTTTCCCATATGTTTGTATTCTAACCTTTTTGAAGAAGGAACTGAGCCAAACTGATCATACTGTCATTACTCGATTAATTATACATGTATTGTATTATATCTCGAGGTTTATGAAAAATACTTGAACAATAAAATAATGAAACTTGTTAGAAATTAATAATTATGAAAAACATAACAGCCTTAAATGCTTCAAATTTAATTAAGATGTTGCACCTTTTTTTAAGAAAATCTTTTAAAAAAAATGTCTGCCCCACATGGAATAACTCTGTACTTCTCTAGATGAGAACTAAGGAATTGCTTAACCCAATCAAAGAATTTATAAAATGGTTGACTGACTTGTGTGAGTAGATGCAAATCTGCCATATGTTCCTTCATTACTAAGATTGCCAACTTATATAGCAGGTACTTGGGATTTTATAGTTGCCAAAAGTGAAATAAATTACTATTTTTTATTAAATTTTAAAGCTGATGATTCCATCTTGAAAATGAGAATTAAAAATTAATGTAATGTTTGCATTAGATGCTTCTGTAGTATTACCCTGAGGATTGTAATGTTAGACATTTTCTTCAATGTCTCTACCAGGGCTTCAGTTCTTAAGAATTTTCCCTTCCACCTATTTTTGTATCAAGGTTGACAGTCTAATATCTCATTCTTTATGAATTCAAGTTTGTATAGAATTGTATTCAGATAACAAAGTGTTGCTGTGTTATTCCTTTTAAAAGAGTGGGGAGTCCCAGTGGTGTAGTGGTTAATGTGCTGGACTGCAACATCATAGTAAGCAAGTTCAAACTCCAGTCATGCTACTATGTTCACTTTCAGATTAATACCCTTGGAAAAGGTATGAACCCCATTATCCCTCCCAGCGATGGGTTAAATAGTACCATTACTGTTCTTTTACAGACATGGGTTTGGTATTAAATAGCCCACGAATGTTGACATGCCATTAACAAAGAAACCAAACCAATCAGGTAATACTTGTGTCTGAAGCTTGTTTTTAACAAAGAAAGAGTAGCACTGAATCAATCTCATTTGGTAAGCTTCAACAACATGTATCCCAATAGAAGATGGTAGGTTGGTTGTGTTTTATGGCATGTCAACCTTTATAGGTTATTTAATTTCACTTTTGGATTAATATCCTTGGGAAAGGTATGAACCCAACTTATCCCTCCCAGCTAAGGGTTAAATAGCACCATTACTGTTCTTTTACAAGAATAGCTTTGGTATTAAATTACCCATGAATCTTGATACACCATTCAAAAAAGGAAGAAAGAAAGCTTTTACAATAGAGTTAGGTTTTACAATTGAAAGGAAAGAAACTGAAGATCATGAAAAAGCCAAATCTTTATGGTTTCTAGAGTAATTATTTTCTTTCTCTATTTGTTTGTCATCTAAATCTAAAGATGGTTTAACAGTGAACTAAGAATTGAGAATAACTTTGATTAACAGTCTTACAAAAATGATTCTACATTGTTTTAGTTCAAACTTCATGAGATGCCTAACTCCTGGTTTTCTGAAGGGCTAAGCTAATTTTAGTCAGTATCAAATATCCAGAGTTTTAATGATAGATCTAAGGATATTCTATTTTTATTTATAACAAAAGATTTTACAAGAAAAACATTTTATTATGAAGCACAAGGCCTCTACAAGAGTTTTGGGGGAAAGGAAGAGGGAGCAGTCATGGTTTCCTAAGTGGCCCTAGCTAGCCACAATCACCAACCGATTCACGCAGTACAATAAGATTCATTCATTATTCACAGACACGCCAGACTCACCATAATACCAAATTTTCTTTATGACAGCCTACTTAAAAAAAACATATTTACAATTTTATGAAGGCGAATTTACTATGGTTTATAATTGTACAATGATAAATACAAAGATATATGAAAGAATGCATAGGAGAAGGTAAGTAAAAATGAACCCGAAAGAAAAGCAAATACACAAAACATTTAAAACACATCTGCAATGTTTTTATTCTTAAACTAAACAAATATCCCCCATTTGGTTACCCAGCCAACCCCCTTCTAAAACTGGGACGCCAACTGTTTTCCAGGACTTGGAAACAAACTGGGCAGCCCCTACGTTGGAGATTGGGACAAAACGAAGTATCGGGTGGAGCACAGACCAGAGCAGTAAAGTAAGACAGAAATATATGAAAACCAAGATCTTTGGCAAATATAGGACTGAAATCGAGTGAAACGGTGGTGCAAAAAACTGGGGATGGGAAGATCTTGGCAACTAAATGACACACAACACACTGCTAACTGAGCATACCTGGGATAGGCTCCCAAAGGACCCAGTCCACCACAGCCTTGAGCAGGAAAGGGAGGGAAGGATGACTCCAGTGTTGTCCCCTTTCATATGACCAAGCTTGCTGTATCCATCCGCTTTCTGTCGAATGTTATGCAGCCCAAGCATTTTCTATCAGATCTGATTTTGATCAATCCTAAGCTGATGCCTAAAGAAAAGAATCAGATCGCAAAGATAAAAATTTGCATCATCGTACAATCCCTTCTTTCGTGTCTCCCAAATCACCATTCAGGTCACAACTAGGATCACAAGAAACACCATCTGTTTCTCACCTTTCCACAGAGGATCAACATTATCCATGACATAAGCAACGTCAGGGAGCACTAACTGTTTGGGATCAATGCAGGCCATCCACTCCTCGATGTTACTCCAAAATGGGTGGACTCATTCGCTATTGTAGAAGCTGTACAAAGCCATTTCTTCTAGACCACTGACAATCGGGCATGTCTGCCAATCCCACTTTGAAAGCCCAGCTAGCGAGGGGCAACGCGTTCCAAGCGAGAACTCAGAGTTGTTCAGGAAGCCCAAACCTGGCACCCAATTCCATTGCGAGCAAATCTCATCCCACGACCAGCCAAGTCGCTCCTTGAGTGGATCTGAAGCAGAGCCCACCACTAACTCCCAATATAGTTCTTTTCTTGACCATGAAAGATCAATGGACCCAGGAAGGTTACAAAAGGCCTCGTGGCATTCAGCAAAGAACAGTGCCTCACCCCTCGGCCTATGACATCTCTTGACTTTGGGGTTGGACTTGTGTGAGTGTGTCAATGACCTTCGTCACAGCCTCTTTCATCTCCTCAATTGTCTCATAACGACAGCCTCTGAGCTTAGAGAATAACCAAAAGTCACAGGGACCAAGTTCTGGACTATAGGGAGGGTGAGGGACTGTCTTGATGTCCATCTTGGTCAAATAATCTGTGACAGGGATGGAGTTGTAGACTGGTGCATTGTCCTGGTTGAAATGCCACTGACCCGATTTGAAGAGTGCTGGCCTCTTCCCAAGGAATCTCTTCCTGAACTCCCTTAAAACCTCAACATAGTAACCCTAACCTTAACCCTTTGGCCTATCAACTCTGGTGTATTGACTTCCTTACTCCTCCCACACCTCTCATCATCCCTCACAGACTCTCTGCCTTCCTTGAATCTCTTATGCCACTTAAAAACTCATGCTCGATTCATGCAAGATGGTCAAAAAGCAGTCTGAAGCATTCCGTAGGTTTCTGTGGCATTTTTTCCAACTTTAAAACAGAATTTTATTGCATATCGTTCTTCTAAAGTGTCAGATTGCATTTTTGAAATTCACCAGCTGTAACAATCAGGCTTTAGTAGGGTGTATTCCAATTGCTGCTGTAGCTGTTCATTTGAATCTGAAATCATAAAAATTGGTCAGTCATCTCATAAGATGTATAGCAATAACATAGTGAATTTTCAAGAGTCTACGACAATTTTAAATGACTGTACAAAAAAAGTCTGGAAACTTATTGAAGGCCCTGCGTATGTATCAACTTATCTAACTTGTGGTTTTGTTTGATGTTGCTTACTTAATGGATATAGAATAAGTATTTAAGAACTACAATAAAAGGTAATGGAAATCTCATTGGAAGATTGTTCTCTATTTTTCAATCAATGCTGTTAACTAATTGTTTGTAGAATAAATGTTATATTGATGAAAACTTATGATAAAAAGCAACAGATTAAGATGAAAGAAAGAAAGAAAGAACTAGACAAGCTGAGTTCAAATCTTGTACAAGACTGTTTGTATTACATATATATAGTTTGAGATAAAGTTTATATATATATATATATATACATACATAGAATAATAAGAAATTCTCCTATTATGTTAACACAAATCATATTTGCTTTGAATGACATTTCATATTACTATAATAACAGAATTTCTCAAAACTCTTGTAGAATGAGTTAAAGAACCAATAAATATATAAAGTCATATTGTGCTTTATACACAAGTATTTACCCAGCCCCTCTGCCACAGGTAGGATGTGGTATAAGGTCAATTTTTAAGCAGAGTAGAGCTGGTTTGAATTCAGAGTTTTTCTTCTCTTAGACTTGTTGCTAACCAAGGCTAAAGAACTCAATTTTCCCAACTATTTACCTATAGATGGGAGGTCAGATGGATTCATGCCTTTTATAAGGATATTGGTACAAAGTGAAATGCAGACAGTCCTGTCCAGGATTTGAACTCAGGTTGCCAATTTTATTTTTCACAAAGATTACCATTACACTAAGCTCACTTCCTTGATATACAAGTAATCATTTACTAAGCTTAGCTTATTTTAGCACAAGGTTATGAATATGAACCACCCAGTGAGGATCAAACTCTCTAAAATTGTTCTAATAGCCTAGCTCACTAATCATACCATGAAAGGCACCCTGATTTTATATATAAATATGACAGATATTGATTTATTATATTTCTTCTGTTCTATAATAGTCTTCAGTCTACCTCCAGTCTTTGGTGGAAAGAATGCTGAGAATCTGTGAAGTAGTGATAGCAGCCAAGCTGGGTCATTCTGATGAATCAAAAGTTTAAGAAGTTTTTTGTTTTTTCTTGGTTTAATTTGTATTTAATGTGGCTCAGGAAGACTTTTACTTAGTATAATAAATAAATGACATTTTGGTGTTTAACTTGTTTCATTAAAAATAACACTTTTAGGATAAAAAGTAAAAACTTTTGAGGCTGGCCAAATACTTTTAACTGGTAGTGTATATATATATATATATATATGAAGCAGATAGTTGAATAGAGGAAATCATATAGAAATTTGCATATATGTATTTTTCCAAACCCTCTGTATAAGCAGGATGTGACACAAGGTCAATTTTAAGCAGATTTTAACAGGTTTGAATTCAGTTTTCCTTCTCCTAGACCGGTAGTCATAGCAATGTTAAAAATCTGAGTCTTCCCATAGCTGAAGGGAGAATATTTGGATTCATATCTTTCCCAAGAGTATTAGAGTAATCTGAAATGCAAACAACCTGGTTCAGGATTTGAACTCAGGTCACCATGTTCATTTCATACAACAGACACCTCCATAAAGTTACATATATATTTAAACACTTTATTTTTGGTAATTCTGCATATATGAGATTGGTTAAAATACTGTGAAGAATCTAGTAGAACTTGGGAGACTTGCTGTCACTTTGATTCAACTGAAAACTATCTGCTTATGTTGGTGTGAAAATTCACATACAGTATAATAACAATATCAACTGGAGATCTGAGGAATGATAGAAACTATCCAGACCACAGAACTGCTGAGATTGGCAAGAGTACAGTGAACAATCCTGGATATTTACAGAGACTTACTGTCACTTGGATTCTACAGAAAATTATCCGCTTATGTTGGTGTGAAAATTCACATGGAGTATAATGATAATAACAATAAAGATATCAACTGGAGATCTGAGAAACAATTGAAACTATCCAGACCACAGAACCGCTGAGATTGGCTAGAACATCGTGAACAATCCTGAGACTTACTATCACTCAGTCTCCTGTGAAGGTGTCCAGTGATTTCTGGAATAAAAACTCTCAGAGTGTTGTCATTTGTTTTATGATAAATAAATCAAAAGGTCTTTTGGTCTCCTTACAACACCTTCCTGGCAGAGACAATGATGATGACACAGCACGCAGCACCAATTGCTGACCAGATCCAGCTTAACCCAGCAGTCGTTCCTGTGCAACCAAGCAACATCACCTAGTCCTTGAGCGACCAACTGCTCAGACTAGCACCAACATGTGAGGCCATATCGACACACACCCAGTCAACCAAAGATTGAACAAACTGAAATATTGATAGCCTCTGCAACCAGCATCTGCAGCACCTAGTCCACAAGCGACCACACTGCTCAGACTTGCATCAACTCTTCAATGCCATATCGACACACACCCAGTTAACCAAGGACTGCATAAACCAGGACATCAATCATACAGCCTCTGCAAGCAAGGCATCCACATCATCGACCATCTCCAACAACACCTACAACCTGACCATATGGCTATACCTACAATCTACACCAAGCACAGAGACCATTCTCACCTTCTTGACGCACTATCACCACAAACTAACTGACAGCTGCATCTAAGACTTTCTACAACACTGACTTTCAACACTCAACAGAGACTACATCTACGTAATAAAACAACCACAACCGTATACTCATACACCATTTGTATTTGATTTGCTCAATAAAACCTGAAATTGAAACTTATCCACTTGTCTCTGTCACTTGTCCACTCCTCTGCCAATCACAACACATTCATTTTCGTTCCCACGACAACGTTTTGATTTTTAAACCTTCATCAGTGCCAATGAATTTTTAAATGAAACGAAAAGATGAGAAAGTTTAAAACATTCTATTTCAAACTTATGTAGTGTAGTTAATAATAGATAGATAGATAGATATTAATTTTTTTTTAGAAAATACATGATTATTTTTGAATAAATTTTCTAACCCTTATCACATCACATAAATTTGAAACAATGCCACCAACAGAAATAGGATGTTTGAAATTTGTTCATATTTTTGTTTCATCTAAAAATTTGTATGCTCCGATGAAGGTTTTAAAACCAAAGCGTTAAACGTTAGCCAATAGTTCAAACCATAAATAAAATCATCCTCTGGAGACCTTGTGTTTTTTTCATATCAGTACATTTTCATATATAAATAGGATTTGGCATTAAATAACCAAAAAGAGTCGATATGCCATTAAACCAAAGAACCAAACCAAAATTTTGCATTGGAGTTTCAAGGCTGAAAAATGAAGGAGAGAAACATCTCTAAGACACTTAAAAAAAAAATGACTCCATCTCAAATCATACCATCTCCCTAAAGAATCGAGAGAGAAGAAAACAATAAAAACTTGACTCTACATTGCTTTTGTCATCTTTTCAAAAGGTGTACACATTTCAGAAGAAAGTTAACAGCAAAACTAAATGGTGTTTTGGCTTGTCAATAGGTTTTATTGACAAAAGATAGGCCTCAAGCATACAAAATTGACTTAACACTTGTCAGGTGTCATTTCTTAAAAATAAGAATTGGAAGGGTGTATATACTCACAAAAGACAAGGATTTATCAATATCAATTATCAGCTGAAGAAAGAAAGTTTGGGATAGAAGCTGTGCATTAAGCCAACTCAGTATTCAAAGTAAGTTCACTGTGTTCATTGTGTGAACTTCCTGGCTTGTACAAGGTTGAGTTTCTCAGAGGAGTGGAGTAAGGGTTCCAAAAAGAAAAAATAATTTCTGAAAACTCAGACATTATTGATTTTATTTCTAAACTCAGACTCATGAGTAGACTTTAAAACAGCCAATAGATTTCAGAATAATATGTGGAAATTCCTAAATATAATTCATTGCAAAGAATAGATCTTGACACAAGTCTTTTGTTTTCTATTGCAAGTTTGTTTTTCTTTCTTTTTGCTTCTTTTTCTTTCTTTTTGCCTTTCTTTTTGCTTCTTTTTTCTTTCTTTTTTTTCTGTTTTCTCTTTCTTTTTTTTCTGTTTTCTCTTTCTTTTTGCTTCTTTTTTCTTTCTTTTTTCTATTTTCTTCTTACTTTTTCCTCTTCTTTTTTTCTTTTTCTTTTGTTTTTCTTTCTTTTTTTCTATTTTTCTCCCCTACCTCGTATTTTTTGCTGCAGTTATTTGATTAATAGCTCAAATGTACATAATTCTGATTGAGGAGGTGCAACTGACACAATAGTTATCAATGCTGAAAACCGAATCAGCAAGTCAAGTTGAAATTCATGTTGAGACATTTGCATTCAATTCACACAAGCCCAGTCAGCTGGGGATATAGAATACACTAACTTCATCTTTGTAGAGGAATAAGACCTCCTCCCACCAACGAGTGTCCTGGATAGGACACTAAACTGTATCTGATGGTGAGGCTCCAATCCAGGAGCTTTGGGAAATGTGCAAACTCATTCATTGCCATTACTCCAAGGTCCACTCTGACCCGGAGTGGTAGTACCTGTTAGGGCCCTATCTATGACTTTAATAGAAGTATTTAATCATTTACTATGCTTGAAACCGTTTAACTGCATGCAAACAAATGATTAATGTTAAATTGAATTGTTAATATTAGATAGCAATACTTGAAACCATTTAACCATGTACAAGTGAATGAATAATGTTAAATAGAATTATTAGTGTTAGATAGCAATACTTGAAATCTTTTACTAGGGATTATTTTTATATTAGATAGAGTTATTAGAGTTAAATACGAATACTTGAAACCATTTAACTGTGGGCAAATAAATGATTTATATTGGATATGATTATTTGTGTTGGATAACAATACTTGAAACCGTTTAACTGTGTGCAGACAAATGAGTTCTGTTTGGTTTAAAAATAATTTTACCAACAAACTATTCACTTACAAATCATATATATAATGTATATATTAGTAAATAATAAACTAGATTTGGCATTGAATAAGCCACAAGGGTTAATATGCCATAAAACACAACCAAACCAAACAATTCACTCTAACACTCTTGAAAAAACATGAACCCATTTTTTTTTTGGTAAAATAATGAGACAGATTGGATTCTCTAGTTTTAGTGGGCAACTAGTCTAAGAGAAAGATTACTAAGTGAAATATAGACAATTGATTCAATGATTGATTGGTTGATTTTAACGGCATGTCAAACCATATTTTAAAACTTGAAGTTATGGAAACGTATACATTGTATGTTTATATTTACATTTTTCCCGTAATTATTTCTGAGGAGTTTTTTTTTTTTTTTTGCACAGTTATATTGTATGAAATATTCCTTTGCCTTACAAGTAATTTCTACACAGTTGTATGGTTTCAAGGATTCCGATCTAATATCAATAATTCATATGCAATTTTATGGTAACTATTTCTATCTAATATTAAACATTTTTTGCACACAATTATACTGTTTTTTTATAGCATCTTTTAAATTTGGCTATAATCATTTGCACACAGTTATATGGTTTCAAGTATTCCTATCTAATACTAATGATTATTTGGTTTCAAATAATTATTTCTATTGTTTGCACATAATTATACTGTTTCAAGTAACTAATAATAATCCTTAATAAACAATCATAGCTTCAAATACCTATTCTTAAAACAAATAATTTCCACATACTTGTGTGGTTTGGCTTGGTTTCTTTGTTTAATGGCACATCAATCTCCATGGGTTATTTAATGTCAAAGCCATCGTTGTAGAAGAACAGCAATGATACTATTTAACCCACAGCTGAGGTAATTAGGGGGTTCATATCTTTTTAAGGGCATTTGTCCAAAAGTGAACATAGATGCCTGACTGGAGTTTGAAATCATTTATTTCAAGGATGCAATCCAGCACTTTTGCCATTACAACATGGGGACTCCCCAATACAGTATATGGTATCAAGTATTTCTATCTAAGACAAATAATTTTCAAATAGATCTATTTGACCCCTAGATGATACCCAAATGGGTACTACCACTCTGAGTCAGAGTGAACCTGGGAGTAATGACAATGAAAAAGTACTCCACACTCCTTAGATCTCCAGAACGGAAACCTCACCATCAGATGCAGTTTAGTGTCATATCCAGGATATCCCCTTTTAAGGATGTGCTACCCATATATTCTAAGCTCTGTCAACTGGGAGATCAATAAATTAAAGATTAATTCTTCATATTTGAATGATTCTCAATAGGAAAGACAATGTAAAGATGAATTAATAAATATACAAACAATATGAATATAAAAATAAGCAGATTTATAAAGGTAAATTTTAAAACAAAGTGGTAAGCTAAACTAGTTGTTTATATTGTTAATGATATAATAAATGCGTGGTTGATGTAACGGCTATTGACTAAAAATGAAATCAGCAAGCAGAGTTCAAATCCTGGAAAGACTACATCTACTTCTCTCAAATGTCATTGGAAAATGTACTGGGTGAAACGATAAAATTGTTGTCCTAAAAAAAATATAATATATATATTCTGGGGACTATTGGATCAATTATTTAAGAGAATATGATCTGTATATGTTGTATAGTGGCTTGTACCCCGTTACTTCCGATATTGCGGAAGTATAAATGACGCTGTATCTCTTAAGCCAGGGAGAGAGAAGCGAGACAGAAGCAGAAGCAGAGACAGAATGGCTCTGAAAGATCTTAGTCAGTAGAAGACCAACTTTGGATGTAATACCTACAGTGAGAGATTTATAATACAAGTTGGACTGTACTACTTGAGTTAATAAATAATTAACTCTGTTTCACAGTATCGTTTCCTTACCACAATACAACAGTATGTAAACATTGTATTAATAGTGTATATGAATATTGTATTAAGAGTGTATATGAATATTATATTAATAGTGTATATAAACATTGTATTAATAGTGTTAGTGTATATGAATATTGTATTAATAGTGTATATGTATTTATTGTATTAATAGTACAGGGTGAAACAATAAAATTGTCATCCTAAAGAAAACAACACTACAGCTTTATTTTTAAACTTTTATTGAAAAAATCAATTCAGGTAACTTGATTATGTAGTAGAGCTGACATCTATTCAATGTAGCCGCCTTCAGCCTCAATCACTGCCTCAATACCGATCCGGAACTGGGAGCATGCCTTTTCCACAAGTGCCGGCGAATACTCGGCGAATGGCAGCGATCAGGCTGGCTTTGGTGTTGTGGAAGGTCATGTTGGTGATGTTCTCAACGTATGACCAAACCAAGTAGTCCAGCAGGTTCAGGTCGGGGGAGGAGGGGGGGGTCTGACGGACTTGATTAGCCTGAGGTTCTTTGTCTTCTCAGTCAAGATCTGGCTTGTCTGGCGCCTGTAGGACCTACACTTCAAGTCCTCCTTCACACATTCATTCACAGTTGTGTGTGAGATGCCTGAATCTATGGTAATCTGCCGAATAGGCCACTGGGGAGTTTCATCAATGATTGCCTGGACCTTTTCAATGAACTCCTTGGTTGGGTCTTCCTGGTGGTGTCCTTCCGCTCCACCACCTCCAAAGGGTTGTCCGATGCATTGAGCTGTGCCCTCAAGCATTGAACCATCCAGAATTTGCATTTTGAGGGTGCTGGCAATGGTCTTGTTGTCATAACTTGGATTGGTAGAGAGCATGAGTTGTACAGCGGCGCATCTCTGATCTCGCTCGTTGAACATTGTGTCACTTTCAGACATGATAGAAGGCTCCTATCGCTCTTGGGATTTGTACACAACTGGCCAACTAGTAGATGGTCTGCAACAAAAAAAGAAAACCGGTTTTCATTAAACAGAAATGGAATCATGTCGTCTTTTCTAGGGCTTCAATTTTATCATTCTACCCTGTACAAATCCATCTCTTCTCTCAGCTCTAGGTAAAATAGTTTAATGTACACTCTAACAACAAGGAAAAGTAGAAATGTTGTAACATAATGTTATGATTTATATATTATTAAAATTCTCATCATATATATATATATATATATTCTAACCTCTATTCTAGCTTTGGAGAGCAATAACTCTGAATTAAAATCAGAATTTCAACAATGACACATCAAAAATGAAAATAAATAAAAGATACTATTATTTCATTTGATCTTTTCCCATAGCTAAAGGGAGAATTGTTGGATTCATGCCATTCCCAAGTGTGTTTGTGCAATGTGAAATACACACAGCCTCATCCAGGATTTGAACTCAGGTCACTGAGTCCTTTTCCTCTGATGATAACCATTACACCATGAGTGCCTCTTAACCAGTGAGTATTCAATTAATATTGTCTTTGCATAGCTCTCTCATCATACACAATATATGAGAGCCCACTAGTTAAGTTACAAATGTGAACTGTTGGTCTACCTACACAGATAATTATGTTTATAACAGTGAAGGCTTGTGTTGCACCAGATGCTCTTTTTGGATGAGCTGATAACAAAAACATAGTCCACCAATGTGTTACAGGTTCTCCAAACAACAGTTCTCGGGTTTTAAATTCAAAATTTTTCCTCTCTCCAAATTTTGTTGCCTTATCAAGGTTAAGAAAACCCAGTCTTCCCTACTATTTACTTATAACTGGGGAAGGGGAAACAGATGGATTCATGCCATTCCCAAAAACAATGGTAGGTTGGAAAAGGCAAACAGCTTCATCCAGGGTTTGAACTCTGCTCTTCTGGTCCATTTCATTATATGCTTCTTTATATGAATAGTACTCATAAAAATCATAGCAACAAATAAAGGGCCAGAAGAGAGATAGAGAAAGAGAATAAAGGATGGGTTTATAGGTTTGATATGAGTTTCCACAAACTAAACGTTATTTTAGCAGGAACATTCAAATAAGCTTCCTTAAAGCAAATTTGAGGAAATCGGTGGCACAATGGCAAAAGTGCTGGATAGCAGCCTTGAAGTAAGCAAGCTTATATTCCCTGATACTCTTGGGAAAGGTATCAACCTCCGTATCCCCTGCCCAGCTATAGATTAAATGGTATCTGCTGTTATGGCTTAGGCATTAAATAAAGCATGAAGGTTGATATGCTATTAAACAAAGATACCAAAGATACCATACCTGTTGAAATACGAAACACACTTGTAGTCAGTAGCTAGGCTAAGAGCAACGTCTTTAGCAAGGCTAAAACTAAAGTAAGTCAGTCCTCAATGAAAGAGCTTATTTATGGCACATTGGGAGATTCCAATGTGCACACATTGGCCGGTCCATTCCTTGGATTGTGATTGGCTAGAACATTTCATTGGATATGTCAGTTCATAAATACCAACCCTGTCGGTAAGCATTAGTCTTGACTATGCTGGACCTCAGGTAAGTGTTGCTGTTATTATTGCCACTATTATTGCTGTTGTATATTGTTGCGTTCTACAATACCTTAAGAAAAATTGGTTTTAAGTTTGAATCTCACTGAAAGTTTATCTTTTTTATTTCTAATCTCTGCTGTTCCTCACTGTCATAGAATAACAACTAAAGTGAGACACATTTTTTAAAGGCTACAATAAATTAGAAGATAAATATATGAGTTAGAATTATGAGGTTACTGTTGTAACATTAATCCATGATGATATGGCTGCTTCTTTTTGTTAGGAGTGAAGGATTCTAATCAGCATTTTACAGTAATTTCTAATGATAGTTTTGTAGGATCTGTATTCATACTTACCGTCAATTTTTAATCCCCAAAAATCTATAATTTAGGTGATTTAAAATAGATGGTAAGTATAAATACAGATCCTACAAAATTATCATTTGGCTCTAAATAGAACTGGAAATTGCTTTATTCTCTAAATTAGAGCATTTTAAGTATACTGCTATAATAAGAAACGTTATAATTTATTGATTATACTGAATTATAGTTACACATACATACACACACACACATATATATATATATATATATATATATTGAGGAGGTGCCCATGGTGTCATGGTTATCACCGTAGGAAATGGACACGGCAAATCCTGGATAAGACTGATTGCATTTCACATGGCACTGTACCCTTGGGAAAGGTATGAATCCAATTATTCTCCCTCCATCTATGGGTAAATAGTAGGGCAGACTGGGTTCTTCAGCCTTGGTGAGGCAACTAGTCTAGGAGAAGGAAAACTCTGAATTCAAACCTGTTAAACTCCGCTTAAAAATTGACCTTGTGTCATATCCTGCCCGATTGGAGGGGTTGGGTAAATATACATGTGTGTGTGTGTGTGTGTTGAAAAGATAGATTTGTATTGAACCAGAGAGTATCATAGAAATATGTGGAAAGTTAGATAAATCAAACTCTTAACTCAGATTTTGATGTGTGATATTTTGTTTGGGCTTTATTTCATCTTCACAAACTTAACATGAAATAAAGCCTAAATGAAGTATCACACATCAAAATCTGAGCTAAGTGTTTTATTTATCCAACTTTCCATATATTTCTTTCATATATATATATATATATATATATATATGTATATGGGGGGAATCCCCCGAGCATAATATTGAAATTACTGGACTGCAACCTTGAAGTAAATGAGTTCAAACTCCAGTCATGCTTTTACAGTCACTTTCAGACTAATACCCTTGGGAAAGGCATGAACCCTCTTATCCCTCTATGTTAGACTGCAACCTCAAAGTAAGTGAGTTCAAACTCCAGTCATGCTATTACAGTCACTTTCAGACTAATACCCTGGGGAAAGGTATAAATCCCCTTATCCCCCCAACTATGTTCTGAATAAGAACACTGCTGTTCTTCTACAAAGATGGTTTTGGTATTAAATAGCCTACAAAGGTTGATATGCTATTCAGCTAAGAAACCAAATCAATATGTATATGTATATATATATATATATATATATATATATATACAATGAGTATTTTAGCAATATATAGATCCAAACATTATATAACAAATTTTTTTTCTTTTCCTTATTCCTGAGCAGAAAAGGTTATTTCCAAATTGCTTATGCTTCAAGTCAATAGAAAAAAAACTATATTTCTCTCCAAACTTTGCTTTTGGGATCAAGAAGTGTATTATGAAAAAATATAATGGGAGACTATTTAGGTCTCGTGGATAGAGTGTTCTCCAATGAACTAGAAGACTAGGGTTCAATCCCAGGTCGAGTCACACCAAAGACTCAAAAAATGGTACTTAATACCACCATGCTTAGCTCTCAGCATTATAAGGGACACATCCAAGGTAAAGGGAAGCAATCCAGGGAAAGGAGTAGTGCCCTCTCTTACACCTCGGTATAGTAGCTAATGAAGAGGGAGCCTTTAGGTTGCCCTCGACCCTGGTCGCTAACTTTACTTTTTTATTTAGGGAGTGATGCATGAAAAGGATTAATATTAGCTTTACAAATCTAAAAAAAAATCCACTCACTTTTAAGCATTTGCATTACAGAGCCTAATGACAACCTAATCTAAATCTCTGAGTTTGTCTCTGATTTGGTTGATTAGAAATGCCAATTTAAGAAAATAATTGATATGAATAACTTCTGATTTAAAGTATTTTGATTTTAATGTGAATCATTGTACAAAAAAAAAATCATGCAGTATTCATGTTGAGTTTTGTAAACAATTGATTTCAAAATGACTTGATGAAGTTGTTTCATTTTGTCCAAGAATCACTTTGAAACATTAATTAACCTTGATAATTGATTGTTATTGTCTTATCTACTCTGGTTCAACCTAATTAATCTGTTCATTTTTTTTCCTCTATATATAAATCTCTGTAATTAATTACCTTGTCTTTAACAGAAAATAAACTATCTAATGTCACTTTTGTTTGCTTAATTAAATTTTTTATCTAAATATTATCGAAAGTCTTTTTTCCATTTTTTTCTAACCTCTACTGCAAAGCTGATTTTATATACACAACTCAAGACTATGACTCCACTATATCAATATTATATATAAGGGTGAATCAAAATTATTGTTGTTATTTACAAACTTTGACAGCAAAACTTATTTCATATATGTATCTAAAGATTATTGTTGTAGGAAATGAAATCAGTGATCCAAGTTCAATCCCAAACAAGGCTGTTTGCATTTCATTGTTCACAAATGTTAGAATTTGGGGAATTACTGATACTTTATAACTTTGGTTTTTGTTCCTGGTTCAAAACCAGAAATACTTATGACATCTCAAATTAGATAAATGGTGATAAAAAACAACCTTGACTTGTCACTATTTCCACCACTTTTTTTTTTTTTTGCCTACTGAATCAATCTTAATATTTTTCTTTCATTCAGCCCTGTACAATCTTATACACATGATATCCCTGAGGTTAACCTTTGACTTCAAAGCCTGAGACCAAGCCAACCAATTAGAGAATACACAGAATTTTAGAGAATCTGTATAACAATTCATCTTACATCTATAAATTACTCTTGTATGTTATACATCACGTTCTTCAGGCTCTTCTCTCAAAGAATATTTTCTTTACGAATTACTGCGGGTGAAACATTGCACACTTTCAATCTGCACATGGTTCTGTAAAAATATGAAATAAGCTGCAAAAAAATTTGATTTATGGAGTAGTTTTTGATGCAAAAATTGGCAACTTGATGCAATTGATATTTGGAAACAAGTCATGCTTTCTCAGAATTCTCAATGGAATAACCAGAGGTGAAAACAAATTCACACTGAAACACAGTGAATCTTACTGAAATGATCATAAAGAAAATAAATTTTGAAAATTTAAAAATTGGGGACAAAAGATTTCTCATTAGGAAATGTCAGTTAATTAACTTTGTCAAGAAACCTTTTTTTGTTGTTTTTTTTTTTAGTTAATATTTTGTTTTGTTTAGGGGCATTTCTTCCCCCTGGCAAAATTGGGAGTGGGTGCATTGAATTATGGTATTTCTTTAGTTGATTATTGATTACCACTTAGTTGTACCTCATTTCTGTGTTTTCAAAGTTGATGAAAAGATTTTCTGTACATTTAGTTCTCTTTTCATGACTTTGTTTTATTCCATCTTTAAATCAGTTCGTCATTGAACAAGGACTTTCTGTTCCTAAGCCAACAACAGATTACAAGACTGATTACAAAGGGGTGATGGAGGTGATTGTTTGGTGATCAGAAGAAACAAATCAATGACAAAAACAACAATCTATTCTTGAAATAGGACCCTTGATATCTATGTTCCTTTATCTTTTCTTTTAGAGTTTGTTGGAATATGAGAGTTACAATCACTTGAAGTAATCATGTAATCTTTTGTGCTTGGGTGATGCATGGTATACAGATATATATATATATATATATATATAGAGAGAGAGAGAGAGAGAGAAATTGGTTGCTAAATAAGAACTTTCTCAATTAAGCATCCAGACATCAGTCTTATATGTTTACTCTGTTTTTGAATGCTCTCATCTTTGAGCCATTTATAATCTAATTAGAATATTTCCATACAGTAGTTGATGAGATTTTGAGTCATAATCAGACTGTGGTTTCAAACATGAAGAACTACCTATGAACCTAATTTATCATCACTATCAGGGCAGGCTAACAGTATGGATTCCTTTGACTTGTCTTACCATTCATCCCAATCAGCAATGACTCTTAACAGGTTGTGTTGATGTCATCTTGTGTCTGCACAGAACTGATGAATGTAAGCTTTTGCTGGTTAACCAACACTGGTATGTCCATGTGAGGTAGTCTACTGGAGAACATCACTTATGAATTTATCCTTACTTCTCCAGCAATGATTAACATGTCTTACTTGGATGGTTTGTGAGATGGGAGGCAAGTGGCCTTACAGACACTGTTTCATGGGGTACTGTTTCCAGGATTTGTTCAAAATAGCAAGCAGCATTCTTTTTGTAGTTCCCAGAAACTTAATCAGTATTTTTTAATCAAATATGAATAATTTTAGTAAGACAATTCTTTTTTCTTTTGTCATTTCTTAATTTAAATTCTATACAGGTTATTTTGCAGAAATATGGATTCCCACTTATTATTGTATATCTTTAAAAATCTTTTTTGGTGAGAGTCACTCTTTTGCAATTTATTAGCCTAATGGTTAGAGTGTTCGCCAATGGCCCAGGAGACCGGGATTCAATCTCAGGTCAAGTTATTCCAAAGACTCAAAAAATGGTACTTGATTCCTCCTTGCTTAACACTCAGCATTATAATGTATGGATCAAGGGTAAAGTGGAGCAATCCAGGGAAAGGAGTAGTGCCCTTCCTTACATCTCGGTGTTGTAGATATTGAAAAGGAAGCCTTCGGGTCATCCTCAATTATGGCCACCAACTTTACTTATGCACTAGCTATTTGCAAGCTTTATGTCTAATTATTTGGTTATTTATTGAAGGACATACAAACAATCTTTTCCCAGTAATCAATGTTGGTTCAGTTTAGCTGATAGTGACACAACTGTTAATTTGACAAGTTTTTGAAACTATGAATGCCAGAAAAGATGAATGTGCTATATCATAACAGCACTAAAATATAAATATCAGTTTCTGAAGAGAATATTTGTTAGTTTCTAAAATCTAGTTTATTCAGAAAAAGAGAGACATCATTTTCAAGAGACTGAGATGAAAAAAAGAAATGTTAGGCTGATGCATTGTATAGTAAATACTTTATATTGATTATTTTTATGTACATCAAACAAGATTATTATTATTGATATATATGTATACCCAACCCCTCCACATGAGCAAGATGTGATACAAAGTCAATTTTTTTTTTATCAGAGTTTAACAAGTTTGAATTCAGACCAGTTGCTATACCAAGATTAAAGAGCCTAGTCTACCATACTATTTGTTTATAGCTGGATGGAGAATATTTGGATTCATACCTTTCCCAACGGTATTAGTGTTATGTGAAATGCCAACAGACTCATCCAGGATTTGAACTTGGATGACTATATCCATTTCTTATGACAGTAACCATTACACCACAGATGGCTATAGATAATATTATTATTGATATATAATCATGTGTGTGCTGTCAATGATAGCACTTTGACAATCAGTGAATATTTAAGATTTCTTTACTTAGTTTGGTACAAGCCAATCAGTAATGGGACCTCCAATGAGGATTGAACTGACAACAGAAGCAATATCAAAAATTGCTTAGAGAACAGAACCTTTTCTTTTTATATATTTACCCAACCCCTCCACCACAGGCAGGATTTATCACATGGTCAATTTTTAAGCAATGTAAAACTGGTTTACTTTCAGAGTCTTTTGCTTCTCATATATTGGTTGTTATACTAAAGCTAAAGAGCCCAAACTGCCCTACTGTTTACTCTTAGCTGGGGTCAAGGAAATAGATTAATGCCTTACCCAAGAGCATTATCGAGATGCAAGATGTAAACAGCTTTGTCCAAGATTATTGGGAGGAATCCCTGCAGCATAGTGAGTGAGTTCAAACTCCAGTGGCGTTACTACATTCACTTTTGGACTAATACCCTTTGGAAAGGTATAAACTCTGAAAGGTTGATATGCTATTAAACAAAGAAACCAAATCAAACCAAGATTTTGATTTGAGTTGTCAAGTCTATTTTCTATGGTGATAACTGCTGTCACATGAGCCTTTTCTTTTTATCCTTGAATAACAAAACATTTTGACTAATCTATTATTCAGCTCTGATCAGCTGTAAAACCTGAGAAATGAAAAAGCTACTTCTTTTATCTGTCAATATTCTTGTTTTCTTTCTTCGTAGATTCCTACACTTGAAATTGGCTGAAAAAATGGATCATAAACAACTTGAGTGTTAATAACTTTAAAAATACCAAAAAAAGAAGCAGGTTCAACGTCCAAACAATTTCTGATATGTTGATATCTCTTCAAATTTTTCACCAATACAACAGAAATTGTCTACAAGACTTAGCTCTAAAACTATTGTTCCAGCTTTAACCAAAAAAGTAAAATATTTCAGTATTAACATAGACCCTTAGACAGTCATACATAATAATTTTCATGAATTAGAAATTTATATCTGAATGGGAGAGTCCCTGTGATATAATGGCTAAAATTCTGAACTGAGGCCTTCAAGTAAGCAAGTCAAACTCCAGTCATGTTATTATATACACTTTCAGACTAATACCCTTGGGAAAGGTATGAAACTCCTTATCCCCCACCAAGCTATGTGTTAAATTGTATCATTGCTGTTCTTCTATAAGGATGGCTCTGGCATTAAGTCACCTATGAAGGTTGATATGCCATTGAACGAAATAGCCCAAAACCATATATATGAGGGGATGATTGATATAAGGATATGACTCATTCAACGAAAGACGTAAAGGATAGAGACTAGACAAGGTTAGCAGTAGTAGTTAGTCTTGCTTACTGAGTATTTATTACTGTTGTTGAAGAGCTGTGTGTCTAATTCTTTTATTATATTCCTTCGTACCAAAAGGTAATAAACCTATTAGATAACCTTTTCCGGATTCAATGTTGTTTATGGATAAACTCAATCACAACAACATGATTATACAAAAAAAATTCAAGTTTGTTATTGTTTTGTTGCTTTTATTGGTTTTTGTATTGGGTCTAAGAAGATTTCTCATCATCATTATTAATTTTAACTTATATTTTTTACATTTTTTAATTTTGCTTGCTTTTTTTTATTGCATCTCACACGGGTCATTATCACGACAATAAAAAAGGATAAGATCTCAGTGAGATTAGGAATCACATCATCTTCTATGAATAGAATATTTTATTAATATTAGTAGCGTAAGCAGTGTCTCATCAAGTAAAAAAAGACATCGACACTCTGCTAACGAAGGCATGGACAGCTATCAATAGGCTATCGATCATATGGAAATCAGACCTGACCAATAAAATGAAATGCAGTTTCTTCCAGACAGCGGTCGTATCGATACTGCTGTATGGATGCACTACTTGGCCACTAACTAAATGGCTGGAGAAGAAGTTAGACGGCAATTACACAAAAATGTTGCGAGCAATATTGAACAAGTCCTGGCGGCAACACCCCACAAGGCACCAACTATATGGCCACTTGCCTCCCATCATGAAAACTATCCAAGTTAGATGAACCAGACATGCAGGACACAGCTGGAGAAGCAGGGACGAGCTCGTAAGGGATATATTCCTATGGACCTCCACATATGGCCGAGCAAAAGCAGGATGACCAGCTCGAACATACATACAGCAGCTATATGAGGATATGGGATGTAGCACTGAAGACCTGCCAGAGGTGATGAACGATAGGGAGAAGTGGCGAGAGAGGGTCAGAGATATCCGTGCTAGTGGCACAACATGATGATGATGATGATAAGAATGATAAAAAGAAACATGACACGGACAAATTGAAGACAAGGAAACCGTGTAAATCAATAAGTGTTACTTGAACAAATTGTACTTCTAGCTAAATGGTAAAAAAATCTGGTATGGAAAACTAGACTTCCAAGAAGCAAAAAAGAGGATGTGAGTTTGAGTTTTACCAAGAGTTTATTCTTTATTATTGTTTCCTTGTTATTGAGATGATCCTAGCGAGTTTTGATTAGCAACCAAATCTTTTATTTTTCAATTTCAAACTATTCTTTATTGTTGTTTCCTTGTCATGGAGATGATCCTAGTGAGTTTTGATTAGCAACCAAATCTTTTATTTTTCAATTTCAAACAATATTAAATTTACAGAAGAATGTGTGAAGTATACAGAGAAGTATGTTTTAGCTAATGTTTACAATTGGGATAAACATGGGTTAACAATAGATTTATTACCTTTTGTGACAAGGGAATATAATAAATAGAATCAAATGCAAAGTTCTTCAAACAAGAGGGAATACTCTGTAAGTAAGACTAGCTACTACCTATTCCATTGGGTGGAGACTAGCAAAGTTGACTAGCAAACCTTCCCGAGTGAATTTGAGTCTCAGTAGGTGTCCCATTCATATGGCTTTGAACCACATCTAAGCAAATACTTAGTAAATTACTATTTTTCTATTCCATAAAATTAAGAATTGAATCAGCAATTACACTGGTTTACAAAAATAAATTTTTGGTCTGAGGCAAGAATGGGGATAGGTGTTTTTTGTTAATTTGGGTGTGCTGAATTCAAATTTATAAATAATTTTGCTCTATCACCTCTAGTTTTCTGACTTTTAAATAGTCTCATTTTAGTATAAACAGAGAATATATGTGCATATTTCAAGAGTTGCAGCAGCTTATAACAGATAAAACAGGATAGATAAAGAACACTGATTGAATCAATATACTTGGATGACACAATTACACAATTCATAGTACCACAGACAGTGAAAAGTGTGTTTTCTTAGAAGATCTGGTGTATTTTGCCTCCGGGATGTCATGCAAGAGCATCTAGCAGAAGTCTCCCATCATGCTGGTGTTCCATTTGCCTTGATAGTTGCTCTCCATTTTCATAATGTCTTGGTGGAATCTTTCTCCATGCTCATCACTCACTGCTCCAAGGTTTGGCGGGAAGAAGTTGAGGTGGGAATGGAGAAAATGAATCTTGAGTGACATTCGGTACCCCTTATCCTTGTAAGACTTTAGCAACTTCTCAATACAGGCTTGGTAATCTGGTACATGTGTGTTACCAAGGAAGCCACTACAGACTGACTTGAATGCTTCCCATGCTCTCAGTTCCTTTAAGTTAAGAAGCTCCTCAAAATCAGTATCCTTCAGCACTTCTCGGCTCTGAGGTTTGACAAAGATGCACTCTTTGAGCTTAGCAGCACTAAGACCTGGGAACACAGTAGACAAGTGTTGGAAGGCAGCATCATTTTTGTGCAACGCCTTCATGAAATTCTTCATCAAACCAAGCTTGATGTGAAGAGGAGGAAGAAGCACCTGATTCATGTCCACCAGAGGATTCTCCTTGAGGCTGTGTTCACCAGGAACAAAAGTGTTTCTAGAACCCCAGTCTTTCTGCTTGTAATGCCGGCATACAGCTTGACTATCCCAGAAACAGAGAAAACAACTGTACTTTGTGAAGCCCGCTTGCATACCCATAAGAAGACCAATGACCTTATTTGTTCCAATTCCTGAAACTGGTGATCCTTCCATCTTCCTGGACTAGGTTCCACTGTTTAAGCCGAGAAGCCAAGAGCTCTGACTGCTGTTTTGACAGATACAAATCACGAGCAAGATCATTCAGGTCTTCTTGCGTGATCCAGTGTGGCTCATTGCCACTTGTTCCTGAATATGTAGACTCAATATCTTCCAAAGATATTGACTCAGCAGAATCCTCCCTTGAAGGCATTTCTTCATCTAATGAGGAAAGAAGATCCTTATTTACTGTGGGTACAGGACGATCATCTGAATGGGGAACGGGTCTCATAGCAGATCAAAGGTTGAGATATTTGATCTTTTTCCAAGAAGATGCATTGAAACCAGTTATATTAGTTAAACAAAAATAACAATCATCTGCGTGGTTTCGTGGCTCTCTCCAAACCATCGGGACTGCAAAGTTGAAAGCTGCTTTCTTGCCATTAAACCATGCAGTTAGTCCATTATAGCAGGGTTTACAACAGATGTGTGGAGCCCAAGACATGTCCTGATCACCAATTTTACAGTCAAAATAGTGAAAGTAGGCGGTTCTGAGGAGGGAAGTGATGGTTCGACGCTGTGCAACTGTTGTGAAGTCCCCACACACGTAGCAGAAAGAATTGGCATCCACGACATTTTGATGTGCTTGAAGCCATTGGAGAATCTGAAAATATAACAAAGTAAAACTAAATGTGCATTTGAAAATGTAATACTAATATTTAGTAACCCAAAAGATGTGTAACATGATAGTTGAGGGACACCAACCTCCTGCGCTGCCTGCAAAACAACCTCTTCCAATGACTGCCAGAGTGTGGATTGAGACCTGCTGCTTTAACTGTCAAAATCCGTCTTGATATATATATATATATATATAATGTAATGCTATCACTTACATTTAGTGCATAATAACTAAAAAAAAAGCCGTAAGTCTCATAATATTAGAATTAACCCTGAATTCATATACACCTTTATGTACCGTATATGCACAAATTGCACACTATGCATATCTAAAAAACTAGAGGTGATGAGTAAAAACGGATTTCAAATTTGAATTCAGCACCCTCAAATTAGGTGAAAACGGGTATTTTTGTGCTTGCCTCAATTTCTTTGTAAACCAGTGTTATTGAAGGATATAATTTATTCTGTTGCTCAGAATTTAACAAGATTGTTCGGAAGAGAACTTTTCTTTAGCATCACCATTATGTCCTTATAGATATGTTTACATGATAATTCTTGTTGGTGGGGTTTAGAATATTCCAACTCTATCTCCTGCAGAATGCTAAAGCCACTTCCAAAATAAGTTGCCTAGTCGGCCGGGGCTGTAGAGTACACAGACTGCACCTCCACAGAAGAGTAGGACCACCCCCAACGAGTGTCCTGGATATGACACTAAACAATCTGATGGTGAGGTTCTAGTGATGCTGGAGCTTTAGTGAATGTGGAGCACCCCTTCATTACCATTGCTCCCCAGTCCACTTTGACCCAGAGTGATAGCACCTGATATGGTCCTATCTATGCATCAAATAGAACTGCCTACTTATGCTAAAACTGAATTGTTTGAATTAAAACTGTTTGACTGAACTGAATAGCTTGAAATAGAAATGCTTTTGACAAACTGTGTACATATGCTAAACTGAATTGTTTGAAATGAAAATGTTTTTGACATTGAAACTGTGCTTACACTAAACTGAATTGTTTAATTGTTATGGTACCTAACCTATGGACTGTAGTATTTGTCGCTGCCTCCCACCAGACACGACTTGACACAAGGTCAAAAGCCCGAAGGCCAATTAAAGTGGGGATAAAGGGGAGGGGAAGGTCGGGAAGGAGCCGAGACTCGATCCCTGCTTGTCAGTGCTGCTCATCGGCTCACTTAGTGCAATGTGAGCCTGATGAGGCAAGCGGTTTCACGAACCCAAATGTGGGTCCGGGCACGTATGCCAGTTTACGGCTTAAACTAGACGCTTGGTCTAGTGCCGTACAAAGGGGACAAAAGTACAGCTCGCCCACCCGAAGGTTGCCCAGCCGAAGCTGGGGGCCTATTCGGCCCCGAGTCTGCTCTTGGTTTCGAGCGCCCAAGCGCGCCCTAACCTATGGACTGTAATGAACTCTTCCTGCTGCTATTAATACCAGGAGAATATTCATCTTGGTGAAGTTCTCCCCAGCCTAACAGTCAGACTGATGTTCAACACCTTTTTACCAATGTTGTATTATACTTTCGTTAATATACTTTGTTCCACGTAAAACTGAGTTTGTGTCTTTCTTCTGGACCCTTTACTGGTCCACAACATTAATATAGAACTGTTTTGATATTTAATCTTTTGCATAAAAATGGATTTGGTATTAAATAACCTAAAAAGGTTGATATGCCATAAAATCCAAACAACTAACCAACAACCATACAACCAAAATAAGTAGTGTCTCATGTATGATACCAAATTGCATATGTTAATGAGGCTCCAGTTCTGGAGCTCTGAAGAATATGGAATACTCGTTCATTGCCATTATTATTAGGTCCACTCTAACAAAGAGGTAGAACATTTGAACCTTTTGCTAGGGAATCAGTAGTGATGGGTCTTTTCATGTCCCAAAAAAAAACTGTCGGTGTGACCTTCATTGCTGACCACTGCGCCCAGAACTTTTTCTTTACCAAACATTGTGTTTCCACTCTATGATATGTTCTTTCAACTCAGAAATATTGTTTGACTAAAACATGCTTCTCTGTATACATCACACATTCTTCCGTAAATTTAATATAGTTTGCAATTCTCAGCCTCCAGAAATGTAATGGCAGACTTTTATTTAAGCCTGAAGCATTCTGCTTGATTTGCTGCCACTTTGAATAGCCTCAAAACAGTAGTTTTTGTGAAAAAACAATTCTAAACAATGAATATTTTACTTTTATGGAAAAAAATCTGAAAAAAAATATATTTTGCTTTTTAAAAAAAGAAAGAAACTCAGTTAAGTAGTTTTTAAGTATCAAATTCACATTTCTAGATTTTGTTGGCTTTCTTTAAAACTTTCCTTACAAATGAAGTCCATCTTGCCTCTGTATTAACTTATTTCTTTCCTTTATGTTTTATCTATTCATTGTCTGTTTTTTGTTGGGTTTTTTTTTTCAGTGTACACCTGGCTTAGGCACCAAAGTACTGTATGAACTGCTCTACAATCCACCTACAAAAATCCTCGTCTTAACTGGCTGCAGCATTGTATCTACATTTGTAGCAGAAGCTGCAAAAATGTGGAACCTGGTTGTGGTAAGTGCATTTATATTTATTTTTTAATCAGATTTATTTCCTTTCTCTCATTTTTCAAAATATATTTTTATTGTTTCTTTTTTTTTTTAAATTTTTTTATTCCTCATTTCTATCTCCTTTTTTTTCTTAGCCATGATGTTTTCAAGCTTTGTTCTCTTCTACAAATCCTATTTCTGTTGTCAAATCATTAGTTGTATTTTTCTTACCGTCAGAAATCTCTTGATAAATAGATGCTGCTTTTTTTTTTTTTTTTTTTTGGCAAGTCATTTGGTATAATCCTGAAGCAGATCCTACATACAATCATTCAAATATGAAAAGTTAACCTTTAATTTATTGATCTGTCAGCAGAGGTTAAAATACACTGATTGTTCCCTTAAAGACCAGTAAGACTCCCAAGAAAAGGTATGCTAGATATGACACTAAACTGCTTCTGATAGTGAGACTCCAGTTCTGAAGATCTCAGGAGTGTGGAGTACTCATTCATTGCCATTACTTCTTGGTCTACTCTGACCTGTTAGGGTCACATCTATGAGTCAAATAAATCTTTGAAAACTACTCATATTCAATCAGACCATATGCAAAAAAAACTCTTAAAAACAACTACATAAAAAATGTGAATATGAACCTACAGTGAATACAATTCCCTAACCTCTATGCATGATAACCCAAAACTGGTTAACTGATCAGTCGTTTAATTTATTGACTAATTATACATTTTTGATCGAGTGTAAATCAGTGGTTCCCAACCTTTTCAGCCCAAGGGCCACAAAGCTTAACTTGGTTGGGCCCAGGACCATTCTTATTAAGGGACAGAATAAACTGTGAAATTCACAAAGTAACAATCATAATTTATTAATGAGCAATCTGCAGATGTTTGCAATAACAAAAAGATTGCATATCTGAATTAAATGAAGAGGTTAACAGAAGGAGTACATCAGATAAGTGATGTTTATTTGACATTTACAAACACTGCATACTCTTAGCATGCTTCATTTTGTAGAACAACAGTTCATAACAGTGTGTAGTGGAAAATATACTCACTACTTGCTCGCTGTGGGTGATAAGGTTAAGGAATTGTCCCAATGGAAAGATCTGGTTCTTATTGAAATAAAGGATGTGGCAAGTAAGAAACTTGGACTTGAAATCTTCTGAACAATGAAGATCAATGAGTTCCATCTGCAGTTATAAATGGCTTTTCTTCACAGTCAACATCAAAAGGTGAAGAGAAAATTTTGAAAATTGAGTATAGGAAGGCATGAATGGACTTTGAAGACCACAGGAAGGGACCTTGAGGGCCATGATTTGGGGGAACCTGGTGCAAGTGGACCTCTTGCTTGTGAATTCTGAGTTGACCATAACATATATATAAAATGAAATCATAAAATTGCTTGCTCAGTCAGCTGGGGCAGTAGAATATACCGACTGCACCTCTGCAGAGGGGTAAGACCCCCCTTAACGAGTGTCCTGGATATGACACTAAACAATCTGATGGTGAGGTTCCAGCAGTGCTGGAGCTTTGGGGAATGCAGAGTACCCCTTCATTGCCATTGCTCCCAAGTCCACTCTGGCCCGGAGTGGTAGCACCTGATAGGGCCTTATCTATGGGTTAAATAGAACTAACTGCATACTTATGCTAAACTGAATTGACTAAACTGAATAGCTTGAAATAGAAATGTTTATTACAATTAAACCGTACTTACATTTAAACTGTGTGCTTATGCTTAACTGAATTATTTCAAATAGAACTGTTTTTCGACATTAAAACTGTATTTACATTTAACTGAATTGTTACATATCACTGCTTGAATAGTTTGAAATAGAAATGTTTTTGACAATTAAACTGTGTACTTATTGACTGAATTGTTTTAAATAGAACAGATTATTTACATAAAAATGGCTTTGGCGTTAAATAACCAACAAAGGTTGATATACCATAAAACTCACCAAACCAAACCATAAAATTGCTACCAAAAACAACAGCAGTTGTGCTATCAACAAAACTTTCATCAGATAACAGTGATGTCAAGCATTATTACCACTAACCCATCATAATACAACCAAACTTGGATTTACATCATCGTAAAGAAGTACCAGATTTATGCAAATGTAGTATCTCCCTGATCTTAAAGCCTCTTATCATATTTCTTTTTCCTGTGAGAGACAAACCAAGCTTGTTCAGATATACAGAGGCCAAATTACCAATAAGACCGTGGCATTAAATTAAAATTTAAATGAAAATGAATGCATTGCTGAGCAATTTATATAATAAAAATGATGTTGAGATGTTCATTTCAGTTTGGTAAATACAGCTTCGGTCTTAATACTTTCATAACCTTGTAAATTTATTATATCATATAATAAATTCAAACTGTTACTACAAGAATAGCAACAATGTCACCAACGAAGACTTTGTCAGGGATGGCTTCAGGACTGCAGCATCATAACCATTAATCCAAGGGGCCTATCAGTACCTCATGTTACCATCAAGTTTTGTTGAGTCTGTATAACAGTGCATGGGTCATGCAGATGTAGTTTCTGCCTGATCTTGGAATCTCTTTAAATATTTCCTTTTTTCTTGCTGAGTTTAGTTCGAGAATTATACTGATGTTTAAATTGGCAATAAAAGCTTGGCATCCAATTTAAACAGAAAATACAATCAGCGTACAGTTATTTCTTAAATATAGCTTTCACAGATCATCATACTTTTCCAGCTTACACTGAGGTGTCAGCCAATATTTTCCTTAAAAGAAACTGTTAACTCAATAGCATAAACTTTTTCTTTAAGTTATTAGATAAGAAGATCTGAACACTAGTTATTATAAAATACACCAGAAAAGTTGAGATGACTTTCCAAATCTGCTCCAAGGCTTCTGTCTATTCAACTATCAAACAACGATGAATTTTACTAAGTTATAAAATTAACTTAAGGAATATTTTCTTTTTTTTTTAATTTATATATATATATATTTAACAACTCTTCTGCATGAGCAGGATTTGACACAAGGTCAATTTTAAGCATAGTTTAACAGGTTTGAATGCAGGGATTTCCTTCTCCTAGACTAGTTGCTATACCAAAGTTAAACAGCCTAGTCTGCCCTACTATTTATACATGTTGGATTTTGTTTGGTTTAATGGCATATCAACCATTGTAGGTTATTTAATGCCAAATACATTTTTATACATATAAACAGTTCTATTTCAAACAAAATAGTTTAGCATAAGAACACAATTTAAATGTCAAAAACAGTTCAATTTCAAGCAATTCAGTTTAGCAGAAGTATACAGTTTAGGACCCTATAAGATGCTACTACTCAGACAGAGTGGACCTGGGAGTGATGGCAATAAAAGGGCACTCTATATTCCCAAAGCTCCAGCATTAGTGGAGCCTCACTATCAGATTGTTTAGTGTCATATCCAGGACACTTATTGGGGGAGTCCTACCCCTCTGCAGATATGCAGTCAGTGTATTTTGCAGCCTCAGCTGACTTGGCCATACAAGTTGGGGAAAGAATAGTCAGGTTCATACTCTTCCTAAGGGTATCCGTGCTATGAGAAATGCAAACACTCTGGTCCAAGATTTGAACTCAGGTCACCATGTCCATTTCCCATCACAATACCCATTACATGTGTGCTTTCTATATATATATATATATATATATATATATATATATAGTAAATATCATTCTAAAAACACTTTTCTTAATTCAGAAAAGTGCTCAAATACTGCCCAGTAGAGCATGATAAAACCTAAAAATAAATAGTTTTCTCACTTCCCCATGTCACTCATAACTGAAAATTTCATGTATTTGGGAAAAAATACGATCTTCATATGTTACATGGAAGTAAAATGGACAGAGAAGAACAAGTAAATACTCCATATTCCTCACACAATGCAAAAAATAACTGCCTAATAAAGTGGTCCCAAGATGTGTTGTGGGACCTGCCAACGGCACTAAATTGTTGTGTTGGAACAGAAAAGTGATAGTATTGATGAAATTTTCTCAAAAAAACATTTCTCCTCCTTATATATATATATATATATATATATATATATCACACTTCTGGAATTTTCTTCTATCACTGGATAACTTGTAAAAGTTCCCACATTTGGCTGAAATCAAATACAATAAACTTTCTTTTAAAAGAACCAGGTCTTGACAAGTTTCTAAGTAGAAAATGGTCCTATTTGAATAAGTAAGGATATATAAAATATACAATTACCTGTTCTACTTCATTGACTAAATCTTTGATTTTAAAGAACAAGGTCTCTACCAGTTTCATGGTAGATAGTGGAATTATTTGAATAACTTAGCATTTTAATTATAAAATCTATTGACAAAAATAGTTGGAGCTGTAGAATATCCTGACTGCATCTCTGCAAAGAGGGATAAAAGTCCCACCCCCATTGAGTATCCAGAATACGATACTAAACCTGATGGTAAGGCTTTTGTCTTGGAGCTTGGGGAATGTGGAATACAACTTCATTACTATTACTCTCAGGTCCACTCTGACCAGAAGTAGTAGTACCTGTTAGAACTAGAGTCTCACCATCTATGGGTCAAATAGAAATTTTTCATCTTTTACAAGGGATTATTATTATTGTTAGATATTTGAAACTATACAGTTTTGAGAATTAATTTTTTATTTATTGCAGACTTTTTGTCCTCATCTTGGTAGGGTTTTTTTGTGTTGTTTTCTTCTCACTACATTTCACAACTATAGAAGGCAGTAATTACTGAGGATACAGTTACAAGACTCAGCATTCCTATCCGAGGTCGCAGTTAATCCCCTGAAGAAGGCCAACGGTCGAATTTGGCCGAAACGTGGTGAGAAGAAACAACAAAAAAAAATAAAACTACCAAGATGAGGACAAAAAGTCCGCAATAAATGAAAAATTAATTCTCAGATTAAGAAGCCTCATCTCAAAAGGATTCCCAATAAAGACAATATACAGTTTTGTGCGAGTCATTTGCATTAGATAGGAATACTTGAGAAATAGAATGATTAATATTAAGAAGCAGTACTTGAAAGAGGAGTCCCTGTGGCATAATGGCTAAAATAGTGGACTACGGCCTCAAAGTAAGCTAGTTCAAACTCTAGCCACACTATTATGTTCACTTTCGGACTAAAACCCCAGAGAAAAGTTATGAACCCTCATATCCTCCCACCTATGGATCAATTAGAATCCTTTCTGTTCTTCTACAAGGATAACTTAGGCATTAAATAACCCATGAAGGTTGATATGCCATTTAACAAAGAAACCAAAATCAAAACCAATACAGGAAACCATTTAACTATGTGCCAACAAATGATTAATACTATTACCTGTGTGCTAACAAATGACTAATATTAAATAGAATTATTCGTATCAGATAGCAATACTTGAAACCATTTAGAATCATTAGTGTTAGCAATACTTGAAATGGTTTTACGGTGTGAAAATAAATGATTAATATCAAATAAAATTATTAGTGTTGGATAACAATTCTTGAAACTATATAACTGTATGCAAACAAATGAGCTCTACCTCATTTAAAAGTAATGTTACCAACACACTATTCACAAATCATATATACATACATATATATATATATATATATATACAGGATTTGGAATTTAAAAAATCACAAGGGTTGATATGCCATGAAATTCTTACAAATCAAAATAGCTCTTCCCATTTTTTATGTCTGTTACCATAACATAGAAAAGAAAATTCTTGTTAACATGATAGGGTTAAAAAAAAAATTTTTAATCCTTTGGGAATAATGCAAACCTA
This sequence comes from Sepioteuthis lessoniana, assembly GCA_963585895.1. Taxonomy (NCBI): domain Eukaryota; kingdom Metazoa; phylum Mollusca; class Cephalopoda; order Myopsida; family Loliginidae; genus Sepioteuthis; species Sepioteuthis lessoniana. The sequence goes on along the minus strand of OY757910.1, from coordinate 87,271,004 downwards.
AATTAAATTTTGAACTAAATAAGAGAGTGCAATCTACATATGCACTCATCCTAATCACAATAATTTCTCAAGGGAGATAACAAATGCCAATTATAGATTCTTGAGTTACTGTTATCATCATAGGAAATGGACTTGGCAATCCAAGTTCAAATCCTGAACTGAAGCTATTTATGTTTCACTTTGCTTTGAAGCATTGGAAAAGGCATGAATCTATCTCTCCTCTCTCTAGCTATGAGTGAATACAAGGGCAGACTAGTAGAGTAACCAGTCAAGGAGAAGCAAAAATCTAATTTCAAACTTGCTTTACTCCATTAAAAAAACTGATATTGTGTCACATCTTGCTCACAGTAGATGGGTTGGGTAAATACATACATACAGTTATCTATTTATTTATTTATTCATTTGGAATTAATTATAATCTCAATTTTATGAATAGGATGTGACGTGACTCGGTGCATCATGGTTACCAAAAACAATTTTTGTTGGGTTATGGTTTTATACATGTATCTAATGAGTTGGCCCAATGAGTAGAGTATTCACCAATGGTCTGGGAGACCGGGGTTCAATCACAGGTCGAGTCATACCAAAGACTCAAAAAATGGTACTTGATGCCACCTTGGTTAGCACTCAGCATTATAAGGTTAGGATCAAGGGTAAAGTGAAACAATCCAGGGAAACGATTGGTGCCCTCCCCTACATCTCGGTGTTGTAGCTATTGAAAAGGGAGCTTTCAGAATTTTTGACTAAGGTCGCCAACTTTACTTTTACTTACATGTATCTAAATACACACATGCACGCACACACACACGTATATATATATATTATTTATATATATATATATATATATATATATCCCCAGCAAAATTATTGAAATTAGGAACACTGAAAGTCTGTTTTGATATTTTGCAGGTTTTCTAACTGCTTTGCCATAATAGCATTGATCACTTTTTCATGCAAAAACATTTTATATACACATACACTACAGAAATGTAGAATTATTGTAACACTTACTGGCCTAGGGGTCCAATCTAGTGTCTAGTTGCCAGATAATAATCAGGCTGTAACCTAATACAGACCCCATGTTTTTACTAAGCAATCGGAGCTGGATATTTATACACCAATATATCAACTCAGAGACAAGCAGTCAATCAGAAACCAGAGAATGGACTGGCCCATGTATGCACAATGGAACATTCCAATCTGCAATAAGAACAACTCTCTTCCTTCTTGGACTTTAGTTTCAGTCTCACCAATTGTTTTACCAATTGTTTGCTGTTTTTGTTTCCTGGCGTCTGAAGCACTCCCATTGGGGGAATGCCGACAGGGCCAAAGGTATTTTTGGATTTTGCCGGAAAAGTGTGGGCTGCGGCCCTGCATCCAGACCCACTTTAAAAAAGGCCTTGTGCCGTACTTGTCCAGTGGTGGGATGGAGAACAGATAAAGTTTCAGTCACACTCAACTGGTTATACAGCTGAGCATTGACTCAACCAATTTGCCGAACATTTGTAGTTCCATGCTACTTTCCAGTGGCTCTGAGTTTCATATTTTCAGTATAAATTCAAACAGGTTGATGTTAAGAGGAACTATTTCTGTAGTGGGGATTTAAATGATTACTTCTAAAGATTATTTAATACGAAAAATTTATTCTTTCTGACAATCCTAATATACCAGTAACTAAATTTTTCTTCCTTCTTCATTTACTCTATTATTTACTTACAAAATACCCTGCAAGATATGCAAGTTATCTAAGGGAAATAATTGTTCATTGTATCCCAACAGAATTTATTAATATTTTCTTCCTTCTTAACGGCTGCATTATGAGGTTTAAATAAAATCTATTTTGGCTGCATCTTTTTTTATATACATATACAAGTTATTAATCTTTTTATTTCAAATTTTCAATTAGTTTCTTTTAATCATTATTAATTTTGATTAGTCTTACTCATAAGATAGCAACAAAGTTTGCTCTGACTATCATTAGTAGATGTGTTGACAGGGCGAATAATACAGAGACTGCATTTCATGCAGAACAGTGCAGTAAGACTCACCTGAAAATTAACTAGCTCTGGAAGGTTGTTTGAAAGACCTTTGACCTCTGTGTTTCTATGTCAGCAGCCTCTGTTGCCTATTGGTGGTAACCAATTCCACAAGAGATGAAAGCTCTTTTTAAGGAGTCACTGTATGTCTTTTGTGGTTTACAGAGACTAACCTGCCAAACAAGAACATTGTTAGAAGACAATAATCTTCCCTCCTTGACACATGACCTTCCCAACACAGATAAGCCTTTTAAAGAACTGCTTCAGTGCTTCTGGTGCAGGCTGTCTTGAGGATTTTGGAGCTTTTGATGAAGTCACTCTACTAAAATGTGCTACCCAAAAGTTCTGGAATTTAAGTGGATTAATCAATCTGTTCATCTGAGGTACACAGATTTGGCCAGGTCTCATCAGATATTTTACATACCTCTCAAAGTTGTTCCACTTCATTTTAAAGCAATTTTTAATTTTAATAAGACATTTCATATCTTAGGTTTCCCACAATTTTGAATGATACCTTGTGTATGTGCACATATATATATTTATATATATATATCTGTGTGTGTGTGTGTGTATTTTTTTTTCATCCAAAGATTGTCTTCTATTTCATAGAAGACACATGGTTTACTTTGGTCTTTTTGTTTAATGGTATATCAACCTTCATGAGTTATTCAATGCCAAAGCCATCCTTATAGAGAATGTTAGTGGTAATATTTAACTCATAGCTGGAGAAATCAAGAATTTTATACTTTTTATCAAGGGTATTAGTCTAAAAGTGAACGTAATAGCTCAACTGGAATTTCAACTCACTTACTACAACATATGAAACTAATAGTTATGGAAAAGTTTGGTTTGGTTCAGTTTCTTGGTTTTAATGGCATATCAACTTTTATAAGTTATTAAATGCCAAAGCCATCCTTCAAGAACAGAAGTGGTATTATTTAACCTATAGCAAGGACGATAATAGGGTTCATACCTTTCCCAAGGGTTTTTGTCCAAAAGGGAACGTAATAGCACAACTAAAGTTCAAACTCACTTACAATGATTCTGCAGTCCAGTGTTTTAACATTACACGATGAGGACACCCCCCTTATGGAAAAGTTGTAAGAAAGCAAGATCTTAATTCCATATAGTTTATATATATGTGTATATATATATATATAAATATATAAACACTCATAGACTAAAAACAAAAGCAAAAATGTTACGTGTGACAATTGTGTTTTATATCTTATAGAAAACACATAAAATTATTGGTAGCCCAGCCAGCTAGGGCTATAGAATACACTGACTGCATCTCTGCAGCGGGGTAAGACATCCCACTACCAGTGAGTGTCCTAGATATGATACTAAACAATTTGATGGTGAGGCTCCAGTAATGCTGGAGCTTTGGGGAATGAGGAGTACTCCTTCATTGCCATTGATCCAAAATCCACTTTGACCCAGCATGGTAGCACCTGATAGGGTCCTATCTATGGGTCAAATAGAACCATTTAACATTTAAACTGGATGCAAATAATTGACATGCTAAATTGAATTGTTAGATATAGAACTGTTTTATCATTTAACTGTGTGTAAAAAAATTACTGGTTTAATTGAATTGTCACTGATATATAGCAAAACATGAAACCATTTAACTACATGCGAAAGAATGAGCTTTGGCTCATTTAATGATGCTGTCAACAAAATGTATTTACAAATCACATATATATGTATAAAAAGAATTTGGCATTAAATAACCTACAATGGTTGATATGACATAAAAGCCAACCAAACCAAACAATTGGTAATGAAACGATACTAAAAAAAAATTAGATTAAAATTCTTTTAAGTCCTTATACTATTCTAATGGCTAGTATTTGAACATTTTTGATTAATCAAAAGCTTTTAAAATGATTTTTGTTCTCATCTCATTATATATATAAATATAGTCCATTGTCTAATGATGAAAAATGCATTTATTTTATCTATGCAATATTTTTTCAACAGATTGAATATTGGACAATAAAAATTTTCAATCAAAATTCTATTAATGACTAATTTCAATCTTTGAACTTATTAATTTAACTATATATATATATATATATAAGGGAGATGCTGAAACGGTTTGAGTGAAGCCAAGAAATGAATTACCAAGAGCCATTCTATTTTACATATTCCCCCCAAAGTTCAACAAGTTTCTTCAATGCTTTAAAAACTTTCAATTATAATTCAATAATTTTTTTTTTTTAACTATTTCCTACTTGTTTGGGCCAGTGATCTTTTGGTATCCGCTCACATATTTTCCATTACGAGATTTTTCCCTTTAATTTTCATTGGTATATATGATGATAAAACAGAATAAGCCTATCTGCAAATAGAAAATTTAATTACCTTTTTTTAAAAAATGTATTGAATGTTTTCCCATGTTTTTTTTTAATGAATTGCAGCTTTTTAGGGATACTTTTAATTAGAAAAAAATGATTTTTCTAAGAAATTAGATATGGTTTCTGTTTAACATTGAAAATATCTACCAAATCCTGTGTCAGGTAGAGGCTCCTAAAAACCTAACAATTCAAATGAGTTAAAATAAAAACTATAGAAAAGAAAGAAACTTAAATTTGGTAAACACATAAACGGAGATTGCTTTCAGTGGAAGTGAAAGAGTTGTAATAGTTACTAGAGCAAAAAGTGATAGCAGCAAGCTGCATTCAAATTCTAACCAGAGTCATTGACTCTTAGGGAAGGCATGAATCCATTTCTTATCTTCCTCACTACCTATGGGTAAAATAGTCAGACAATTTAGCTTTAGTAGGGTATCCAGTATAGGAGAACAACACCTCTGAACTGAAAAGCAATAGCTTGAATCCTTAACTCAAAAAACTATTTGTATCTAATATCAATTTGTTTGCACACAGTTATATAGTTCCAAGTATTTGTAGCCTATTATTTAAACAACAGGGAAATAAAAAAATTTAATATCAATTACCTTCGTCTTTTTGTCAGTCTTTAAAAATATCGCTAATTTAAACAATGATCATAATTGATCATATTTGAGAAAAATGTTAAGACATTAGCTAGATGGAGCTACCATTGATATTTGTCTAAGTTCCCTTGCATCACATAAGTGACAGTTTAAAATGTGGGAGGTATTTTTGCAACACTTTGCAGAATCATTTGCAATGCATTTATATTATGTACTTTTCAATGCACTGGGTACCAATGCATTTATATTATGTACTTTTCAATGAACTGGGTACCAAAACATACTAAAATAGATTTTAATTAAAATTCTCAGAATTCAGTATTTAATGGTCTGTTCATGCAAAAAATAACTAAAATGGAAGAGTGAAAGTCAGGGAATGGCAATAAAATCTTTAAAACAGTAAAAGAAAAAAAAAAACCTGAAACTTATTTTTCTGATATATTCAAGGCTGACTAAAATATGATGGTGATTATTGTTTAATTTTTTTCTTCCCTCTTAATTTGATGTGTCACTCTGTAACAAAAAGATGGGATTTATTTGTTTAATAAACCCAATTTATTACACCAATCATACTTCCATGATATCACCAGTTATCATCATCATCATGTCATGCCGCTAGCATGGATATCCCTGACCCTCTCTCGCCACTTTTCCCTATCGTTCATCGCCTCTGGTAGGTCTTCAGGGCTACATCCTGTATCCTCATATAGCTGCTATATGTATGTTCTAGCTGGTCGTCCTGCTTTTGCTCGGCCATATGTGGGGGTCCATAGGAGTACATCACTTATGAGCTTGACTCTGCTTCGTCTAACTTGGATAGTTTTCATGATGGGAGGCAGGTGGCCGTATAGTTGGTGCCTTGTGGGGTGTTGCCGCCAGGACTTATTCAATATTGCTCAGAACATTCTTGTGTAATTGCCGTCTAACTTCTTCTCCAGCCGTTTAGTTAGCCAGTTATAGAAATAACTAATTTATCTCATGGTATCTTCAAAGTATGATATTAAACTGCATCAGGTGGTAAGGCTCTAGTTCTCAAGCTCAAAATTCAGACAAGTCACCCTTTCATTATATTACTCCCAAGTCTACTCTGACCTGGAGTGGTAGTACCTGTTTAGGTTTAGTCTATGGGTGAAATAGTTGTTTGTTGTTTAATTGTATATTGTCACGTGGTCTACCACTGAGAGGAGAGAAATAAGAAACTTCCCCTACCCCTCCATGTCTGAATTAGCAGGCCACCAAAGACTGACCGTTAAAAGAGGAATAAGGAATGTAGGTCAGCTTCGGCTGGCCTTTGAAGGAAGAAAAGAATGTGGGTCAAGCTATCTGTACCCCGTAACCTCGCCCGGGTGGAAGAGATAGTAGTCCAAACAAATCACCTGACAGGGGAAGGAAGAAGAAAGGCTAAATGATTGGCCAGAACCCTAAAGCGGAAGTAGCCCCCTTTTCGTCAGCAGAAATAGGGATAAGGAAATCAGTTTTGAAGACAGATGTCGCCGTGAACAGATGGGCAAATCTCATGCCAAACTCCGGGCGAAGAAGCAGAACCATGAGTTTTAGGACAGCAGTTGGGGTGACAAGATGTGTGAACACTGCGGCCAAGACTTCAGGTGAAAAAGTGGAAAGAATCTTGGACAAGAAGAACTGGTGCCTTCAACCCAAAGCTGTAAAAAAATCCCACTAGCTCGTAAAAGAGAAAATACTCTCAGAAGGAACCTGCCAAAAAGCTAAGTAAACATTAAAACTGTTTCTCCCTAGACCCTTTCTAAGTATTGCAATTACATACCCTCTCTTTCTCACTCTCAATTTCAAGAAGGAAGAAAGAAAAGAATAAGGAAGAAAGACATTTGTATTTATGTATTATCTGCTGATAATATAGCTGACATGTTGAATATGTGTGTCCGCGTGTATTAAAAACCTTATTATATTTTAATGTCTCCCACGTGTGGAAGTTATTCTTTGTTGTGTCTGCCTATCAAGTTGTCTTTTGCATGCTCCCTTTTCAGCTTCATTTGCCTCAATTTATTCTCCCTCATGTCCTATTCGCCTTTTAAAAAAATATTACATGGGAAACTGGAATTGTTGACTACTATAATTAATATTATTATATCTAAACCTAGAGGCCCATATCTTCCATTATCCTAGGGGTAGGAAGATCTAGTGGCCTGGTGGGTGGGTGTGTTAACATGAAATTTGGAAACGCCTTTGCCAGCGGCGGTCAGTCTAGCCCCAAAATAACCCCAACATAATCTGCCAGTTTCCCTACACCCAAAAAGGGAATCTTAACTGGAACTTATTTTGCGAGGGATCAAGTGCCAGGCTGCCCCGTCTTCACATGTGCGAAAAATAAACTCCCGTCCAGGGATAAATATTTTATACCGCGTCACAACATCAACCTTGTGGGTTAATTAAAGCAAAATCTTGTTTCTTTGTTCTTTTTTTTTTTTTTGTATATGTGATTTGTAAGGGAATAGTTTGGCTGAATAGTTGGTGAGTGATTTATTTTTTAATGGTATATCAACCCCCATGAGCCATCCAATGCTGAATCTTTCTTCTTATATATATATATATATATATATATACTCACACACTCATCAATCCCTCCACACAATGTGACACAAGGTTTATTTTTTAAGTGACATTTAACAGGTTTAAATTCATAGTTTTCCTTCTCTTATACTGGTTGCCTAACCAAGATTAAAGAGCCTAGTCTGCATTACTATTTATCCTTAGCTGGAGGGAGAATACCTTTCTGAATGGTATTAGCAAACAGCCTTGTCCAGGTTTTGAACTCTGGTTGCTGTTTCCATTATTACAACAGTCACCATAACACCACAAATACCTATATATGTACATATATATATATGTGTGTGTGTGTGTGTGTTTGTATGTATATGTGAATAGTTTAAAGGTAAATATTCCTGTTATTAAATGAATTGTTAGAGCAGAAAATGATTTGTTTCTTTTGATTATTTATATTTCAAGTATTTATCATTGATTGGTGAAAATCTTCTTTTAAAAGCCTGGATAAAATGACTATATTACTTACATAAATATTGGTATATCTGCCTTAGATCAGTGTTTAGTATCTGTGTGCTCTGCCTTGCATCAAAGTTTAACTATTTGAAACTTCTGCTTCAAATCAGCAAATAGTTACCAGGTCTTTGGGTTGGAGTTGGAATGTAGCATTGGTTCCTCTTCTACAAGGTGTATATATATATATATATATATATATATAATTATGATATTAGAATTAGAAAAGTAAAAAAGTATTTCCAAAAAATTTGAATATTAAATTAATAAAATTTTGATTATTTTAATTTATTTATACTGCTTTGGACTAAAGATTAATTATAATACAATGAGGAAAATATATTTCTACAGATTTAAACTAAAGATCTATTATAATACAATCAGGAAAATGTATTTATACATCTTTAAACTACAGATTTATAATAATACAATTAGGAAATTATTTTTACATGGCTTTAAACTAAAGATTTATTTTAATACAATCAGGAAAATATTTTATACAGCTTTAGACTAAAGATTATTAATAATGTAACAACGAAAAACAAATATTAAAATAAGATTTGTCTTGTTTTGCATTGCTATTAATCTTTGATCTAAATTACATCAATTTTGATAATATAAGCTTTTTTTGCAATGTAATAGTAATCTAGTCTTACTACAGAGTAAAGAAAAATTTGTTGTTTAGGTAACATAAATCATTTTGTTTTTCAGTGACATTTCATGCAATGATAACAATGGAATCTCTCATTGAGACCAGGTTGTGTGATATATACAAGGATCAGTCAAAAAGTTCAGAGGCTGACATCATATTTGCTGTTGCTTTTTACCAATGGTATCCAAACACTGCAACACGAATGGAAGAAATATGTGGCTTATAAGGGGAACTATGTTGACAAATAAACTTCACATGGTCATATTCTATGAAAATATATCTTGGTTAGCCTATTAACTATATTAAACAGTCCTTGTGTGTGTATATATATATATATATATATACATGGCAATACACCCTTGGTCATGCATTCCCAGCTATATAATCATCTGACTCCACATTGATACCCCAGTAGATACCATAACATTTCAGCCAGCCATGGTCTGGTCAGGTATGTCGTGTCCCTGGTGACAGTCAGTGAAGGCTACTTAAAATGAGTGACAGAGAAGCCCAGCATTCATGTCACACAGCCAAGACTGACATACTCCCTAAGGCTCTAACTCTTTCTGAAATGGTGCCTGAGGCACTTCTTTTTATGGGAATGCCAACAGTGTCTGAGGCATTTTTGTGAATGCTGGGCATGTCTGGGTTATGGCTCTGTGCTTAGACCCACCTTAAAAAAAGGCCTTGTGCTGCACTCGACCATTTGGTGGGATGCACAACAAATACTAAACCCATATTGTATTTGCAGTTTCTCATCAAATTTAAATGTATGAGTTTAAGATGGTCCACAAAGAATATTGTGAAAACAAAAAGTTGAATGAATGTTTTTTAAAGAGAGAAGGAGGTGTGCATGTGATACTTTGCAAAATGATGACCTGCAAATGGCCGGCTGCTAGGTTTTCAGGTTTCTGTCTCTGTTGTGTTCTATCTGTGTCTCTCTCTGTCTCTAGTCAACTCTGCCTGTACTTCTCTTCTTCATTCTCTGGTTCGATCTATCTCAGCTTATCTGCCCCTCTGTATCTCTAGTCCCCTCTGCCTATCCACCTTCTGTTTTCTGTTCTTCTCAGCCAATCTACGTGTTTCTATGTCTTTGGTCTCTTCTGCCTGTCCACCTTCTGAGTAGCAAACTGACTTTTCTATATATGCAAAGGTGAACATTCCAAATTCTGGATATTCAGCCACCTACAGACTGGCCATAGAAATATTGCTAGACACCAGGAAATCCTAAAAGATGTGATAATAAAATTTTTCAAATTGCAGATCCATTTTTATCTGACATCCCCTCTTTACTCGCAGGGCTTAATTAGTGGTTCCCATGCAAATGTCTCAGCCTCAATATGAACACACACACATACACACTTATACCTATTGTCAACTCACAACCACACACATGTATACACCAGCATGTACATACATACACATACATTTACTCACACCTAAACTTGTCCACACATATACACATATAGATCTAAGTCTGTATACTAATATCAATAGTGTCACATATATATACATAAGTTAGCTGAACATAGTCAAGGGCAACCTGAAGGCTCCCTTTTCAATAGCTACCACAAAGAAGTCTAGAGTGGGCACTAGTCCTCTCTTTTGGTTGATCCATACCTTATAATGCTGAGTGTTAAGCAAGGAGACACCAATTACCATTTTTTTAAAGTATGACTCAATCTGGGATTGAACCCTGGTCTCTCAGACCATTGATGAGCACTCTACCCACTATACCAATGGGCGTGTAACTCAATTCTATACCAGTTGTAGAGAAGATAAAGAAATTGTGACAAAAGATAAACACTCAGAGAAACTCTGACTCAACAGCATTTGCCCCAAGGAAGCCTGGTCAAGTGCACCAACTGCTCTATCATTTTAACTAAGAAGAGTCATTGGCTTAAAGAAGCTCAAATTAAGTCTATAAACACATCTCTTCTTCCGTTCCTCAATCTCTCTCAACCCAGTCAGCTGGGGCTGTAGAATACACTGACTGCATCTCTGCAAAGGTGTAAGACCTCCCCAACAAGTGTCCTAGATATGACACAAAACAATCTGATCGTGAAGCTTCTGTAATGCTGGAGCTTTGGGGAATGCAGAATACCCCTTCATTGCCATTGCTTCCTAGTTCATCCTAGCCCGGAGTGGTAGCACCTGAAAGAGTTCAATCTATGAGTCAAGTAGAACTGTTTGACATTTAAACTAAGGGCAAACAAATAATGACTTATGCTAAATTGAATTGTTTGATATAGAACAGTTTGATCATTTAACTGTGTATGAACAAAGAACTGATGTTTCATCAAATTGTTAGTGTTACATAGCAATATTTGGAACCATTTAATGTTTTCGTCTTATGCTAAATTGAATTGTTAGAAATACAACTGTTTATCATTTAACTGTGTATCTCTAAAAAATGTGTTTACAAATCATATATTCAATATATATGTTAAAAACAGGGTTTCGCATTAAATAGCCAATAGTGGTTGATATGCCATAAAACCAAACTAAATCAATCAATCCTGAATTTCATATTAATATCCTTGGGAAAGACAGGGACAGATCTTTTCTTACTACGCCCCCATCAAGTACCCACTTATTGGTAAACTAGTTAACTGGGCTATGAAGCCTTGATGGACATCCAATCTTATAATGCTGAATTTAAAACCAAGATGTGAAGCATTCCCATATTGTTTTTAATCCCATTACAGCAACTCCTGCAATAGTTCTGATACCAAGATGTATCAGAGTCACCACCTTTACCAATGCAGATTCTTTATTCATCAGAGAACATCACTTTCATTCAATTATCCACACATTTTGCCACGGGTACTAGACAGGCATGTAATTTTTGGATTCTTATCAATAATTGATGGTGAACAAGCAAGCCTCATAGATTTTAACATTTGTGATTAGTTCACACAGCTGCTGTAGATTTGGGCCAAACTGAAATATTTTGAGAAACGCAGAAAGAAATCCCTAGTTTATTCCTTGTGGTTACCCTGTCGAGTCAAAAATGATAAAAAAGACAAGGATCAATTATCACCAAAACACTTCTAAACTCACTCACTCTTCTAGTCAAAGAACAAACAATATTTTATATCAAATTTTGGTTGGATAAAAAAAGGTGGCAGGGAAAGTGGAGACTTGCTGTATGAGAAGTTGCAAGTCTATGATACAGCCCTGCACCAAAGATCCAGGGGAGACTAACAGATGCCACCATTGATATATTCACAATACTCATTGACTCAAAAAACTTGTATTCAGATAATCTCTTAAAGTTGAAATTATTTCCATTCAAATACTTTATGAATGCAATTTCTAAGACATGGTGACAACCTCTGCACAGATGCAGTTGCACTGCTTGTACATTTCTTGTACCCCTATCAACCATCCACCCTGAATAAAATTAAACTTTAAAGCATGTCACATCGAAATATGAATTAACTGAAGGTCACAGATTGTATAAAACAAAGAAAAATAAAAAGTAGTGATTTTTAAAAACATACTGAAAGGTTAATATTATGTTTACATTATTTTTTGTGGGGGTGATTTTCTATTTTTATTCAACAAGAATCTTTGGTTTTCTATTTGAATTTGACCAAAATTCCAATCTGAGATTCTTTTGGTTTGATTACCTTGCTTTTCAAGAATAGAATTTCCTTGGTTTCAATGACTTTTAAAACATTTTCAGTCTTTTCACATCTGGTTCAAGTGCAGTGGAAATGATTTACAATGAGAATACCTTGGAAATTGTTCTTTGTAAAGCCATATAGCAAATTTCTATAGAAATGACATGCAAATATAAAGAATTTAAACATTAAAAAATTATTGGATATAATTGTAATTTGCTGGTTGGAAGTTGTTTTGTAAAATGATGACATGTTCCCTAAATCTATTAGATGATTCAAGGTACAACATCACTTCACTACTTTTATAGCCATAAGTAAAAAAATGAGCCGTCATTTGGTTTGGTTATGTTTTATGGGTTATTTAATGCCAAATTTTGTTTATCCATATATATATATATATATATATATAAGTGTGTGATTTGTAAGCAAATAGTTTGTTGATAACATCATTTTTTAATGAACCAGATCTCATTTGGTTGCACACAGTTAAACAATTTCAAGTCTTGCTATTTACCATTAGTAATTCTATTTATCAAATATTCCTATCTAATTTAATATTAATCATTTATTTGCACATAGTTGATAATATTAATCATTTGTTTGAACAGTTCTATTTTACCCTTATATGGAACCCTAACAGGTAGTTCTACTCCAGGTCAGAGTGGAGCTGAGAGTAATGGTAATGAAGAGCCATTTGATATCCCCTAAACTCTAAAACTGGAGCCTTACAATTAGATGTAGTTTAACATCATAACCCAGGACAAAAATGAGCTTTAAAATAAAGAAACAGAACAACAATATACAGAAATAATCTGGAAGCTGGAAGACATCTTAGTGCTGAATAGGTCTTTAATCATGTTCTCAAAATATAAATTAACAGAATTTCATGATGAAAATAATCACATAAAATATAAGGAGAATAAATAAATCATAAAGCAATTATCAAGTCAATCAAATTTCTATTTAATTCTAAACAAAAGTGATCTGGACATAACACTAAACTGTATCCAATAGTAAGGCTCCTATTCAAGAGCTCTGAGAAGTACTCCCAGGTCCACTCTGACCTAGAGTTATAGTACCTGTTTGGGTTACATCTATGAGTCAAATGTATCTGTTTGAAAATTATTTGCAAAAGGAATACCTGAAACCATATAATTGTTTAGAATATTAGTGTTTATAATTATAATTGAATATTTACAAATGAATCAAATTTTGGCATTAAATAGTTCATAAGGTGTTGATATGCCATTAAACAAATAAACCACCCAAACTAAACAATGGATCAATATCAAAGTTCAATTTGGGTTAAAAATTCACAGAGGAAAATCTTAACCAAATTTTTTTGTACTTTATCCTCAAAAATGGGGAATTGAACTATTCTACACTGCTCTTAAAAGACAGAATTCATGTACTATTCTCCCATATCTATCCAGTTCATTGTCAATACCCTCAACTCCAACTTTTACAATATAACTAATTCTATTATTTTTAGCATTGTTAAATTCATTTACATGTCACTCTCCATGAATTGATTTGTAGTATTTTCTTTTATTAACTCTCAACTTCACTGTTTTGACATCTCTCAAATTTACTATGCAACCAATTTTTCTGAGACAAACTTTACCAATCCAAAGTAGCCATGCATTTTATGAACCCAATTTATGTAATCTTTCTTTTCAACCACTTGAAAATGTACTAAAAAACAGTACTTCTAAAACCTACAATATCCTGTAATGTAACAATGATGTGCTGAAGACAAAACCTTAGAAAAATTTACCAAAGAAATAAGTGTCAATAAACAATGAGAAAGAAGGCTCATTAGCATTGAGGATGACATCGATACAACAATTTGAAGTGTCCTGGATATAACACTCAACTATCTGATGGTGAGGCTTCAGTCCTGGAGCTTTCGAAATGTCAAGTATCCTTTCATTGTCATTACTCACAAGTCCACTCAGACCAGTAGTGTTAGTATCTAAATGGGCCCTATCTTTGGGTCAAATAGAAGTTCAACCATTTAATGTGCAAATAGATGACTGATATTTAATTAAACTGTTAGTGTTACATAGCAATACTTTGACTGTGTGCAAAAATTGAATTATTTGTATTAAATAACAACACTTGGAATGATTTTACTGTGTGCAGATGAATAAATAGTATTGAACAGAATACTTGAAAACATTTAAATGTATGCAAACAATATCAATATATAATCGTGTGCAAACAAATTACTCTATAAAAATGAAATTTCCTACAAATCATATATGTATATCCATTTAATTGTGGGAAAACAAATAAGTGGTGTTAAATAAAACTATTTAACCATTTAACTGTGTGCAAACAAATAAATGATGTTAAATTGAATTGTTAATAATAAATAGCAATACTTAAAAACATTTAACTGTGTACAAACAAGAGATCAATACTAAATAGAACTATCCATGTTAAATAGCAATACTTGAAATCATTAAGTGTGTACAAAAAAATGAGCTCTGGCTCATTTAAAAATGTTACCAACAAACTATGAGTTTACAAATCTTATATCTAATGTATCTATAAATAGGATTTGGCATTAAATCATCAACATGGGTTGATATCACATAAAACCAAACCAACCAACCAACCAACCAGCAACAATTTGAAGAATATATAAAAACAAGCAAAGAAAGACTAAGTATATTGGCCACTAACAGCAACATTAACAGAAATAACTAAAGAACAAACAGAAAAACAACAATCAAAAAATTTAGAAGATAAAAATTTGAAGAAAAACAACTGTATTGATATTTCAAGCAACAAAGGAAATTGCACGTGAGATAACCTGAACGTGACTAAAAAGAGGAAACACCTAAAGACAAAGTGAATCTCTTTTTATAGCAGCACAAAATAATCATATATGTACCAATTACATCAAGGAAAAAATTGATTATAATTAGAAGAATAACAAGTGAAGGTCATATGGTGACAAAGATGAAATGGTTAATTACACAATAAGTGAATGTAACAAAGTGACACAAAAGTAATACAAAACAATACCTGAGTGGGTTGGAGAGGGAATTTGTTGGGAATTGTTCAAGAGATTAAAAATTGACCATATTCACAAATGGGATGTATGCAAACCAGAATCTCTGATAGAAAAGATGTATGAAATTCTCTGAGACTTTGGAAAACAAACAGATAACCTAATACATATAGAAGACCAAACCTAGTATAAATTATCTAGAAGAAAAGAACTTGTCATCTAGTGGATTTTCCCATTCCAGTGTGTGAAAATAAAAGAAAACAAAAAGGCAAATACTTGGATCTTGCCAGAGAGCAGAAGAAGCAGTGGAATATGAAGGTGATAGTGATACAAATTGTAGTTGGTACTCTTGGAACAGTCCCCAAATGCTTGGAAAAGAGACTCATTTCTGACACTTGATCATTCTACAAAAACCAAAACCATATTTTCTATTTATCTGTTGTATTTTTCAAAATGATTTTTTAAACCTAGGGTTAAGCACTTATCTCAGTCATCACGAGAATCTTTTATGTTAACCTCTCAATGTCTGGGGCAGTAGAACAGATCCCAGATCTCCATATATAAGCACACACAGTTAAATAAAGAACTGGTGCACAAATCTTTTGAGCCAAATGTCATATTATTAAATTTCCATCACATTATATAACAAGAAGAAAAAAATTATTTACTATCAAAATCTAGCTGTTGAAACAAAAATATATTTTTTCAAAAAACAGGGAGTAAAACACATTTGAGATTTTTAAAGATTATTTATTATTATTTTTGAAAGAAATCTTTTCATTTGAGTCATGTTATTAAAAGGATTTCATTTGTTTTGTTTTTTTTAGCTGATTTGTATGGAACCAAAATAACTAGCCACTTTATTTTCTTTCTATAATATGAAAATAAAATAAAGATATAAAAGTTAATGAGCTAAAATAGAATAAGTATTCATGATGATTCAAGTCAAACCAGATTGGAGGACAAATGACTTGTTCTGAGAGAATTTCCATTGCTTCAAAAGAAATGGACTTCAGAGAAACTCTATCCCTGATGTTGCCACTGATTCAAGAACTAAATGGCACCTCTGCTTGTCTCCAGGTTTAAGATAGTAGCATCAGTCCTGCTGTTGAGTTAAGAATGCAAGAGCATTAGTCAATTGAAATCCTTTGAAATTACCCAAGTAAATAGAAGATAAAAAGAAAGAATAGGGTGAAGAAAGGGAAGAGAGAATAAGTTAGAAGAAAAGAGAGATTGAAAAAAGAGAAAGGATAAAGAAGTAAAAAGTGAAGAAAGAAAAAGTTGAAAGGAAAAAGATATTGATAAAAGAAAGAAAACACAGGGAGAAGAAAGAGAAGAAAGAATATATTGGAAGAAATGGAAATTGAAAAAGGGAGAAGGATGAAGTAGGAAAAAGTGAAGAAAGAATAAGTTAGAAAGAAAGAAAGATTGAAGAAAAAGATAGGATTGGAAGAAGAAAAGGAAGAGAGAATAACTTGGAAGGAAAGAGATGTTGAAAAAAGAGGATGAAAAGAAGAATGTAAAGAAAGAATGAATTGGAAGGAAAGAGAGAGTGAAAAAAAAGAAAGAATACATATAGCTCCAGTGAAATCTTTTGACATACTTTAAAAAAATAAAAAGAGGGAAAGAAAGCATGGGAAGAAGAAAATGAAAAAAAAATTGTACAGATAGAGGAATTAAAAAATGGAGAGACAGAATGCACATTGATACAGAGAAGGGAAAAGACGGAAATATGAAATGTTAACATGATAAAAGCAAAAGCAAAAAAGTAGAGTAGTCTACCTAGTACCTCTCTATATCTTGTGCTGAATTACAACAAACAATATCTCATTTTACCATAATAATGGAATTTCTAGTTACTCAGTAGTAAGACCATTTGAGTATTTGATTTTGATTTTCTTCGTTAAGTTTTTAAATTTTAAACCTGAAAAAATTTAAAACTTCAGTCTCAATACTTTTTGATCATACTTCATGTATTCATTTCGATAAATAAAATGTCTTCCTAGAAGTTTGTTCACTTAATTCTGGATTAGAACTAAAATCAGTGGAAATTACAGACAACCCTCCCACCTCACTTTTGGCCTACTCTGCCCTTTCTTCAGGAAATAGTGTCTTCTAGTCTATAGGTTTATCAGTCATGAAACCTGAAAGTCCACTTGATACTTAGTCCTGATGATTAAAAATAAACACTTAAATTTTATTAAGGGTTTCAAAGTCTTTTATTTATACTTTGAAAATGTTCACTTCAGAAAATATTTCTCCATTTATATTTTACTAAAATTAAAATTGTATGTAACTATAACCCAGTAAAAAATAGCACATCAAAGCAAAACTTTTATTAGAACAATGCTCTCACTTAGATTGATTGATTTTAACTGGGTGTCAATTTGTCTAGGATTATTTTATGCCAAGAGACTTGGGAATCACATTTATTGTACATTTGTATTTATATTTTTTGTTTAGTTGTTTCTTAAAAGTTATTTGCTCACAATTATAAATCAAGGATTCCTATCTAATACAAATGATTTACACATAGTGGTATGGTTTCAAATAACTTATTATAATCCTTAGTAAACAATAATAGCTTCAAGTAATTATACTAAATACAAATAATTCATATTTCTATGGTTTCAAGTATTGATTTTACATACAAATAATTTGCAAACAGATCCCATAGATTGGACCCAAGCAAGTATAACCACTCCAGATCAGAGTGGACCTGGGAGTAATGGCAATAAAAAGGTACTCCACAATCTCCAGAGCTCCAGCCTCACCGTCAGATGTAGTTTGGTGTCATATCCAGGATATCCTTTTTTAGAGAGGGGGTCTTACCTCTCTGCTGGAGATACTGTCAGTATTCTAAGTGCTGCCAATATGACTGTCTAATTTAACAAATAAACCAATATCTTGTCCAATTCATTGAATGACAATGTTATTGGGTTTGCATTCATACTAAATGCCATTTTTCATTCATCCAAATTCTTGATGTAACAGCGGTAACTATAGAATGCTAATTAGAATCTTTCATTCCTTCCTAAATAGAAACATTAATAACATGAAAGATGAATGTTATAACAGAGACCCAATAGATTCATTGGTCATCAAGTCACATTTAATGTCTTGAGTATGATACTAAACTGCATCTGATGGGGTGAAGCACCACCGCAGAATCCTTGAAGGTGTACGGGCAAAGAACCTACAAGCGACATTAATATTTGTCGACTTTACCAAGGCTTTCGACTCCATTCACAGAGGAAAGATGGAACAAATCCTACTAGCGTACGGCATACCTAAAGAAACCGTAGCAGCAATAACGATTCTCTATAGAAACACTAAAGTAAAAGTACGATCACCGGATGGAGACACAGAATACTTTGACATTGTAGCAGGAGTACTACAAGGGGACACGCTGGCCCCGTACCTCTTTATTATTTGTCTAGACTACGTACTTAGAACATCGATTGACAAAATCAAAGAGAATGGCTTCGAACTGACGAAGAAAAGAAGCAGAAGATACCCCGCAACAACAATTACCGATGCCGACTACGCCGATGACATAGCGATACTGGCAAATACACCTGACCAAGCCGAAACACTTCTGCATAGTTTGGAACGAGCAGCAGCAAGCATAGGCCTCTATGTTAATGCACACAAAATGGAATATATGTGCTATAACCAAACGGGGAACATCTCCACTCTAGAAGGAACCCCACTTAAACTAGTAGACAAATTCACGTACCTAGGAAGCAGCGTCGAATCAACCGAAAAGGACATCGAAACGAGGTTAACGAAAGCATGGACAGCTATCAATAGGCTATCAATTATATGGAAATCAGACCTAACCGATAAAATGAAACGCAGTTTCTTCCAGGCAGCGGTCACATCGATACTGCTATATGGATGCACTACATGGACGCTAACAAAACGGCTGGAGAAGAACCTAGATGGCAATTACACAAGAATGCTGCATGCAATCCTGAACAAGTCCTGGCAGCAACACCCCACAAGACACCAACTGTACGGCCACCTGCCCCCTATCACGAAAACTATTCAAGTTAGACGAACCAGATATGCAGGACACTGCTGGAGAAGCAGAGATGAACTCATAAGAGATCTACTCTTATGGATCCCCACACATGGCCGCGCAAAAGCAGGACGACCAGCTCAAACGTACATTCAGCAGCTATGTGAGGATACAGGATGTTGTCCTGAAGACCTACCTAGGGCGATGAACGATAGGGAGGAGTGGCGAGAGAGGATCAGGGATATCCGTGCTACCAGCGCGATATGATGATGATGAATTGGATTGTTAATGATACATAGCAATACTTTGAACCATTTAACTTTGTTGACTTATGCTAAATTGATTTGTTACAAGTAGAACTGTTTGATCATTTAAATGTGTGTGTCTAAACATGTATTGACAAATCATATATTTAATATATATGTAAAAAACAAGGTTTGGCATTAAATAATCAACAATGGTTGATATGCCATAATACCAAACCAAACCAAACAAATCCAGTTCTGGAGATCTGAGGAGAGTTGAGTACATCTTTATTGGCATTACTCCCATGACCACTCTGTCCCGCAGTGGTAGTGCCTGTTAGTGTTCCATCAATGGGTTAAATAGATCTTTGAAAATTATTAGTATTAGATAGCATTGATACCAAATAACTATGCTCAAATTATTTGTATTAGGAAAAGTTACTTGAAGCTATAATTGTCACTCAGGATTATTATTATTATTATTATTATTTACTTGAAATCATTTAACAGTGTACAAATTATCTGTCAAAATTTTTTAGATGAGGTTCAATATGTATTATTTTGGTACTGATTTTTCAGACTGTTGTCCTCATCTTTACTGTGATAAGTTAAAACACATTTCAGCTGCTGTATCCTCCAGTCTTCCTCAGACGTCCCTTGTTTATCTGAGTATAGAAACAATTCCACCAGGGAAATCATTTTTAAAGCTTGACTGTTGATCAAACAAGGTGTTCAAGAACTATGAAGATCTTATTTAAATAATGATGTCATTGTTTTTCACGCCTATTAGTCCAAGAAGCATCATGAGATGAATTCAAAACATAAAACCAATTGGCATCAGTTATTCTTGATATTTTTGATTTTTAAAGTTATTTACTTTAAAGGCAATTTAATTTGGCCTTTTCCCTTATTAGTTCTCAGATTGTGTTCATTTCTACACTTGGTCTACTCAAGAGGTCAACATAGTCCAACATATGTGCTGCTTCTTTGAGACATCTTTTCCAATGTTCTTCCCCATCAATTATTTTAACTTTCTCCCACAAGGATTGATAATTTCTCTTTTCTTTCCATATTTGGTCAGCCATACCTGACTTTTGTATTTCCCCTCATACTACTGCTTTTCAGTGTTCCTGTAGTCTTACTTTCAGAGGATGGTATGTCTCATCTTTGTATACTTTGCCACAACTGCATAGATGGAATATACACAATTCTCATCATGTTGAGGGTTTGACTCAGAATGAACCATAGCCATATACATGAATATGCAAAATGTACATGGGATGTTCATATATACATAGAACATAGGAATCTCAAAATTCGAAAAACACTTAGCGACTTCTCAGTTCAGGTATGGAACTTTTTATTACCTTTGAGTTTAAAGGTTCTTCGACATAAGGAGAGAGAGGCACCATCTTTCTATGCTGGCTTTTTCATCTGCACCCCAACACTCCACAAAGGTCTCTGCGAGCAAGCGAAAGTCAACCGTCTCGTTCAGTGTCCAGTTCTCAACTCTACTAACTTTCTTTAAATTCCCAAAATCCTCCGCGCACTCCCGGTACGTGACGTCATTTGCACTCTGTAACCCCATTTCTCATCTCGGGCTATTGTGACACCTCTGAGTGACATGTCCTCTCTGTGCACGCGCGTGTGAACACCTGTGTTAATGTTGCACCTAAGTAACCCCTGCACTGAGCCAAAAGGTTCTCAGCCTAACTAAACCCAAAGGCATGAAACGAAATCCCTTGGCTATTATATAACAAGAGGAGATGTTTATGAAGAGTTGAGCCACTCCTGAATGTTGCCCTGATATCAATGGACAACATATTTTTTTGATTTTTTCAGCTAAGCCTTTGATATAGGGTAGACAAATTGTGGTAAGTTTTTGGGGTTTGTCTTTTGTTTCGCAAATTATTAGTTATCAATAAGAATACTTAATCTCACATAACTATTTGTATAAATAATAACTGGAAGTTGTTGTTTACCAAGGAATAGTTTTATTAGTGACTAAAAATCATATAATTATTGGTGTTAGATAAAATACTTTATTATGTAGGAATAATTACTTTAAGTCATATAATTGCATGTAAAATATTAGTATCAAATATGAATACTTGAAACCATACAACTTTGAGCAAATTATTTTTATTTGATAAGAACACTTGATATAAGTGTGTGAACAAATGATTATAGACAAATAAAAAAATACAATTGAAAAATTGTTATGGTACCTACCTTACGGACTATACTAAACCCTTCCTATTACAATGAATACTGGGAGAATATTCATCTCAGTGTTAAGTTAACTCCAGCCTAACGCTTTCGCAGTCAGACTGACGTTCAACACTCTTTTACCTATGCTATACTTATACTTTCATTCAATATACTTGTTTCACGCAATACCAAGTTTGTGTCTTTCTTCCGAACCTTTTACTGGTCCACAACAAAAATGCAATGTAACATAATAACATTATGAAATATAGTTATGATTACAATTAAACATGAACAAATTAATCAAATTTTGGCATTGAATAACATATAAGGATATGGCTAAGTCTAAGTTGGTGACAATAGTCGAGGGCGACCAGAAGGCTCCCTTTACAATAGCTACTACACCGAGGTGTAGGGGAGGGCACTACTCCTTTCCCTGAATTGCTCCACTTTACCCTTAATACGTACCTTATATTGTTGAGTGTTAAGCAAGGTAGGAACCATAACAATTTTTCAATTGTATTTTTTTATTTGTCTATAATCATTTGTTCACACACACTTATATCAAGTGTTCTTATCTAATAAAAATAATTTGCTCAAAGTTGTATGGTTTCAAGTATTCATATTTAATACTAATATTTTATACACAATTATATGGCTTAAAGTAACTATTCCTACATAATAAAGTATCTTATCTAACAGCAATAATTATATGATTTTTAACTAATAAAACTAATCCTTAGTAATCAAGTACCATTTTTAAAGAGGGAGTGTACTCGTGGTGTAATGGTTAAAGCGATGGACTATGGAATCGTAGTACGTGAGTTCGTACTCCAGTCAGGCTATTACGTTCACTTTCGGACAGATACCCTTGGGAAAGGTATGAACCCCCTTATCCTCCCAGCAATGGATTAAATAGTACCACTACTGTTCTTCTAGGAGAATGGCTTTGGCATTAAATAACCTACAAAGGTTAATATGCCATTAAACAAAGAAACCAAACCAAACCATTTTTAAAGTCTTTGGTATGACGCAACCTGGGATTGAACTCGGGTCTCTTGGACCATTGGTGAATAGACATCATCAATTTATTTTATTCGCTGCTTCTGCTGTACACACATCTTCATTTAAATTTTAAGTCTCAGTTTATTTCTATTATACCTCATATAAATAAATGAATGTCCAAGATTTTAAATTACACTGATTGTGTTTTATGTCGAATTAATCATTTTCATGCTATGATTTCTCTCATACACAATACTGATACTGAAATTGAGCAGTGAAAAAATAATGAAAGAAGAATTAAATTTTTCACTAATATTCTTATTTCTAAATTCACTCCTGTCCTCCACCTAGTCAGCTGGGGCTGTCGAATACACTGACTGCTTCTCTGCAGAGGGGTAAGATCCCCCTCACCATGAGTGTCCTGATATGACACTAAAATAATCTGATGATGAGATTCCAGTAATGCTGGAGTTTTGGGGAATGCGGAGTACCACTTTATTGCCATTGCTCCCAGGTTCACTCTGGCCCGGAGCGGTACCACCTGATAAGGGTCCCATCTATGGGTTAAATAGAACTAAACTATGGTTTCTTGACTTTACTGTTTTTTGCATTCAAACTGTGTATTTATGCTAAACTGAATTCTTTAAAATAGAACTGTTCTGACATTTAAACTGTGTACTTATGCTAAACTGAATAATCTGAAATAAAACTGTTTTCACATTTAACTCTGTGTATTTGGGGCTGTAGAATACACCGACTGCACCTCTGAAGAGGGGTGAGACCTCCCCCACAAGTGTCCTGGATATGACACTAAACAATCTGATGGTGAGGTTTTGGGGAATGCGGAGCACCCCTTCATTGCCATTGCTCCCATGTTCACTCTGGCTCGGAATGGTAGCACCTGATTGGGTCCTATCTATGGGTTAAATAGAACTAAACTGCATACTTATGCGAAACTAAATTGTTTGAATTAGAACTGTTTGACTAAACTGAATAGCATGAATTAGACATTTTTTGACAATTAAACTGTGTACTTATGCTAAACTGAATTGTTTGAAATGGAACTGGTTTTTACATTGAAACTGTACTTACACTAAACTGAATTATTCAATATAGAACTGTTTTGGCATTTAACTATATGTAAACAAAATCTATACTTATACTAAACTGAATTAGCTCTGTTTGACTAAACTGAATAGTTTGAAATAGAAATGTTTTTGACAATTGAACTGTGTACTCCTGCTAAACTGATTTGTTTGAAATAGAACCAATTATTTGTTTAAAAATGGATTTGGCATTAAATAACCAACAAAGGTTGATATGCCATAAAACCTAAACAACCAACCAACCAACCAACGATCCCCCCAAATCTTCTACTGCACACACCCAAAAAATCAATAAACTGGTTGCTTTTGTTTTATCATTAAAGGTTTTCAGACTATTGTCTACATCTTTATTGTTATTTCTACAACGTTTCGGCTGATATGTCCTCCGGCCTTCTTCATGTGTTTGTCGAACTCGGGAACCTACATGGAACTTCGAACTACGTCCTTTATTGAATCCATGGGGGTTGCCTGTACTGATTTCATAATCAGGTACAAGTGTTAAGTATTCCTGTATTGTTACTTACCTTCAGTCAAAATTGAACCTGCAACCTCCAGATGATTGTCTCCTAAGAAACTTTGGGAACCAATACCTATAACCTTTATGCTATGTGTCCTGCTGGACAGAACAGGCAACCCCTCCCCAGTGGATTCAATAAAGGACTTAGTTCGAAGTTCCATGTAGGTTCCCGAATTTGACAAACACCTAAAGAAGGCCTGACGACATATCAGCCAAAACATTATGAAAATAACAATAAAGATGAAGACAATAGTCCAAAAACCCTTAATGATAAAAATCATGATGCTTCATCTCAGAAATTTTGACAACAAACTGGTTGCTGATATTCATTGTTAATAACATTGAAAACAATTATAGAAATAAAAGAAATAAAAATTAAATTTGGTTCCCAAGCTATTGACTATTACTCACTCCCTCAATATCATTCAAAAACAAAATAATTTGTTAATTTGAGGCCAATATTATTTCTTGGGTCTTAAAACCTTAAGTTTGAAAATACGAGGAGCATACGATAAGTTTCCAGACTTTTTTTGTGTGGGCACTTTTATTGATAGTACACACATGAAACTCTAGTCCCCTTCGAAGTAATCTCCTCTGGCTGCAATGCACTTGTTGTACCGTTCCAACAACTTATGGAATGCCCCATGGAAATCCTCTTGTGTGAGCATGTCAATGACCTTCATCACAGCCTCTTTCATCTCCTCAATTGTCTCATAATGACAGCCTCTGAGCTTAGGGATTAACCAAAAGTCACAGGGAGCAAGGTCTGGACTATAGGGAGGCTGAGGAACTGTCTTGAAGCCCATCTTGATCAAATAGTCTGTGACAAGGATGGAGTTGTGGACTGGTGCATTGTCCTGGTGGAAATGCCACTAACCCGATTTGAACAGTGCTGGCCTCTTCCCTAGGAATCTCTTCCTGAACTCCCTTAAAACCTCAACATAGTAACCCTAACCCCAACTGTTTGGCCAATCAACTCTGGTGTATTGACTTCCTTACTCCTCCCACACCTCTTATCATCTCACAGACTCCCTGCCTTCCTTGAATCTCTTATGCAACTCAAAAACTGATGCCCGATTCATGCAAGATTGTCCAAAAGCAGTCTGAAGCATGATCCATATGTTTCTGTGGCATTTTTTCCAAGTTTAAAACAGAATTTTATTGCATATCTAAAGTGTCAGATTGCATTTTTGAAATTCACCAGCTGTGACAAAACTTGTACAAGTGTAGCATCCTCCAAGCATGCATGATATAGCTACACGCAGTTTTTTCTCGTTTGTTTCCTGAATTGAAAATTCATCTCAACAGTATGATATGAGGATGTGTAGGCCATTAACAAAAAAATCTTAAAAAAGGAATTTCATTGGTGTTTCTACCAATAGTAAACTCACTGGAATAAATGAGTTGAATACTTCGGACACTATTTTGAAGAAAACCAACTTTTTATTCACAGTTGATTTCTGTCTTTGCAAATTCAGCTTTTGTCTCAATACTTTTTGAATATTTGTCTTGAATATGGCACTAAATTGTAGCCGGTGGTAAAGCTCCAGTTCTGAAACTCTGGGGAGAGTAGCGTTAACCCTATGTTGCCATCACTCCCAGGTTCACTTTACAATATAAGACAAAAAAAACAGACTGTGAAAAACGGAACCATTTTTTATTATTGCACAAGTGAAGAAGTAACGATGAACTCATAAGGGATATTTTCCAATTGACTGCTAGACATGAACAACAGTGTTGGCTGACCAGCATTACCAGAATGCAAATGCCAGTTAGGCTTCAATCTATGGGTCAAACAATTCTGAGATAATATTCAAAATGATTTTCAACTGAATTTTCTCTAAAAACCTCCATATTGTAACAAAGTATGAAGTGTTTAAAATAATTGAACTTTATTCATACATTGGCTCTTAAAACATTGATATTGTATTTTGAAAGAAATTGTTAATTGAACATATATATATATTATCATCATTATTGAATATGAATGGTTACTTGAAGCTTTGTCAGTCCACTACATTTTGTATTGAACACTGCCATAAAACTCAACCAACCTAAAAATATGCATTTAAAAATCATATATATAATATATATGTGTAAAAAGGCTCTGGCATTTAATAACCTATAGAGGTTGATATGCCATTAAACCCAACGAACCTACCTTTTCATCACCTGTTGTGATATTCCTGAGGAATGGGTCATTTCTTCGCCTTGAAAAATCCTGTTGCTATGGATATGTAATCTTCTTTATATATACCCATTAATGTTCATATGTAGGGTATTTAACAGTTGTAAGGTCAAGTACTAATTTATGAGTAGATTTATACAGTTTGCAATCCACCAATTCTCTTTAAGCATCTTAATCAAGATTTCATGAGTGTCCTAATCTGGGTTCATTGCTTAATGATTTATCACCAGAACAAAAATTTGAAAACCAATTTTAGTCTTTGTGGTCAGTAATGACACCTTGGCCATAAACACTACAAATTTCTATTCTTAAACTCCCACTTACAAGTTGAATATGTCTTTCAGTTCATTCATTTTAGAGGTATGTGATCATAGATTGAATTATGATGTGCACTCTTTCACTGTTGAAATAAGAATGATTGGTGAAGGCACTCTTTAATCAGATAAGTTCTGGATGTGTTTAAAACATCAGAAGTTTGAATGCCGAGTTACTCCTTGCTTTAAAAAAATGGCAATTATTAATGACTCAACCCAATATATATATATATATATGCACACAAAAAAAGATTTGCATTCTTATAAAATATATCTCCAGGATAACTTTAAAACATGAAAAACAAATGGTTCTGAGAGATACAAATCTGATAGTTCACATCTTTAACTGAACTATTGGGTACTCAAACATGATCTTCATCCACAAAGCAGAGGGTATATATATATATATATATATATATAGGGTGTCTCAAAATAGATGCAACTCATTAATATGATAATGAGGTATGACTGAGACAAGTGCAATGGTGGCAGTCATTTGGAACACGTCCAGTAAAAAGTACATACTTTGAGCTAGAGACATCAAATTAACGTGGTTTTTTAAATGTTATTATATCAGCTTCCAGGACATGCAATCTTTTTTTTTTTTACTTTCTTGTCTCAGTTATAAATCATTATCATATTCAGGAGTTGTATCTATTTTAATACAGTTCTGAACAATTTTGTCTCCAAATAAGAAGAGACACAAAATATTTTTCCTCTCTTATCCAAGGCATTGTGATTGAGTATTAATAGTTGTTATAGTATACTATTTTCAAATCTGAAACAAAAAAAAGCACATTATTAGTAGTAGTACATATTAGCAGTCACATAGTTCCCATGTATTTTGAGACACCCTAAATATATATATATATATATATATATATATATATATATATATGTTTGTGTTTATATATACATATATATATATATATATATATATATATATATATATATATATAACTATATTTGTTGGACGACTATAAAACACAGAAAATAATTCTGAGAGATATAATTCAAGGATAATTAATACTTGATTAACAAGGAGAAGAAAAATATGTTGCATTGTGTAATTAAGGTGGCATTAGTGTCCTGAAGAGAATGTTAGTAAGCAATGAAAAATTAATGAAATCAACTTTGCTTTATGGATTATATATATTGGTATTTTTCCTAATTACTTTCATACTTAGCCTGGAGATAAACAGACATAGACACACATACAAAACCCATCCATACAAACCTATAATGATGAATTATTGAAATTTGTATTTGATTATCTCATAGCACAATCTGTTTTCTGATTCAACAAAAGAAAATAAACCACCTGCATACAATTGTTTATAAAATAATCAAACATTAATTTCCTTAGTTTATCAATTCTGTTATCTAATTTTTTGTAATTTAATTTTATGTATACAAATAGTACATGTTTACTTAACGGGAAGCAAAACACCCAGTTGGCTGGGGCTGTAGAATTCTCCAACTGTATCTCTGCAGAGGGCTAAGACCACCACCACCACCACCAATTGAGTATCCTGGATATGACATTAAACAATCTGATGGAAAGACTCCAGCCTTACAAATTTGGGGAATTTGATGTACCCCTTCATTACCATTGCTCTCAGGTCCACTCAAACCCAAAGTAGTAGTACCTGATTAGGTCCTACCTATGAGTCAAAGAGAATAAACTGTGTGCAAACAAATGACTGATATTAAATTGTGACTGTTATACAGCAATACTTGAAAGCATTTAACTGTGTGCAAAAGAATGAGCTTCAGTTCATTTAAAAATTATATTAAAAAAATGCTTTTACAAATCATATATGTTTAATATATATGTATAAATGAATTTGGTGTAAAATACCCTACAATGGTTGATATGCCATAAAACCAAACCAAACCTAAAAAGGAAAAAAAAAAAGAAAGAAATCTTGAAATCAAGACAATGCAGTCTCCATTTCAATAGATTGTCTTCAGTTAACAAAAAAAAACACTGTATCCTAAAAGCTATAATTAATGTCAACTGTAACTTGCTTGTTTTGTGGTGTAATGGAGATAAATCATGGACTGCTATTGACAGGTTGATGACCATATTGAAATCCGATCTCTCTGATCCGATAAAATGGAAATTCTTTCAAGCTATAGCTATGTAAGTACTATTGTATGGTGGCACCACTTGGATTTTAATGAAACCCTTAAAGAAAAAGCTAAATGGGAACTACACAAGAATACTACTGTTTTAAACAAATCCTGGGAGTAGTCCCCTACAAAACAGCAACTATATAGTCTCTTAACTCCCTTCTCACAAACCATCCAATTAAGAGAGCAAGATATATGGAGCAAAAAAAAATTATATTTATCAGTTCCATGCAAACACTGGATGCCGTCTAGAGGACTTACTAAGAGTGATGGCTGATAGGGACGGATGTCGAGAGAGGGTCAAGGGAATTTCTGTCATCAGCACACCTTGAAAATGATGATAATGATAAAAAGAGTTTATGCTTACTTAAAAGTAGGAAAAAAAACCTGATCTTAAAATCTGGGCAATGAAAGCTTCCTTCCAATAGTGTTTTATGTTAGCAAAAAGAAAAAGAAAAGAAACACTGTATCCAAAAGGTGATAATTAATGCCAACTGTTGTTCGTCTGTTTGTTTTTGTTGTACTTTGTTATACTTTACTTCTATCTCTATATATCTTCTGGATGATATTAAGAAGATAACTACACACAGTGGGAACATCTACTACAAAATTGTCAGAAAAGCCTGAAAAATAAAAAAAAAGAAATGAGGAAATTGAAATAAGTCTGCATGGTTATTGGCTCTTATTGCATTATCTGTATATTAGCATTTAATGGATTGTTAGTTGTTTTTGTAAGAGTACTAGATGACTTCTGAACCTGTTGGGTTTTCATTATAACAACAGTCCATTATGATATCACTGCTTCTATTTCTGAAGGAGGGAGACATTCTAATTAGCATCTCACAGTTATCTCTATTATACCAAGAATTTGGATGGTTAAAACCAATGTTCAGTAAGAACACTGAACCCACAATATTATCATTCAGTTGCAAATCAAATTGAAAATTATTTTATTCCTAAAGTCTTAGAACTTTTTCTGTATTGCTTGAATAAATTCCTGTAATATGCTATTTTTGTTTGGTTACTTTTATATGTATTTACGGACTCTTCCAAACAAGCAAAGCAGGATGTGACACAAGGTCTATTTTTAAGTGGAGTTTAATTGGTTTGAATTCACCGTTTTCCTTCTTATGGATTGATTGTCTACCCAACTCTTGGTAAAGAGAAGGGCTGACTGGAGAGAATATGTTGGATTAATACCTTTCCCAAGGGCAGTAGCACGATGTGAAATGCAAATAGCTTCATCCAGGATTTGTACTTGAGTTGCCATATCCATTTCTTCACTACACCACAGACATCTCCACACTGCACTTCTTACTACTATATATACACAAAAACATAAGCCCAGTCTGCAAAGGAATATGACCCCCCACCCTCTGAACGAGTGTCCTGAATATGACATTAAACAATCTAATGATGAGGTTCCAGTAATGCTAGAACTTTCAGGAATATGGAGTGCTCCTTCATTGTTATCGCTTCCAGGTCACTCTGACCCTGGATGATCGCACCTGATAGGGTTCTATCAATACATCAAATAGAACTGTTTGACATTTAACCTGAATGCCAGCAAATGACTTATACTCAATTGAATTGTTTCAAATAGAACAGTTTGACCATTTAACTGCGTGTAAATAAATGAATGTTTAATTAAATTATTAGTGATACATAGCAATACTTGAAACCATTTAACTTTGAGCCAATGAATGAGTAATGTTGAATAGAACTATTAATATTTGATAGCAATACTTGAAACTTTAATGGTATACCTAAATTGATTTATTGATATTACTTGCAATACCTGAAACCATTTGACTTTGTAGAAACACGAATAATACTAGAGTGCAAACAGATTATTTCCAACTCATTTAAAAATGAAATTACCGACAAACTATTCACTTACGAATCATATGTATATCCATTTTTATGTGTGCAAACAAATGACTGATGATAAATTTTTACAGTTACATAGAAATACTTGAAACCATTTAACTTTGTGTTAACAAATGATTAATAGTAAATAGAATTATTCCTATTAGATAGAAATACTTGAAACCATTTAACTGTGCAAAAATGAGCTTCGGTTTGTTTTAAAAATGTTATCAAGGAAATGTATTTACAAATCATATATTTAATATATATGTATTAGCAGGATTTGGCATTAGTTAACTTACAATGGTTGATATGCCATTAAACCAAACTAAAACATAATGACCATTTTATTAATGTATAGATGACTTAAGGGGCCCAGTCTGTCCTACTATTTAAACCATAGTTGATGGAAGAGGAAATGGGTCCATGCTTTTAGTATAAAGCAAATGCAGCAGCCTCAGCCAGAATTTGAACTTAGCACACCACTTCCATTTTCTAAGCCAATATACATTATGCCACCCTCAAATTATATACATTTGTTACCCAACCCCTCCATCATAAGCAAGATGTGACGCAAGGTCGATTTTTAGGTAGAGTAAAGCTGGTTTGAATTCAGAAGTTTCCTTCTAGAATGGTTGCCTAATCAAAGCTAAAAACCCCAATCTGCCCAACTATTTTCTTGTAGGTAGAGAGGAACGGAGATGGATTCATATCTCTCCCAAGGATACTAGTGCAAAGGGGAATGAAAGCAGCCTCATCCAGGATTTGAACTCTGGTCACTGATGATAACCATTATACTTAGAGCACCTCCATATATATATATATATACTTGAAATACACAAAAATGTGCTTTTTTTTTCTTTATTTTTTACAGACATAAGAAGAGCTAATACTTATAAACAATAATACACTTTTCTCTGATAATAAAAACCAAAGCAAGTGATAAACAATGAGTCACAATATATTAATACTAAATATGTCATAAAAAGAAAAAAGGAGGTGCCCATGGTGTAATGGTTATCGTCGAAGGAAATGGACACGGCGACATGAGTTCAAACCCTGGACAAGACTGATCGCATTTCACATAGCACTAATACCCTTGGGAAAGGGTTGAATCCAATTATTCTCCCTCCTGCTCTGGGTAAATAGTAGGGCAGTAGGCAATATTAGGTTCTTCAGCCTTGGTGAGACAACTAGTCAAGGAGAAGGAAAACTCTGAATTGAAACCTGTTAAACTCCGCTTAAAAATTGACCTTGTGTCATATCCTGCCCGAGCAAAGGGGTTGGTAAATATGATAAAAAGAAAAAAGGTAATGTAGAAACTTGATGTTTTAACCAAGAGTCTCTACAATGCTTTTTGAGAGAGCGGAGACTTGAGGGAATCATCAGGTATTCACAATGTGAGCAGTTTCAGGGATTCAAGAGTAAAACTGTGAATTCACATATGGCTTGCCAGCATTGATCATGTTGCACCATCTATCCTCAAATTTTCTAACTGGTCTAAGCTAATGAATGACGACAATAAACCATCAAGGAAAAAAGTATTGATTTACTCTCTATGAAACTTATAAACAATTTATATTTATATTAGGTCCTTTTAATTTCAAAAAATACTAACGTGCTAAGATGCCAACTAACTCGTGATTATTATATATGTATATAATCATGTTCACTTCAAGTAGCATTTTGTGTTACTTATAACAACTGAATTTCTCATTAATCTGTAACACTGTATATAGTTATGTAATGAATGACATTTTAAGACCAATTTTTCTCCTCAAAAATACATGCAATATATTTTGAAACATCAAGGTTTACTTTGTTTCAAGACTTGACCTTACTATAACTTTGATCCAAAGTGTCCCAGTAGAGCCTATGCCAAAACAAAGGGTATCAGTCAGGATAAAATTTTTACGTAATATTGGTTACTATTTATAACACCTGTGCATATATGTATAAATAGTTTACAATAAACAAACTTATATAAAAACTTCATTATTTTCCATGTAAACATGGCAAGCTACATCAAGGTCTAGATGAAATTGTTTATTTATAGAACTGCATTGGTTTTGATTGTATTACAGAACTTTTCAAAGTATGAATAAATGTTTGAATGTTTCCTCTTTGTGTCATTGGATGTTGGAAAAACATTTTTGGAGGCCGAGGGAGGCAAAAGTTAGGGATCATTTATTACACATAATATGTGATAAAAATATGAGGTGCCTTCAATAAGTTTCCAGACTTTTTTGTACTGGCATTTAAAATTGTCGTTGACTCTTGAAAATTCACTATGTTATTGCTATACATCTTATGAGATGACTGACCAATTTTTAAGATTTCCCATTGAAATGAACAGCTACAGCAGGAATTGGAATACACCTTACTAAAACCTGATTGTCACAGCTGGTGAATTTCAAAAATGCAATCTGGACGTGAGAACACTTTAAAATAACTATATGCAATAAAATTCTGTTTTAAACTTGGAAAAAATGCCACAGAAACCTATGGAATGCTTCAGACTGCTTTTCGACCATCTTGCATGAATCGAGCATCAGTTTTTGAGTGGCATAAGAGATTCAAGGAAGACAGGGAGTCTGTGAGGGATGGTGAGAGGTGTGGGAGGAGTAAGGAAGTCAGAACACCAGAGTTGATTGGCCAAATAAAGAATTTCATGGATAAGGACCATCGTGTGTCTATAGAGACAATAAGTGCACAGTTTGATGTCAGTGTGGGAAATGTACACACAATTATTCACGAGAAACTGAAGATGCAGAAGATTTGCACAAAGTTTGTCCCAAGGGTGCTCAGAGAAGATCAGAAAGAAAGACGTTGTCAAGACAGCAGGGAGATGGTTGAGCTGATCAATTCAGATCCCGCAGTTCTTGATGCTCTGGTGACCTGTGATGAAAGCTGGATCTACTGCTATGACCCAGAGACCAAGAGACAGAGTTCCCAGTGGAAGCATGCTGGCTCTCCCAGACACAAGAAGGCTAGACAGAGCAATTCCACCCACAAACTTTTGATGATCCCTTTTTTTGACTGCACTGGCATGATCTACATGCACTGGGTTCCCACTGGACAGACAGTCAACAAGGAATACTATGTTGAGGTTTTAAGGGAGTTCAGGAAGAGATTCCGTCGGAAAAGGCCAGCACTCTTCAAATCGGGTTAGTGGCATTTCCACCAGGACAATGCACCAGTCCACAACTCCATCCTTGTCACAGACTATTTGTCCAAGATCGGCATCAAGACAGTTCCTCAGCCTCCCTACAGTCCAGACCTTGCTCCTTGTGACTTTTGGTTATTCTCTATGCTCAAGGAAAACCTTAGAGGCTATCGTTATGAGACAATTGAGGAGATGAAAGAGGCTGTGACTAAGGTCATTGACACGCTCAAAGAAAAGGACTTCCATGGGGCGTTCCAGAAGTTGTTGGAACGGTACAACAAGTGCATTGCAGCCGGAGGAGATTACTTCAAAGGGGACTAGAGTTTCATGTGTGTACTATCAATAAAAGTGCCCATATGAAAAAAGTCTGGAAGGCACCTCGTACCTTTTAGTGGCTAAAAAATATGTGTCTTTTATACACAAGTAGATTCTTTTATGAGTTTTGGGATCATAAATTATTTCCTCATTTTCTCTTCAAAATTAAATGATTGAAATGTCATGTGTATTTTGTAATAATTGTATTTCTTCTCAAATTAATACATGCATCTTACTTTCAGTTACTTCTTTGGTTTCAATATTTTTCATTTTAAAATCAAGATTTTTGTATTCATCTTTCTAGGACAAATATTTTATCTCTTTAAATTTTTTGTCAGATGTAGAATTTGAATTAATTTCTTGAAGAGATTAAACTTATTTCTTCTATCATTCATGAAATTTCTTTAGAGAATGTCTGAAAAAAAAGAGGAAGAGAGAAATGATAAAATATAGAAGTTAGAAGAGAAAATGGGAAAAGAAAGAATAGAAGTATCAGAAATTATTTTTGTTCTTTTTACTGTTCATATGAACATTTTAGTCAGGTAAAATTTGATTTACCATTCTTGCAATACTGTCAAAGTAATTTTAAAAAATGATTTATGACATCATCTGACATTTAAATTGTTATGTTTTCTAATAAAATTGCAATTTTAATAAATGGAGAAAACAGTTTCAAGGAGTAACTGAATTTTGACTGATCAATATATAAATATGTCATTCTGAAATCAGGAATTATTATAATCATACAGTGATGATGTATGCCTCTTCTTGGTTATTTAGATAACAATGTTTTCAGCATTAGATGCATTGGCTTTTCTTTGATATCTGTTATAGTCAGTAACTGATAATTTTTAACCAACCTGTTTATCCAAGCTAATATCCGGCAACAGTTTGCAACACTAAGCATGTGTCTTAGATAGTACCATTAGAACAAGTGCTTTTACAGTGATAGTTTATCCCCTGTGTGTGTATGTGTGTGTGTTTGGTTTGGTTTTATGGCATATCAACCATAGTAGGTTATTTAATGCCAAATCCATTTTTATACAAATAAACAGTTCTATTTCAAATTATTCAATTTAACATAATTGCACAGTTTAAATGTCAAAACAGTTCTATTTCAAGCAATTCCGTTTAGCACGAGTACATAATTTAATTCTATTTTACTCATAGATAGGACCCTATCATGTGCTACTATTCCAGATCTGAGGGGACCTGGGAGCGATGGCAATAAAGGGGTACTCCACATTACCAGAGCCTCACCATCAGATTGTTTAGTATCATATCAAGGACACTCGTTGGAGGATCTCAGTAGAGATATAGTGTGCATATTCTGCAGCCCTAGCTAACTGGCTATATATATATATATATATATATATGCATATTCTGCAGCCCTATATATATATATATATATATATGCATATTCTGCCGCCCTAGCTAACTGGCTATATATATATATATATATAAATTTTTGTTGCAGGTCCATAAGAGAATAAAAATATTTATAAATAGGTAGGTCCACGAAGAAATTTGTATTTCTTTAACTTATTTACTAATGTATATATATATATATATATATATATATATATATATAAACATCTTTTGTGTGTGAATACCACATGTACTAAGTTGGCCAACTGTAGTTAAAAGTATGACCTAAAGGCTCCTTTTTAATAGCTACTACACCAAGGTGTAGGGGAGGACACTACTCCTTTCTCTATATTGCTCCACTTACCCTTGATCTGTACCTTATAATGATGAGTGTTAGCAAGGAGGCATCAAGTACCATTTGTTGAGTTTTTGGTAGGATTCGATCTGAGATTGAACCCCAGTCTCCTAGACCATTTGCAAACACTCTCACCATTATGCCAATGGTATATATATATATATATATATATATATATCAAAGATTACAAGACACAAATTCATAGTTTATTTCCATATCTTCAATGTTCTTCCATTTTGTTTATACTTTTTTAATTCATCAATTTTTCTTTTCTTTTGAATTTTGTAAATCTCTTCTTTTGCCTGCCTAGTCAGCTTGCTGTAGAATATGCTGATTGTATCACTGCAGAGGGATAGGACCCCCACCACAACAAGAGTCCTGGATATGACACTAAACTAGTCCTGGAGCTTTGTGGAATGTAGAGTATTCCTTCATTGCCATTACTCTCAGGTCCACTCTGATCAAAAGTGATAGTAACTGTTAGGGTCCCATCTATGGGTCAAATAGAACTGTCTAATCATTTACTATACTTGAAACTATTTGTGTGCAAACTATGATTGATATTTAATTGAATTCTTAATATTAGATAGCAGTGCTCAAAACCATTTGACTGTGTGCAAATAAAACTAGTGTTAACTAGCAATACTTGAAATGATTTAACTGTGTGCAAACAAATAAGCTATGACCCTTTTAAAAATTGTGAACTACAAACTATTCATTTACAAATCATATATATATATATATATATAGTCATCCCCAGACAGACTGTTTCGTTGTATCACAACTCTTCAGTGTGGCTAGACATGTAGGATGCTTGAAGCTGGGATCGAAACCCACCCAACTTTACATTAGACTTAGTATCAGACTGCTCGGCCAACAAGTGTAACACATTGGCAAGGGAATTATAAGGTATTATGTAGCAGCAGCATTCGTTTGTTTACATTTTATACCTTACTGGATACCAGAGTGCTCAATTCATTCAAAGAGCTTTGCATCATGCAAGCAGCAGCCAAAAATTCCTTCGTCAGAGTGCTCAACACCCATATATATATAAATAACAGGGTTTGGCATTAAATAACCTCCAAGGGTTAATATGCTGTTAAACAACCAACCAGCCAACCCTCTTCTTTTGTTTTCACTTTCTTTATCATTTCCCTTTTGTTCTCTAATCTTTCTTTTCTCGTTCCTCTCTCTCTCTCTCTCTCTCTCTCTTATTATAAATCTTTACTTTTGTAATTTTCTCCAATTATTTTTTCTTTCTGTCTTTTCTCTTTCTCCGCTTTACTTTTATGGTTTTTCTTTAAACAGTTTTCTTTTTCAAACTCTTTTGCATCTTCACTTTTTTCTCAATTTCTTTCTTCTTTCCTCTCTGTTCTTTCTCAGAA
This sequence comes from Sepioteuthis lessoniana, assembly GCA_963585895.1. NCBI lineage: Eukaryota > Metazoa > Mollusca > Cephalopoda > Myopsida > Loliginidae > Sepioteuthis > Sepioteuthis lessoniana. The sequence continues at coordinate 87,233,472 of OY757910.1, read as the reverse complement.
TTTTCTTTGGTCACCTAAAAACCATCATCACTTGGTATTTATTTTTTCCAGACAAATAAAAAATATTGCCATTTTTCCATTGAATTTTAATTTGAAAATTCAGCTACTCAGGCAATAACATTTTCTCGTTGTCAGACTTTCTAAAAATCAAATTTCTTTTGTTGATGATTTATTGCAACAACTAAGTTATCAAAATTTTAAAATACATATACAGTCCAGGGCACGATTATTGGCACCCATGAAATTTCAGTGCATTTCCTGAAAGGAAAAAGAAAAAAACAAATTTAGTGAAACAGCTTGGGTCTATTGACAATTCATGGTTGACAAAACAACAAGTTTATATAAATATATAAGAAAATAAAAGGGTGCCAATAATGATGATCTGGATAGTATAAAGAAGCCGAGAGGTAGAAAATATAGAAGTGTAGTTATTTATTCAAACAGAAAACTGACTGAAAAAGAAAAAAATAAAAGCAAAGAAAAGAAATTAGAAAGAACTTTAAACTAAAAAGGAATGAAAGAAAGAGTTGTTTGATTGGTTGGTTTTACAGAATGTCAACTCTTGTTAAGTTATTCAATACTGACATCTGTCTTTTCTTTCTTTTTTTTTTTTTTTTTTGGTGGGGTGGGGAAGCAATTATATGATTTCAAGTAACTAATATTGATAATCATTTGAAAACAATAATAGCTCCAAGTAACTATTCTTTATACAAATAATTTGCACACGGTTATATGCCTATCTAATACTAATAAGTTGGAGACCATAGTCAAAGGTGACCCAAAAGCTCCCTTTTCAATAGCTACTACACCGAGACGTTGGGGAGGGCACTACTCCATTCATTGGATTGCTCCACTTTACCCTTGATATGTACCTTATAATGCTGAGTGTTAAGCAAAGTGGCATCAAGTACCATTCTTTGAGTCTTTGGTATGACACAACCTGAGATGAACCCCGGTCTGCCAGTCCATTGGCGACCACTCAACTCATTAGGCCAATGGCCTTACCTTACTTTAATACTAATAACTTACATTCAATTATATGGTTTCAAGTAAATATCTATATTTAATAATAATAATCATTTGTTTGCATATAGTTATGTGGTATTGAGTGTTCTTATCTAATACAAATAATTTGCACAGTAATATGGTTTTAAGTATTCCTATCTAATACTAATAATCTATTCACAATTAAATAGTTTCCTATTTGATAATAATAATTTATTCACAAAGTTATATGATTTCAAGTATTCCAATTTAATACAAATAATTTGCTCACAGTTAAACTAATTATTAGTACAAGATAGGAATACTTGAAATCATATAAGTAAGTAAAGTTGACAAGTAAGTAAAGTTTTCCATAGCTACTACACTGAGGTGTAGGGGAGGGTGCTACTCCTTTCCCTAGATTCCTCCACTTTACCCTTGATATATACCTTATATTGCTGAGTCTTAAGCAAGGAGGTATCAAGTACCATTTTTAAAGTCTTTGGTATGATGTGACCTGGGATTGAACCCAGGTCTCCCAGACCATTAGGGAACACTCTACCCACTAGGCCAATGAGCCAGTTTAAAATCATATAATAGAGAGCAAACAAATGATTACTGTTATTAAATAACAATAGTTATGTTAAACCGTATAAAGTATGTATGAATTATCAGTATTATTGATATTATATAAAGGTGTTCAAACAAATGTGTATTATTGAATAATAAAAAATGCAATTTTAAAAAATGTAATGAAACATTAAAAATATAATTTGCCTAAATTTCTGTAATGAAGCCAGATTATTTCTTTTTCATCACTTAGACTGGTTTGGTTTGTTTAAGTTTTATGGCATATCAACCTTTGTAGATTATTTGATGCCAAATCCATTTTTATACAATTAAAGTTTTATTTCAAACAATTCAGTTTAGCATAAGAACACAGTTTAATTGCCAAAACCATTTCTATTTCAAGCTATTCAGTTTAGTCAAACAGTTCTTATTCAATCAATTCAGTTTAGTATAAGTATAGTTTTTCTTAACGCACAGTTAAATGTCAAACAGTTCAGTTTAGTATAAGTACACAGTTTAAATGTCAAAACAGTTCTATTTCAAGCAATTCAGTTTAGCATAAGTACATAGTTTAGTTCTATTTGACCAATAGATAGGACCCTGTCAGGTGCTACCACTCTGGGCTAGAGTGGACCTGGGAGCGATGGCAATTTAGGGCTACTCCACATTCCCCAAAGCTCCAGCATTACTGGAGCCTCACCATCAGATTGTTTAGTGTCATATCCAGGACACTCATTGGTGGTGGAGTCTTACCCCTCTGCAGAGAAGCAATTGGTGTATTCTACAGTCCCAGCCAACTGAGCAATTATCACTTAGTGTAATGTCTTCATCTTCATTGTTATATTCACAATGTTTTGGCTGATTCATCCTTCAGCCTTCTTTGTGTGTTTCCTGTTGAGCTGAAAATTCTGTGTGAACTCCAAAGTTCAACATGAAACACCTAAAGAAGGTCAAAGGACACATCAGTTGAAACACTGTGAATATAACAGTGAGATAAAGACAGTTGTCCAGTTACTCTAAGTGATAAAAAAATATTGAAAATGTAGTCATGGTGACTTCTGGTATCATGGAAATATAAAGACACTGTGTTTCTGAAGCACGAGACAGAAGCAGAAGCAGAGACAGAAGAGCTCTGAAAGGATGTAGGTCAGGAGTAAGACCAACTTCGGACGTAACACCAACAGTGTGAGACTTATAATACAAGTCAGACTGTAACACTTGAGTTAATAAACAATTAACTTTATTGCACTGTGTATCTTTTCCTTACCACGAGACAATACATGGTTACAATCAAACATTTTCCAATCAATTAAATTTTGGTATTAAATAATTAATAAGGAGTCAATATGCTATTAAACAAGTAAGTCAAACCATCTTATGGATGAGGAATGCTAAATTTGGCATACATGGTTAACTTTAAAACTTTGGAGATGAACTGACATAGTTAGTTCATATTGTTGGTTATGGTTGGCAGAACTCTGGGTTTAATCCTGACCCTGTGGTCACCATCTGAAGAAAGTTTTTTTGGAGGTACTGCCACTGTTTTTGAGGCAGTAGTTGTAGGAACTTATTTATAGCTAAGTGATACACCTTGGTAAATCACTGATCTTTGACCTTGGATTTCATACTTTTGCGTAATCCTAGTTATAAATCAGTTTCCCTTTGTGAAAATGAAGTCACTACTTTCTGACCAATGGCTGTCTACAAAATCTAGAAGCCAAATTTCTAGATATAATTTTCAGTACTCTCAACAGCGACTAATTTTAATAAAAAATAAGTCTTTTTGCTATTTTGTTGGCAGGACTTAAAATACCCAGTCTTACCCCTCTGCAGAGTGTGGTGTACCTCTTCGTTACCATGACTCCAATGTGTACTCTGACCTGGAGTGTTATTACTGGCTTCTGTTTGAAAATTATTTGTATTACCTAGGAATACTTGAAACCATCTAACTGTATGCAAATTTGTATTAAGAATAGTTACTTGAAGCAAAAATTATTTACTTAGGATTATTTTTATAAGTTACTTGAATCCTATTTGTCCTAATGAATGATTATTTATTAAATAGAAATAGTTACTTGAAATTATATTATTGTGCATAAATTGTTATTAGATAGGAATACTTGAAACCATATAATTGTGCATAAATTATTAGATAGGAATACTTGATACCATATAACAGTGTGCAAGCAAATAATCTATAAATAAATAAAAATAGTGCAATTTTTAAAAAATGCAATGGAACATTAAAAATATAGTTTGGATCCCAATCAAACATTTTCCAATGAATCAAATTTTGGCATTAAATAAAACATAAGGATTTTATATGCTGTTAAACAAAAAAAAAGAAGAAGCCAGTTTTTTGTAAACAGATTTTACTTCATGATGACCAACCAAAGAAACCTAATTAAATAATATGAATGTGTTGACAGGAGTGGTGAACGGGTGGAGATTGTTTGAAATCATAATATCATAAAGATATCTTCCAAAAAAAATTAATGTCATTTATAATGTTGTGAGAAGCTTTAAATTTTTGTAATTTTTAAATGTTGATATTTCTTATTTCTGGATTATTTGAATTTTATTTCTCTGTTATACTGTTTATAGGACATTTGATTTTGGTTTGGCTTTTTGTTTGGTTTTGGTGTGGGTTTTGGGGTTTGCTTGGTTTTGGTTTTGGTTTTGGTTTGGTTTGGTTTGGTTTGGTTTTTGTTTGGTTTGGTTTGGTTTGATTTGGGATTTTGCTTGGTTTTGTTTTCGTTTGTTTGGTTTGGTTTGATTTTGGTTTGGTTTTTTGTTTGGTTTTAGTTTGTGCTTGGTTTTGTTTTGGTTTGGTTTGATTTTGGTTTGGTTTTTTGTTTGGTTCTGGTTTGTGCTTGATTTCGTTTTGGTTTGGTTTGATTTTGGTTTGGCTTTTTGTTTGGTTTTGGATTTTGCTTGGTTTTTGTTTGGTTTGGTTTTGGTTTGAGTTTTGTTTTGTTTTAGTGTTGATGTTGGTTTGGTTTAGGTTTTTTACTGAAATATCAACTTTCATGGGTTATTTAATAGCAAAACCATCCCTATAGAAGAATAGCAGTGATACTATTTAGCTAATAGCTGGAGAAATAAAAAGGCTCATACCTTTCCAAAGGACATTAGTCTGAAAATGAATGTAATAACGTGGCTGGAATTCGAAATCACATACTTTAAGGCCACAGTCCAGCACTTTAATTATTATTAGGGTTGGCTGAAGAGTTCATAGACTGACCAAGATTCTTTCCTTGAATGTGATTAAATGAGGTTTATTTTTCTGCATAGTTCCCCTTGCAGTCCCAAAACTTCTTGCAACGATGTTGCCGTGCTTGGATCCCATGGGTCAAAAAGTCATCAACAGTAAATATGAAGTCATCAGATGAACTTTTCAGCCAACTCTTATTTATTTTTTATCCTAGATATTGAGTTTTCTCACTATAAATACTGCAATCTTTAATCACAGATATGATATATAAATTATATTTAAACAGCAATTTTTCTCTTCAGCATGTATTGTTAAAAAATATAGCCAAAGTTCTTTTTAATAATTTTTTATTGATTTTTCTTGTCTTAGATTCAATTTATATTGTTAGATTCAATTTTATACTAAAAATCATCTAAAATTTTCTCCTTGAGCACTTTCCACTATCATTATATAAGGGTATAATCAAAATGTTATTTTTTCAATAAAATTCACTTAAACTTTTGTTTTTAATATCTGAGATGCTCTCTGTCCAGAATGTTGTGAGATTTTGAGTATTTGTAGGCTTTCTGTTTATTTTTTCTAATATTAGAGTTTCTAAATTTTGATCAGCAAATGTTAGAGCCACTATAAATTGTTTCTAGTAGTATAAGATTTTTAGTCATTAAGTACATCTCTCTCTCTCTCTCTCTATTTATATATATGTATATATATATTACATGTTAGCATCTGTGACCCGGGGTTTCATGCTTTATGCATTTGTCAGACATACAATACTGCAAAATTTGGTCCACCATTAACTCACCAAGTGAGTTAGTAATAACCATAAACCTCTACAATACTATATATATGTGTGTGTGTGTGTGTTATACAAGTTTGGTTAAAGGCTTTGGAACTTTCCTCTTTTATGATCTTGTTATGCTTTCCTCTTGCTTTCTTTCTTTTTATCAGGGTCTAATCAATAGAGTAGTTACCCTATGTTCTGCTCCCAAGTGCTTTTGATCATATCAGCTGATTGTCATCAATGTTTTTGCAGAGAAAGGGGGAATTGTTTGTCTTTTGTTTAGTTTGGATGGGTTACAATGAAACTACCCCGAAACAAGATAAGAAAAAAAACAGCATAATTAGATTATAAAAACGGAAAGTTCCAGGGTTTTTAACCAAACTTGTATAAGCAATCATTTGCTACCTACATATGCACAATATATATATATATATATATATATGTATGTATAGAGAGAGAGAGATAGAGAGAGCACATCATTGGCAATTTTTGAAGGGCACAAACAAGATGTTATTTTTCATTAAAATTCAGCGCAACTTTTGCTTTTAATATCTTGAATGCTTTCCATCAGGGTTTTTTTTTATATTTGAAATTTTGATCCTTGTATATTTATGACAGTAAATATTGGTTCAAACATCAACTGCTTGCAGTTGTATCACATTTTTTGTTATCAAATATATAGTTGTCTCTATTTACTTATATATATATATATATATATATATATATATATATATATATATAAAGAGAGAGAGAGAGAGAGAGAGAGAGATTATTATTATCATTATTGAGCTAAAAATGAATCAAAAATGTGTTCATCTATCTGATAATTGTAACAGTAGTTGCAAAAAAAATTGAAGTAACACATAATTCTTAGAATAAACATTCTTAATTCAGTTTTCATTCATTAAGTTTGTCTTTACCAAAACATTTATACGGCCCAACCAGCTGGGGCTGCGAAATATACTTACTGCATCTCAGCAGAGGGGGTAAGATGCCCCACCCCCAATGTGTGTCTGAGTTAAACAATCTGATGCTGAAGCTTTGGGGAATGCGGAGTACCAGTTCATTGCTTTTGCTCCCAGGTCTCCTCTAGCCCGGAGTGATAGTACTTGACGGGGTCTTATCAACTGGTCAAATAGAACTGATATTTAAACTGAAAACAAATGGTTTATGATGATTCATTTAAACTGAATGTAAACAAATGACTTATGCTAAATTCAATTGTTAGAAATAGAACTGTTTGATCATTTAACTGTGTGTATTGAAAAAATGTGTTTACAAATCATATATCTAATATAAAAGTAAAAACAGGATTTTGAATTGAATAACCATATTTACCAACACCTCCGCTCGGGCAGGATATGACACAAGATCAATTTTTAAGTGGAGATTAACAGGTTTGAATTCAGAGTTTTCCTTCTCCTAGACTAGTTGCCATACCATGGCTGAAGAACCAAATCTACCCTACTATTTACCCATAGCTGGAGGGAGAATAATTGGATTCATACCTTTCCCAAGGGTATTAGTGCTATGTGAAATGCAATCAGTCTCGTCCAGGATTTGAACTCGTGTCGCCGTGTCCATTTCCTACAACGATAACCATTACACCACGAGCACCTCCTAAAAATTTTGAATTGAATAACCAACAATGGTTGATATACCATTAAATCAAACCAAACTAAAAACTTTATATATATATTTATATATACTTAGATTGTTGTTGGTCCAGCGAGAGAAAAGTATTTTTAAATGAATGGGTCCACAAATATATATATAATGCAACATGCAGCTTGGCCTCACTCCAGGTTGATGTGAAATTACATTATGGTAATGTGAAACATGACTCTCTTTCATTTGTTTACTGAAATGATTTGTTGGGATTTCAAAGTATCTTTCTTTTTTATCTCCTCTGTTACTTCAGCTAGAATGAGAGTGTAGTGCCTGTGTGGACTGTCTAAAATCAAAGAGTCACTTGTCAGTACTTCTATCAAGGCTTGGAAGGTAGTATATCAACCAGAGGTAAGCTCATTATTTCAAAATAATAACAGCCAGGTTGGCTGGGGCTGTAGACTACGCCAACTGTATCTCTACAGAGGAATAAGTTCCCCTCTCCCAACAAGTGTCCTGTTTATGACACTAAACTACATCTGATACTAAGACTTCAGACCTGGGGCTTAGGGAACATAGAGTAACCCTTCATTGCCTTGGTCCACACCGACCCAGGGTGGTAGTACCTGTATGGGTCAAACAGAAATATCTTGTTGTTTTCTATACTTGAAACCATTTAACTTTGTACAAACAAATGACTGATGTTAAATTGGATCATTAGTATTACATAGCAATACTTTGGACCATTTAAACCATTTAACTGTGTCCAAATGAATGAATAATGTTGAATAGAGTTACTAGTGTTTAATAGTAATACTTGAAACCATTTAACTGTGTGCAAATAAAACTACTAGAGCTTGATAGGAATACTTGAACCCATTTAACAGCATGCAAATAAAACTCACAGTATTAGATAGCAATACTTGAGATGAGTTAATGGTGTGCAAACAAATGAGCTCTGGCTTGTTTAAAAAATTTTACCAACTAACAATTCATTTTTAAATCCCTTATATTTATTATATGTGTATTAACAGAATTGGGTATTTAATAATCTTCAATGGTTTAAATGTCGTAAAACACAACCCAAACAACAAGAAATCATAATAAATAAAAGATAAAATTAAAATAAGTAAAGTTGGCGACCATAGTCGAGGGTGACCTGAAGGCTCCCTTTTCAATAGCTACTACATCAAAGTGTAGGGGAAGGCACTACTCCTTCCCTTGATTGCTCCACTTTACCCTTGATCCATACCTTATAATGCTGAGTGTTAAGCAAGGAGGCATCAAGTACCATTTTTGAGTCTTTGGTATGACTCGACCTGGGATTGAACCCAGGTCTCCCGGGCCATTGGCGAACACTCTAACCACTAGGCCAATGTCCGGTGAGTTTATTTTGAAAATTAAAATAGTCATCTATATATTTATCATTACTCCCAGATTTTTATATTTTGCATTTATTTTTAAGGAAATATATTTATCCTCTTTCATATCCTTATTTTTTAACTTATACTTTCAAAGACACTGTAGCATTTTCAAAAAAGTACAAATATTACTGTCTAAATCTTAACAGAATTGCTAGTTAGTGAGTAAACAATCCGGTCAGTAAAACAATATTTTTGTTCACTAGGTCCCTGTCCCAATAAAGGAATACTCCATATTTCCAAGATTTCCAGAACTGAAGCCTTACCATCAGATGCAGATTAGTGTCATACCTAAGATACTCTGTTTTAGGAGAGTCACGGAGAGTGTTCGCCAATGGTCTTGAGAGACTTGGGTTCAATCCCAGGTCGCATCATACCAAAGACTTTTAAAATGGTACTTGATGCCTCCTTGCTTAACACTCAGCAATATAAGGTACGTATCAAGGGTAAAGTGGAGCAATCCTAGGAAAGGAGTTGCGCCCTCCCCTACACCTCAGTGTCGTAGCTAATGAATGAATTGTATTGAATAGAATGACTTGTGTTAATATCAATACTTGAAGCCACTAAACTGTATGCAAATAAAATTTATGTTAAATAGTAATACTTGGAAACATTTGACTGTGTACAAATAAATGAGCTCTGATTTGCTTAAAAATAATGATACTTACAAACTATTTGTCTTTAAATTATATTTAACGTACATGTATAAACAGGATTTGACATCAAATATTCCATAAAATATAACTTCTCAATCACCTTCTTTTTAGATACATATTATTGAAACTTACCACATGAGATTGACACAGTGCTACTTCTTTCCTTCATTAAAAAACTTCAGACACAGGTATTACTTGATAGGTTTGGTTTCTTTGTTGATGGCATATCAACCTTTTTGAGTTATTTAATGCCAAACCCATCCTTGTAAAAGAACAGTTGTGGTACTATTTAGCCCATAGCTGGGGGGGGGAAGGTAAATAAGTTTATACCTTTCCCAAGTTTATTAGTCCGAAAATGGACATAATAACCTGACTGGAGTTTGAATTTGCTGACGTCAAGGCCACAGTCCAGCACTTTTGCCATTATACCATGGGGACTGTCCTTGGTATTGCTTGATATCATGGGATTGGTACAAGATGATCTCCTGCTATGGCCATACTCAGATTCAAATATGTATTTATTTATGCATTTAACCAACTTTCTCTGTCAGGGGCAGCATGTGATATAAGATCAGTTTTAAACAGATACATGTTTTGAACAAATCCTGGAAGCAGCACCCTTCAAAACGGAAACTGTATGGCCACTTACCTCCTGTCTCACAAACCATCCAAGTAATATAAGCAAGACATGCTGGACACTACTGGAGAAGTAAGGATGAACTCACAAGCAATGGGTATTAAACATTTTCACATATTGTTGGTAATTACCAAAAAATTTATATTTCCAATAGATTCTCATACATGGACACACTAGTGTTAGCTTATCTGTAAAAACTTACATTCATTAGCTCTGAGTTGACATTGGATGCTGTCTAGAAGATTTACCAAATGTTATGGCTGATTGGGTTGGATGGTGAGAGAGAGTCAAGGAAATCTATGCTGTCAGCACAGTTTGATGATGATGATAGCAAGTTTGAATTTAGTTTTCCATCTCCTAGACTGGTTGCCTAACCAAGGCGATAGAACTCAGTCTATCCTTCTATTTTCCCATATTTTATGTATCTATGTATGTCCCAGCTCACGTCATACCAAAGACTTTAAAAATGGTACTTGATACTCCCTTGCTTAACACTCAGCGATATAAGGTATGTATCAAGGATAAAGTGGAGCAATCCAGGGAAAGGAGTAGTGCCCTCCCCTACACCTCAGTGTAGAAGCTATTGAAAAGGGAGCCTTCTGGTCGCCCTTGACGACGGTTGCCAACTATGAATGTACGTACATGTTTATATGGAAATTTATCTGTTTTTAATGCATGCATATTCCTTTATTTTTTTCTTGGTTTTTTTTTTTTTTTTTGTTCTTTGTCTGCCATAGTTTAGACTTAATATTACTCGTTCATTCTCTTATTCTACTTCACTGAGTAATTCACTCAAACCAAAGATGGTTGAAAATCAGATCCCAGATCAACTGACTCCAAAGTGAATATGCTAACTTCAATTCTCCCTCCCATGCACACATTAAATCAATATGTTTGAACATTTTTTTTATCAATTTAGTAACACTATTGTTTAATGTTCAGGTTACTTGTTACTTTTTAGCCTTGACATTTTTTTTTTGTACAATTTCTAATTGTTACGCTCTGGAAAAAAATGCCTTTGACTTCTTTTTTTCCATTGGTTTAATTTCTGTCTATTTTTTTTTTTTTTCAATCTTATCATTTCCTTTTTTTTATTAGTTACTTTTTCCTAAAAAAAAACTCTCTCTTCTTCTTCTTCTTTACTTCTCTCTCTCTTTCTTTCTCTCTTCTACTTCTTTACTTTTCTTTCTCTCTTCACTTCTCTCTCTTTCATCTTCTTCTTTACTTCTTTCACTCTTCTTCTTTACTTCTCTTTCTATCTCTTTTTCTTCTATACTTCTCTCTGTCTCCTCATCTTCTTTGCTTCTCATTCACCCTCTCTCTTTTTCTTTACTCCTCTGTCTCTTCTTCTTTACTTCTTTCTCTTTCTTACTCTTTTTGTATTTACTTCTCTCTCTTTCTCTTTACTTTATTTGTTCTTCTTTCTTATCTCTCTCTCATACATACATGATATCTTCTATATTAAATTTGAGTTTAATCTTTTATGACCTCATCTTGTAACAATCCCAACACTTTCCAAATGTTTTTTTTCTTTTCTTTTCAATCAGTTTTTCTTTTTCTTCATTTCTTTTAGTCATTTTTCTTTCAGATTTCTTTTTCCTAGTTTTCTTTTATTTTCTTGTTTCTGCCATTTTTCCAGTTCTCTTGCTCCTTTTCTTTTTCTTTCTCTTATTCTTTATTATATTTTTTTCTTTTTCATTCATTTGCCTTTTTGTTGTCACTTTTTCTTATTTTCTTCATTTGTCTTTTAGACTCTTTCATTCCATTATTTCTTCTTTCCCCTATTCTCATTTTTCCTATCTTTCAATAATTTCTGCAATTTCTCTCCATCCTCTTCTTTAATTCTCTTTCTCTTCTTATTTATTTATTTTTTCTCTTCTTCTTCTTCTTCTTCTTCTTCTTCTTTCTATCTCCCTCTTCTTCTACTTCTTTAACTCTCTTTCTCTTTTCTCCTTTCTATCTTCTTTGTTACTTCTCTATCTACTTTTCTCTCTCTCTCTCTTTCTCTCTCCTTATTTACTTCTTTCTCTTCTTCTTCTTCTTCTTCTTTTTTCTATCTCCCTCTTCTTCTACTTCTTTAACTCTGTTTCTCTTTTCTCCTTTCTATCTTCTTTGTTACTTCTCTATCTACTTCTCTCTCTCTCTCTCTCTCCTTATTTAATTCTTTCTCTTTTACCAACTTTCTACTTGCTTCTTTCTCTCATTATTTTTAACTCTCAATGTTTATACCTGTATTCTTCTTTCTTTTGTTCTAATTTTTGCTACACACACATACACACACACACATACAACTTGGATTTCTAATCTATTCAGAACCCATCTTAATTTTATCAAGACTGAATCTTTTAAATTTTTTTATCATAAAATTTAATTGAAGATGTGTGCATGGTAGAATAACTTATGAAAGGATAATGTCTAGAGGTGTAGATTATTGTCTTCACTTTCAGGTCAATACTTTTTTTAATTGGCAGTCTTAATTCCTTATGAAAAATATGTTTTTGGCAAAACACAAGATTATGCAAGTACATCATGCTCTATATTCATCAGACTCTCTCATTCTATGAGATTTGTTGCATAAACTGAAAATTCATCTCCAGGATAAGTGTTGTATACTACTACTGGATCTTGAAAAACAACGAGGAATATATATATTACATAAAAATATTATCTTCTATTTTTATTCTTCAATTGTGATGCTTGAGAACAGTAAGAGAATGTTTGCACACACAAAGGAGCTGTCAGGAGTTAGAACAACCGGCAGAAACTGAACTTCAACCTAAATTCTAGACCTTACATAGTCTTAAAACTCCCAAACAACCAACATGGCCATGCCTCTTCACCCACGCAAAGCTTGTTTTTCATTGGCCATGCTTTACACCTACACAGTTTTTGTTCTTCATTAGTCACAGTTTACGCCCACGCATTTCTGTATGCCTCTGGTATCACACCCACAGATTGCATGTTTTCCATTGGTCGCAGCTTACACCCACAAATTTTTCTATGCCTCGGGTATCACGCCCATGCATTGCTTGTTTTCCATTGGTCGCGATTTACACCCACAGATTTTTTTATGCCTCAAGTATCACGACCATGCATTTCTGTTTTTCTGGTAGTCACTTTGTTGATTTTATCTACAACCTGATGTACCTGTCAACTTCATCCACCTGGTTCGCCACCAGATTCATGGCAATATATTACATAAGATGGAGGTGATTAGGAAAAATGTAATGGGGCATGCAACTTCACACCATATCAAAAGAAAAGTTTTAGAGGTGCTTCAACCAACAGAAAACTCAATGGAATAAGTGTGTTGAATGCAAAGTGGACTATTTTGAAGAAAATTGGGCACCTCATGTGGTGTAATGGTTAGTAAACTAGATAAGAAAACCATTGTTAGTGAGTTTGACTCTTACTGAGTGCTCCATACTTCTAGCCTTGGGCTACAACAAAGCTAAAATTATAACTATTCTGAAAAAAATTTGTTCCTTTGGAAATACTGCTTCAGTCCCAATACTTTTTGAGTACACCTTGTAGATCACAAAAGAACTAACTTGTTTCCCAATATTTACAAAGCAGAGTATCACACAATGCCAAGCAGACAGAAATAGAGCAATGAAGATTATGGGATACCTCATATTTATATTATAAGTTTTATCAAAAATCAGCTCCTACCTGTCATTTGTATGTAAGACAAAACACTTTTTGGTTCAATCAATCAATCAATCAGTGGTCCCATAAACTGGTTTGGTCATAGGGGGGTGCAACTCAATTAGAATGTCTTGGTTAGGAATAGCCTAATAAAGCCCATCCCTCTCTAAGTCATTTTATTTTTTTTGCTTACCTTTCTATATTCATAAGTGTTACTCAAAAGAAATTGATGATTTTTTTGTTTGTTTGGTGTTTTATAGCAGATCAAACATTGTGGGTTATTCAATGCCGAATTCTCTTTCCCTCTGTCTCTCTCTCTCTCTCTATATATATATATATATATATATAACACATTTAGGAGATGCCCGTGGGGTAATGGTTATCATCGTAGGAAATGAACACAGCAACACGAGTTCAAATCCTGGACGAGACTGATAGCAATAGAAATACCCTTGGGAAAGGTATGAATCCAATGATTCTCCCTCCAGCTATGGGTAAATAGTAGGGCAGACTAGGTTCTTCAGCCATGGTGAAGCAACTAGTCTAGGAGAAGGAAAACTCTGAATTCAAACCTGTTAAACTTCGTTTAAAAATTGACCTTGTGTCATATTCTGCCCGAGCAGAGGGGTTGGTAAATATGTATATATATATATAACACATCACTCAATACGTCCCAGGCCTAACTAATAAAACAACAATTTTTAGGCAATATTCAACTTTATTCATCAACATAGTCCTCCTTCTAGAGTGATACACTGATTCTAACATTTCTCTCACAATTCGATGCATTTTTTGTAGAAGGATTTGTCTTTAGCTTCAAAATACGCCTCAGTTTCCAAATCTCTTTCCATGGAGCATTCTTTTGAGATCTGCAAATAGCCATTAGTCACTGGGGGTTACATCTGGAGAATGGGGTGGGTGTGGAAGCAATTTGAAATGCAATTCATGTAGTTTTGCCATCGTTGCGATCAACTTATGACACGGTGCACTGTCTTGGTGAAAGAGCACTTTTTTCTTCTTCATTTGTGGCCATTTTTTGGCGATTTCTTCCTTCAAACGCACCAATAATACTATATAAAATTTGCTATTGATGGTTCTTCCTTTCTCAAGATAATCGATGTACAAAATATCTAGCATATCCTAAAACACAGAGGCCAAAACCTTGCCTGCTGTTGTTTGCATCTTTGGTCGCTTTGGACGGCTTTTACCTGCTGCTGTCCACTCAACTGAGCGCCGATTTGACTCCAGAGTGAGATGGTGGATCTATGTTTCATCCATTGTCTCATATTTATGCTAAAACTCCTTTTTGTAGCGTTGAAACAGTTGCAAACAATGATCTGAATCGTCGCCGCATTGTTGTTTTTGATCGACTGTGAGCAAACGCGACCCCACTTTGAACACAGCTCTCTCATTGAAAAATGGTGAATACACTGCCTTCTGATATCTTCAACTCCTCTGCAATCTAACGCAACTTCAATTTACGAATGACCAAAACGAGTTTGTGGGGGTTTTTAGTGTTTTCCAAGACAACTGCCGAATTTGGGCGACCTGAGCGTTCAGCATCATTTTTGTCTCTATGACCACATTTAAAGTCAGTATACCACATCTTAACTGGTTTTTTCCTACGGAACAGTGTCCAAATAACACTTATCAAGCTATGCCCGTGGTGTAGTCGTTATCGTCGTAGGAAATGAACACGGCGACACGAGTTCAAATCCTGGACGAGACTGATTGCATTTCACATAGCACTAATACCCTTGGGAAAGGTATGAATCCAATTATTCTCCCTCCAGCTATGGGTAAATAGTAGGACAGACTGGGTTCTTCAGCATTGGTGAGGCAACTAGTCTAGGAGAAGGAAAACTCTGAATTCAAACCTGTTAAACTCCGCTTAAAAATGGACCTTGTGTCATATCCTGCCCGAGCGGAGGGGTTGGTAAATAGTATCAAGCTATTGCTTTGCTTGAACAGTATTTTTTCATCAGAAAGCAATGCTTTATCAATACTCGAAATTCAGATTTTCCAATTGTTTTGAAAATTTGCAACACTACCTCTACTTAAATAACTGTAATTTGTAAACTAATCATCCAATTGGGCTCAAATTTGATATGTGCCATTTGAAGGTTAGTACTTTATAAAAATTATATGGATTTTTTTATTAGTGACGCCATCTATATGTCAGACCCCGGACTTATTGAGTGATGTGTTTTATATATATATATATATATATAGAGAGAGAGAGAGAGAGAGAGATTTTGATAAAAAGGTAATCCAAGCAGAAGGAGAGATTTACTGAGAAACAAAGTCAACACTATAGCATTTCTGTTCTTATGAACCATCATCAGGACTGGAAGGGATGATATTAGTGAATTTTGATCAACAATGGATGTTTAAAAAGAAAAAATTATACAAGAACTTAGAGAAAACCTCTATATCAGGCAAAGTTGGCTGTTTAAACAATACAACAGCATTTGTTTTTAAAATTGTCATGTGATTTTTGGAGAATATCATGTAGAAATTATGTGTTCCATTTGTATGTTAAGAAAATTTTGAAACAAAAGGAGGAAGAAAAAGAGAGAGAAAAAGAAAGCAAAAGAAGGAAGAAGAAAGGAAGAGGGAAGAGGAAAGCAGGAGAAATAGGAGAAAAGAGGATAGAAGAAAGACAAGGGAGAAGGAGAAAGAAAAAACAAACTCTTTCATATGGACTCTTATGTATGGATACACCAGTTCTTCCTAACCAGAAAAAAACTTACATTTAATGCAAACATTGGCTGCTGTCAAGTAGATTTACCAAGAGCAATGGCTAATAGGGATGGATGGTAAGAGAGAGTCAAAAGAATCTATGCTGTCAACATGTCTTCACAATGAAATTAGACTTAATTCTTTCAAAATAATCCTTTCCATTGTTGACTCACCATTCCCAGTATTTTTTTTGGCAAGTGTAGGAATTTTTTTCTGGATATCGTTTTGATAAATAATGTGCTATTCTCATACGATTGACTAATTTTAAATGCATTTCAACCCATCTAGGGTTACTTTATGCCTAGGGATTTCTGAATCATGTTCATTGTACATTCATATTTACATTTTTTGTGTAGTTGTTTCTTGATAGTTAGCCCTATCAGCTGGGACTGTTGAATACACCAACTGCATCTCTGCAGAGAGGTAAGACCTCCTCTCCACCAACGAGAGTCCAAGATATGACTTTAAACAATCTGATAGCAAGGCTCCAGCCTTGAATCTTTGGGAAATGTGGAGTATCCCTTCACTGTCATCACTCCCAGGTCCACTCTTGTCCAGAGTGGTAGCACTCGACAGGGTCCTATCTATGGGTTAAATAGGACAGTTTAACATTTAAACTGTTTGCAAATACAATTACAAGTATAGAATACTTAAAACCATTTAACTGTGTACCAAAAAATGAGCTCAGGCTCATTTAAAAATCAACAAAGTGTTAACAAATTATATATATTCAATATATATATATATGAAGGATTTGGCATTAAATAACCTACAATGGTTGATATGCCATAAAACCCAAACCAACTCAAATATTCCTATCTAATACAAGTAATTTGCATTCGATTTTATTAGTTTCAAGTATTCCTGTCCAATACTAATAATATTTACCCTAACAGATACTATCACTTAGGGACACAGTGGACCTGAGAATTATAGCAATGAAGGGGTACTCCCTGGAACTCCAGAGCTGATACTTCACTACCAAATGAAGCTAAGTATCATACCCAGGACAAATATTTTGGGGTGGATTTTACCCTGCTGTAGAGAATCAAATCAGCATATCCATCTGAAATCAATGAAATCGACAGTCTTTCATAGTGGATTTCAACTTTGGAAACAATAAAATGTCTAAGAGGAGGTTGTCAAGTGGCCAGAGGATAAGGGTTGTCTCTCTGAAAATTATAAATAGAATTGACATGGAAAGTTTCTGATGAATGTTGTTTGCCATTTGAAATTTTAACACCACTTGGGACTTTACATATCATTCAAACAATCTGGATTCAACTTTGGAAACAATAAAATGTCTCAGAGGAGATTGTCATGTGGCCAGCGGATGAGGGTTGTCTCTCTGAAAATTATAAATAGAATTGACATGGAAAGTTTCTGATGAATGTTCTTTGCCAATTGAAATTTTAACACCACTTGGGACTTTACATATCATTAGAACAATCTTTTCCATAGACTTATTTTAACATGAGAAAAATCTTCGTAAAAGGCTTTTTTTCTAATTCAAAAAAGAATTTTGCACATAAAGTTCTTCATTATCCAACATATGAAAAATTTATCCCCAACATTTACATTACCACATGTAGCATCATTGCTAACCAACATAACATGGTGTAATTTTTTTTATACAAACAATCAAGATTGTAGCACAAGCTATCATACCGATGAGTTAGAATGAGCCTTGTACTAATGTAGACATGGAGTTGTATCCCAACTTGCACATACCAGGAAAAAAGTGAGAATTAACTCAACAATAGAGATTGAGACATGTTTGAAAAAAATGAATTTTATTCTCACTTATGGTCATTCAGGGTGTTGTTCATTTGCTCATTCAAGAATATGTTGCATTCCAGAACTGTATTTGAGAAAGACCACATGGAAAATCTGCATATGATGTGAGCCTGCTGGCGGCTTATCATGCTAAACAAGTTTTCTCTCTCTGTTCGTTCAGTCCTTTCTCTGCCTGCAGGGTTAAACCAGCCTTTCTTTATATAGCATTGGAGCGGTTCTGATCAGTTTTTCTGAGTCACATAGCATGGTTTCTGATTGGTTGAAAAATATTTTTATGACCCTCTATTTTTCTCACACATTTGTCTCGGAAGTGGGTGCACAGAGCCAAATGAATTTATGTATTTCCTTGATTAAGCATTACCATTATTATTCAGTTTTTACTTTCTTTTTTTTTTTTTTACAATTAATCGGTCACTTTTTACTATAAATCTTTCATCAATATAATATTTATTCTATGATCAATTAGGAAACAGCATTGATTGAAAAATAAAGAACAATCTTCCAATGCGATTTCCATTACCTTTTATTGTAGTTCTTAAATACTTATTCTATATCCATTAAGTAAGCAACATCAAACAAAACTACAAGTCAGATAAGTTGATACATATCTCGTGTCAAGTATCAGAAAAAAAAACAATGGATGCTTATTGGAAAGTAGAGAGTAAGAAGTTATCATCAGTTGGGGCCATGCAAGAGAGAATATTATAAGCTGTATTTGATTATATGTAATGCTCTCCTTATTCCCAAAACTGCCAAAAAAGATGGCATTTATAAGTCCACAAGAAATGTCCATTATTTTATGGCTAGTTGTCTTGGTCAAATTCTGGACCTGTCATGGGTTAATAAAACACACTGGCAATTTGTTGTTTTCATCCTTTTATTATATTCACTAGCTAAAATTTTCAAATCATAATATATCATTTTATTGCACATAATTCTTTACTCAAATCTATATTAATAACTAGGAAGAGTTTGTGTGTCTGTCCTCTCTATATGACAAAACGGATTGATATAAAGCTACAAGTTTAGCATGCATATTTATAGCATTAAAGTAAAGATTTTAATTTTTTTTTCTTTTTGTTTTACAAGAGGAAAAGGATTGCTTTCTAAAAAACTAAAACAATATCGGTGAGAAGCTATGTTGCTATAAGATGTGATGAATCAAACAAATGAAATAACCAAACTTGAAAAGCAAAAATTAAATTGTCTGACAAAAATAATCATTTACATTTAATTAAATGTTATTTATTAGGTTTATTGGTCATTCTTTAAGCTGACAATGTAAAATAGCTACAAAGCATTTCTTTGGAGTTCCAACAAATAATACTTAAAAATTAATATTCAATAAATCTTTTTAAGTGACACTGATTTAAATCTAAAAAAAATATTTTTACTGTCATTGTAATTCACTGTCTTGACCTCTTACCCAGGGTAGACAGGTACTTTAGCTAGTTCCTAATAATTTTTTTGCATTTTTTTCTCCTTTGCTTTAATTTTCCCAATAAAAGTCGGAGGAATCAATTACAATTTTTAAAAACTAAAACTTAGACTTGTAATGCAACCAAAATAATCGTATATAGATTTTTAATGAATTTAATTCTTAATTCAGTTCTTCATTAATAATGAAATGGAGACTCCATTTTCAGTATTGATGGATTATCCTAACATAATTTTGTGGTAATTAAAAGAGTCATTAAAAGACAAGTATCTATGAATAGGATATCCTTGAATCTATCATTAAAACTCTCGATATCTGATACAGATTAAAATTAGCTTAGCCCTTCAGAAAATCAGAAGTTAGGCTCCTCGTGAGGTTTGAATTCAAACACGGTAGAATTATTTTTGTAAGACTGTTAATCAAAGTTATTCTCAATTCTTAGTTCACTGTTAAACCATCTTTAGATTTAGATGACAAACAAATAGAGAAAGAAAAGAATTACTCTAGAAACCATAAAGATTTGACTTTTTCATGATATTCCGTTTCTTTCCTTTCAATTGTAAAACCTAACTCTATTGTAAAAGCTTTCTTTCTTTTTTAATGGTATATCAAGATTCATGGGTAATTTTATACCAAAGCTATCCTTGAAAGAGAATAGAAATGGTGCTATTTAACCCTTAGCTGGAGGGATAAGGGGGTTCATATCTTTCCCAAGGGTATTAATCCAAAAGTGAAATTAAATAACCTATAAAGGTTGACATGCCATAAAACACAACCAACCTACCATCTTCTATTGGGATACATGTTGTTGAAGCTTACCAAATGAGATTGACTCAGTGCTACTCTTCCTTTGTTAAAAAAAAAGCTTCAGACACAAGTGTTGCCTGATTGGTTTGGTTTCTTTGTAAATGGTATGTCAACATTCATGGGCTATTTAATGCCAAACCCATCTTTGTAAAAGAACAGTAATGGTACTATTTAACCCATCGCCGGGAGGGATAATGGGGTTCATACCTTTTCCAAGGGTATTAATCTGAAAGTGAACATAGTAGCATGACTGGAGTTTGAACTTGCTTACTACGATGTTGCAGTCCAGCACATTAACCACTACACCACTGGGACTCCCCACTCTTCTAAAAGGAATAACACAGCAACACTTTTTTGTCAGAATACAATTCAATGCAAACTTGAATTCATAAAGAATGAGACATTAGGCTGTCAACCATAATGCAAAAATAGGTGGACGGGAAAATTCTTAAGAACTGAAGTCATGGTAAAGACATTGAAGAAAATTTCTAGCATTACAATCCCCTGGGTAATACTACAGAAGTATCTAATACAAACATTGCATTAATTTTTAATTCTCATTCTCAAGATGGAATCATCAGCTTTAAAATTTAATAAAAAAGAGTAATTTATTTCACTTTTGACAACTATAAAATCCCAAGTAAATGAGTTGGCAATTTTAATAATGACGGAACACATGGCAGATTTGGTTTTACTCACACTAGTCAGTCAACTATTCTTTGATAAGGTAAGTAATTCTTTGATTCTCAAAGAGGCTGTTGACTTTTGGATTTCATCAACACATTGTCAAGATCTCTCTCTTTCCTCTTCTTCTCCTCTCTCTCTATCTGTTCCTCCTCCTCTCTCTCTCTCTCCCCCCTATGAATATATATATATATATATATATATATATATATATATATATATATATATATGTAAACACATTTCTTTGTGTCTTTATTCCTATCACCAAAGTGGGATGGTGAAATTATTTTGATTGTGACTATTTGATGGTTGCCTCTTTCTGTCAAATCAAACTTCTCTTAGCAGGACAACCTTTACATAACTAAAGAGCACTAACTGCCCAGCAGTTTACCTATAAAAGAAGGAGAATTGATTTCATACCATTCCTAAGGATATTAGTACAAAATGAACATTAATGGGACGAATCAAGACCTTGTTTGCTGATTCCACTTTCATTAGAATTCAAAAATGATCTGTTAATTGTCCCCTGTAAATAAAAACATGCCTACTGATTTTTATTTTTTTCCTAAAAGATTAATTTTCTTTTAAACCAAAGGAAAGGTCTGAGCCTTTATTTTCCTCCAGTTATTGATTGAATTATGTCACTGCTGTTCTTCTTATTGATTGAATTATGTCACTGCTGTTCTTCTACAAGGATGGTTTTGGCATAAAATAACTTGCAAAGGTTGATGTATCAGAAAACTAAGAAACCAAACCAAACCAAAGATACCCTCCAACAAAACAAAATTGAAAACAGCATATTATCTGAGTGACTGTTTGAGCGAATTTAATACAGTCAAATATCATCAAAACTACTAGAAATAGTGACAAAATAAAGATGGCAACACCAGGTATTGATTTGAAATAACTTTTTTCACTGGAGTGTGCCTATTTTGAGATTATGATACAGTTATGAGGGTTGTGTGAATTTAACAAATCAGATTAATGATTTCATAACAAAATGTAGCTTAATATTGTGGCAGAAATGTCTTCCAGGTAATTGTGATAAAAGGTTAATGCTAAAATGAATTATGATTAAAACAATCAAACCAAAAACCATATAAAAGGAGGTTGTGTTGAACAGAGGCTTTTTATGTATTCTTTTTTTGTATGTGCACAAGATATTTAAGTGTTTTTAGTATTCTTTTTTTTATCATATTTACCAACCCCTCCGCTCGGACAGGATATGACACAAGGTCAATTTTTTAAAGCGAAGTTTAACAGGTTAGAATTCAGAGTTTTCTCCTAGACTAGTTGCCTCACCAAGGCTGAAGAACCCAGTCTGCCCTACTATTTTACTCATAGCTGGAGGGAGAATAATTGGATTCATACCTTTCCCAAGGGTATTAGTGCTATGTGAAATGCAATCAGTCTCGTCCAGGATTTGAACTCGTGTCGCCGTGTCCATTTCCTACAACAATAACCATTACACCACGGGCACCTCCTTCTTTTTTTTTATTATTCCTTACTTATGTATTAGTCTTGAATTCATTTTAGCTTAGGTTTGGTTAATTGGTTTAATGGCATATCAACCTTTTGTACCATACCCACGATATGGCTATGTATGAAACGTACATCGAATGTCCATAAAGATAGAACATAGGAATCTCAAAACACGAAAAACACTTGACGACTTCTTTGTTCAGGTACGAAACTTTTTATTACCTTTGAGTTTAAAGGTTCTTTGACATAAGGAGAGAGAGGCACAATCTTTCTATTCAGGCTTTTTCATCTCCCCCCTCAAACACGTGTGGCACCCGCCTCAAAGGTCTCCACGAGCAAGAGAAAACCAACCGTCTTCCCCCTAGGCAGGTCTCATCTCAACTCCCTTACTTTTTCAAAATCTCCCAAAATCCTCCACGCACTTCCAGTGCATGGCATCATTTGCACTCGCTAGCCTCCATTTCCCATCTGGGCTATTGTGACATCTCTGAGTGACATGTCCGCTCTGCCAAATTCTATTTTCATGTATGATTTTTTTTAAATAAATTGTTTGCATGTAACCTTTTTTTTAACAAGCCAAAGCTGATTTGTTTGCACATAGTTAAATAGTTAAGAATTGCTATTTAATATCAATAATTTCATTTAGTATCAATAAACATTTCTATTTAACCCATAAATAAGAGCCTAACATGTACTAACTCTCAGGGTCAAAGTTGACTTGAGAGTAAGGGCAATGATGAGGTACTCTATATTCTCCAAAGCCTTACCATCAAATGCAGTTGAGTGTCATATCTTGGACACTCATTGAAGAAGTGTTGTCAGCATATTCTACAGCCCCAGCTGACTGGGTTGTAAATTCATTTGAGGATAAAACTTGGTCATCAGGAAATTTAGGACTGATATTTTAGTTCAGCAACTGGATAATCTAAAGTCTGTTCCCATTGATTCCTAGATTTCTACTGTTAGCAAGGGGATACCTGGTATATACAGACCCACTTGATTTTGGTGATAAAACAGGAAAAAGTCATATCTGGAAACACATGGATCTTTTCCACAGTCTTTTTCTATTTTTAGTTTTAATGAAACACTTTGGTTCAGGACATTCAGATTTTTTGGTTACAGTTTCAATGCTGCAGTTTTCTTAATAAATAATGCCTATCAATGATGATATTTTCACTGTATAATATTCTACTATATATAAGAAAATCTTGATATCTTTGTTTTATTAGAAAAATTAACATTCTTTTTAAAAAATTGATTGGGGTGTACTTTTCAATATGCTATATTGTAACTTCAGCATTTAGCTGCTTAATCTATATCATCCATTTTGTTTTTTCTGTTAAAGAAGCAAAAATTGAATCACACACCTTAGAAAATAAAATAAAATCCATCTTGAACAGATATCTCTTAACAAATTTCCTTTAAGCATGGTTCTCCTTCCTGAAATTTTATTGTTGAATATTAGTATTACTTCCTATTTGTATTTTATTTTCAATCATTTAAATATATTCCCAATTCATATATGTATGTGATTAGCTGCTTCCTCATGATCCAATCATATGACCTGAAATCAATGCAAAAAAAAAAGAAGGAAAATAAATGCCCATAGACACAAACAAGATGGCTGACACCGCTTTCATTATCATTGCTACTGTAGCTGCTTATGTAACTCAACCAGCTTTTTTCTAATAGACAATTAGACTACAGTTTTTCACACCTGGAGACCATTCCCTAATTAGTCCATTCAATTGACACTGCCAGCTAGATCGATGATTCTCAATCTAAGAAAACCTGCTCATTACAAAGTTGGTGCAAAATGATATATGAAGAGGTCAAAGAAGTCATATGATAGCAGTTCATTTGGCTTTGAATGAATAAAAATATGATTATATAAATAAATGTTTTTGTTTATATTTGTCAGTATTTCTGTGTATTTATATATTAATTTACCATTTAATTGAATATATGATATGTGTTCAAAGCATACTGAGGTTAAAATAGTATTTACCAAAACAGAAATGAACAATGAAAGAAACTTAGCTTAAGTTCAAAATAGTCATCTTGATATTTAACACACTTATTTCAGTGAGTTCTATATTGTTTGAAGCTCCTTCAAAATCCGTCTTTTGATTTTATATGAAGTAGTGCTATTGTATTTCTTTTGATGTCCTCCACATCCTCGACTGACCCAGTTGGCTTGTGCTGTAGAATACACCAACTGGCACCTCTGCAGAGGGGTAAGACCCCCCAATGACTATCCAGGATATGAAACTATACAATCTGATGTTGAGGCTCCAGTAATACTGAAGCTTTGGGGGATGTGGAATACCCCTTCATTGTTATTGCTCCCAGGTCCACTCAGACCTGGAGTGGTAGCACTTGATAGGGTCCTATCAGTGGATCAAATAGAACTGTTTGACACTTGAACTGAGTGCAAACAAATGACTTATGCTGTATTGAATTGTTTGAAATAGAACTGTTTGATCATTTAAATGTGTATAAACAAATGACTGATATTTAATTGAATTGTTTGTAATATATAGCAATACTTGGAACTATTTAACTTTGTTGACAAATGCTAAATTGAATTGTTAGAAATAGAACTATTTGATCATTTAACTGTATGTAAACAATTGGCTGATGTTTAATTTAATTGTTACTGTTAAATTGCAATGCTTGAAATCATTCAACTGTGTAAACAAATGATCAATTGTAAATAGAATTATTTATATTAGAGAGAAATAAATGAAACTATTTAACTGTGTGGAAAAAAGAACTCAGGCTTGTTTAAAGATCTTACCAACAAAATGTGTTTAGAAATCATATATTTAATATATATGAATAAAAATGATTTGGCATTAAGTAACCTACAATGGTTGATATGCCATAAAACCAAACCAAATCCATATCTTCAAATTTTATTCTTGAAATAAATGTTCAATTTAGGAAGAATGTAGAAATTGGACAGAGCCAGGTGTGATAGTGAGGAGGGTGCTGCATTAGCATCATCCTGTTTTACCAAAACTGTTTTGTTCAGAAAGTATAGAGGATTTACACGGACTTACCGAAACATCTCAATAGCTGTCTAGATGTCCAGACAAAATCACTTTATCACATAGATTAGTCAGTTATTGGCACATTCACATTAAATTTTTGGATTTTTAGATGAAAAAATAAAAAAAATACTTTTTTTAATCCCACCTCATATTTCATCATCATGTCACACCACCAGCGTGGATCTCCCTGACCCTCTCCCACTACCCTTCTCTATTGTCCATTGCTTATGACAGGTTTTCAAGGCTACATCCTGTATCAGCAAAGAGCTGTTGTATGTAGGTTCTAGCTGTTTGTCCTGCCTTTGTTCATCCATGTGAAGGGGTCCACAGGAGTATGTCACTTATGAGTTCGTCCCTACTTCTCCAGCAGTGTCCCACATATCTGGTTCATCTAACTTGGATAGTTTTTGTGATGTGTGGTAAGTAGCCATATGGCTGCTGCTTTGTGGGATGCTGCTTCCAAGGCTTGTTCAATAATGCTCGCAGCATTTTTGTGTAGTTGCCGTCAAGCGTTTTCTCTATAAGTTAAGTTAGAGTCCATGTAGTACATCCATACAGGAGTATCACCCGGAGTGAAAGTATTTTTAGGGTCCCTTATCTACATTAAATAGAAATATTTCATCATTTTCTATACTTGGA
This sequence comes from Sepioteuthis lessoniana, assembly GCA_963585895.1. Classification (NCBI taxonomy): domain Eukaryota; kingdom Metazoa; phylum Mollusca; class Cephalopoda; order Myopsida; family Loliginidae; genus Sepioteuthis; species Sepioteuthis lessoniana. Next base: position 87,207,308 of record OY757910.1, on the reverse strand, counting down.
ATCATTCAACTGTGTGCAAATAAAACTATTGGTTTTAAATATCAATATTTGGAACCATTTAACTGTGAACAAACAAATGAGCTCCGGTTCATTTAAAAATGCTGTTACCTTCACACTATTCATTTAAAAATCATATATAATATATGTATAAACAAGAGTTAGCATTATGTAACCAACAGGGGTTCATATGCCATAAAACAGAACCAAGCAATCTATAACAGATACAGGGAGCCCAATAATACTAATGGTTAGATTAAGTTTCCAGCTACAAACCACTGTTTTTCCTCATGGTTACTACCATTTTCATCAGCAAGGAACAAGGGTCAACATGATGTGATCATAAAAATATGCACCATTAAGGGCAGCCCACTTTTTATGATGACCACTGATGCTGAAAAAATGTTGCCCAAATTATCCATCTTTCATCTACCCAATTCACAAAGAGTAGTGATCAGCACTCTTTAATTCAAAGGTTAACAGCTGCACTTAATGTAGCTGGTTACTCACTTTTCTGAAATGTATTGCCCACTACCTAACTGTGCTCACATCTCCTATTCAGTCACTATAAATCATTCAGCAAGTGTTGATAAACATCAATGAGGGTAGTTTTGTTTTTCTGCATTAAGGAATTCAGTGACACAATTCAGCTTTCTTGATAAATGCTATTTTGCCAGACTGTTTCTGTTACAAGGCAAAAGAAATTATGGGTCTTTGGCATAAAAATCTAATCTCTATAACTGTACTGCCAGCATCTTTGACATTTTTTAAGAACATAATATCATAGAAAACTGAAGTGATCCTTGTAAATAAAATAGACTAATATCATTGGTTAATTTGTTTATAATATCATAAATTATATATATATATATATATGCAACAAATAGACCCAAAGTTTTCATGATGGAACTAAAAGCATAAAAAAATGGCATCAAGTTAGCTGACTGGTTTTGTCCTCACTCTACAGAGCTAAATCATGGAAAAATATCTTGTAAACTAATAAAACAAGATATGGGAAATATTTATGATGGGGAAAAATATTGTATTAAAGAATATATCAAAATAATATTAAGTCCTAGCAGATATTCTCTCTGTTTACTGAGAGACTGTCTGCCGGTCAAGATATGAATAATCTCCAACACTTTCAAATGAAATGAACTGTGTGACTTACTCAATACAGAGAATAAATCCACTCTAAACTTCTCAGCACAGCCACAATTATTTATAAGGTGCTCTGCAATTGAAGACTCATATATATTTCTAAGATTATCCATCGGGCCACCAATAAAATTCCATATTTTTGTGGGGACATGTTTAATTCTAGCATCTAGCTTTTGGTTAGTTCTTCCTATGTAGCTCGAACCACAACTATACCAAAACAAGTAAATAAGAGAATTATCATGATGAGGGAAGAACATCTTTACAGATAGATGTCAGAATGGGTTTAGAGTGAAAGACCACACGCACATTGGATGAAAAATAACACCTTTGTATAGTTTATGTGATTTTCTTTGCAGATCTCTCATAAATTCCACTCAGCCAAGGAAGATGTAAATAAACAGGACACTTTTGCACTGATGCCTGTTTAATTTTGTTAAATTTTGCTATTTTCTTAGTAATAATTGTTTGTACAACACTCAATGGAAAACCATTGTTCCAATGAGTCTCAGAGATAAACTTGAGCTCTGCAAGTGTAGATTCAGAACAAATCATTAATTTTTTGTTTGGTGAGGCAAAAAGAATTCACTGAGAATAAAGATCCATAAATTTTGATTTATGATATATTGAAGTGACATAACATAAAGGTGTCTTACGTACAAACACATTTGAAAAGGGCAATGTATAATCAGTTTCCTTATCTAATGTAGATTTAAGGGATGGATGGATCTTATCAAGAGAGTTAAAGAACAAGTCTGCCTCAGTCTCATTATTAAAAAGACAATGTATCATCAACATTTTCTTTTTCAAGTTCATTTATTAGGTTCACAATGAATCACCAATATAACAAAAATAGACTATAAGCTTATTTGGACTGGACAGTGATCCCCTTTCATGAAACCCATGAAAATATTAGCCAGAGCAGGTCCCAATGGAGATCCCCATTGACACCCCATCAATCTGTCTGTACATAATATTGTCGAAACTAGATTCTACAGACATTTTAGCAAATTCTATTAATTCAATAAATATGTTCTTAGGAATCTGATGGGGGGACAAATGACTATGGTATAGTAAATCAGTACAAATATCAATAATCTCAAGAAGAGGTACACAGGTAAATAGACAAGAGACACCAAAGGTACATAAACTTATCAGTCAAGCAATATCCTTTTTATTTTGTTTTATTAGTCCACCTGATAATTTTTTCTCAATTTAACTCTTTGGAGTGAGGATGAAACCAGTGGGCTAACTTGTCATTTTTTTTAATTTTTTAGTTCCATCATGAAAACTTTGAGTCTGTTGTGTTAATAAAATTTTGTACCAACCAAGAAGCATACCTGTTTACATGTATTCATGTGTAGTTTAAAACTTACTGTATTTTAAATGCCTTCATGTTAGTCAAACTCTGAATACACTGATTGTATCATCTGTGAGGAGTAAAACCCCCGACACGCACACACCCAGAAAGACATGTCCTAAATATGACGTTAAATTGCATCTGATTTTCAGGTGTGTGTTAATTATTTTTATTAAGAATAGTTACTTGATATTATAATTTGAAATCATATAACTGTGTTCAGATAAATCATAATTAAATAGAAATAGTCACAAGAAACCATATTATCATGTAGAAAATATTAGTTTTACACAGGAATACTTGAAATCATACAGCTGTGTGTAAATTATTTGTATTAGTAGGAATACTTGATACAAGAAAACTATATAAATTATTTGTATTAGATAGGAATACTGCATGTCAACCCATCAAGTGTTAGGGAATTGCTTTAATTCTATGTTCATATTTACATGTTTTGTCATATCTAGGACATCCCTTTTTATTTTTGGTAGGAGTGTTTACTCCTCTGTAGGAGTTACAGTCAATTTATTCTAAGCCCTCTGGAGTTATAAAAAAAATTGAGGAACAGCATTAATTTTCATTTTAATATTCATATTTCTCTTTGAACCCGCAAAATAATGAGTATTTAAGCTTGATATGAATTTTTAATCCCTCTAGCTTAATAATCAATAAGTTTGATCTGTGGAATTGAAATTTTTGGTCATGTAAGTAAAATTGGGATTTCACCATTGTGCATGATGCCAATATTTTCTAGGGTTATGAAAACTTTCTTTCTCTCTATCTCTCAAATACCCAGCATCACAATGTTCGATTCCATTAAATAAATCATTCATGAATCTGGAATATACTCTCATTTTATTGCAATAGCAAAGTAATATTAACTGTGAAAGAGATAAGAATGTTTTGACTTTTTTTTTTTTTTAGTTTTTTTTTTTGTTTTGCTGTAAGGATAAAAAAAAGTGTGACAAGAACTGATTCAGAGAAAAAGAACTAGGAGACAAAAGACAATCTCTCGAGAAGTAAAAAAAAGATAAATAAAGAAAAGACAAGAAAAAATGTCTTGATCCAAAAATAAAACAGGAGGCAAGAAATGGTCAAAGACTGGATCATCTTGCAGAAGAGAAATAAAAAAAAAAGAGAATAACTCTAAATTGCCTAAAAGTATTGGCATTGTGAAGATGTAATGGAAGAAACCAGGATAGATAGCATTTGATTGAAATCTTGCTGTGACCTACCATGAGAGGTGTGTACTTGTTGTATCATTGATAAAAAAAACTTATCCACAGTTGTTTGCATAAACGGTTGGGGTCATGATTGTATGACTTAAGCCATTGCATACACTCCCAACAAAATCGGTATAATCCCAAGGAATTGAAAATTATAATTTCTTTAAATTAGACTAATGTGAGATGAAGATATTACAGCTATTTTTGTCATGTGCTCTGCCAGAAATGTGACAATAGGAGTAAATAAAAAGAAAAAGAAAAGAAAATTTCAAAAAAAAACTTTAAATTACATATATGTGTGTGTGTGTGTGTGTGTGTTTATTCTTTTTCACTGAATCTGATTTTTTTATAAAAAATATTTCAGCTTTTTTTAAAAATAAATTACTATTTTTTAAGCCTCTTTAAAAGGTTATTGACTAAGGCTTGGTGCTCATAAATCTGCTTTGCATAAAATCAATTCTTTTGAAAGATAAGGGACATATGTTTTTTTTATTACTATTTAACTTTTTTCCATATCTAGAATTGATTTTTTTGTGACATTCTCCAATCTACACTGAGTGCAAAACATTATTAGTAAAAGACAGCCATAATAAAATGAGGTAGATAGATACTATGTAGGATTTATCATGCAAGCTGTTGTTAGTGAGTTCTGTCTTCATTGGGTGCTCAATTATAGAAGCCTTTTACTAGACAGAGAAATAAATCAAATAAAGATTATACTAGCATTGAGTTCCTATCGAGTAAAAATACATTGTCAGTGGTGGTGACTTAGTAACTTAAAAGTTGCTCTATTTAACAGTATTTTTATGCTCCTGATAATCTTTTGTTGGCTTTGTTTTTTTCTCATCAGTAGATGCCACCCAAATAGATGAGTAGCAGTAGTTTCCTGACTGAGTTATTTGATCCTCGCTGTTGACCAGTGTGGTTCCTTCACCCAGCATCTGATGAAATGCACCAGTGACTTGTTTTTAGATTCATCTGCCTTACTTCACATCCACCATGCTGCATCTCATAGTTTCCATTGCAATACATTTGTAATGGCTCATATGATATTCTCCTCCCTCAGAGACTGTTATCCAGTGAAAAGACAAACTCATAAGTGATGTTCTCTTATGAACTCCCACGCATGGACGTAGATACTGGATGCAGTATAGAGGACTTGCCAGAAGCAGTCATCAATAGGAACAGATGGTGAGAGAGAGAGAGAGAGTCAGGGAACTCCATGCTATCAGCACAACTTGATGAGGATTATGCTCCATGCACCTGTTGTATTTTTCATAGAGATAAATAAGGAGGCTTTACTTTCAGAGCATCCCTTATAAATTCATAGCAACACTATTCAGTCATAAAATATTATAGTGTCAAAACTATTTTTGTTCCAAGTTACAATACAAGTGAAGCTACAGACTTGCCTATAAATAAGTTGACCTCCAACAATTTTTATAAAATATTAGTTCTCATCAAAACTAAAGATACCATGATTTTATTATGATTCAATTTATACAAATATTATTTGGCATTATTTATTACCAAACTCTACTGCATGGAAACTGTACCAAAAATAAAATTGCATAAATATATATAAGGGTTTTACTTATTTTTGGACAACTGCATATTTATATTTTTGTTACCGAGTTTTCATTCTCCAGAGTTTGGTCATAAATAATACCTACTAATATCCATTTTGAATGCATACTGTCCTATGAGAAATAACAAGACCCAGGTATCTTTAGTTTAGAGGAAAATTAACTTTTTATATAAAAAAAAAATTGGTTGGGGTGTACTCAACGTCTTCCCAGTCTGCAAAGGAAACTGTTTTTCTGGTAAACAGATTTCGCCTTGTAGCATTGAATACTGGTCTTGGGGCAGGTATAAGATCACATATTAATTAGGCAGTATTGCTCATGGATACATTCAGACCAATTTTTCCAAAATAAAAAGTTAATTTTCTTCTCAATCAAGGATAGCAGGATTTTATAATTTTTTGTAGAACATATACAATCAAAACCAATAGTAGCAATTATTTATTACTATATTCTTATTTTATTATATTATTTTTACTATATTCTAATTGTATCCAATTATTATATTATTTCATGTTATATTATTCATTATTATATTCTTATAATATCATATTATTATATATAATATATATTCTTATTATATTATATTATTTATTACTATACTCTTATTATATTATATTTTAATAAATTATATTATTTATTACTATATCATATCATATCATTATATTATTTATTACTATATTCTTATTGTATCATCATATTATTTATTATTATACATAATTGTGTATTATATCATTTATTACTATATTCTTATATTATTATATTATTTATTGCAATATTTTTGTTATATTGTATTACCGGCTCATTGGCCAATTGGGTACAGTGTTCGCCAATGGCCCAGGGGACCAGGGTTCAATCCCGGGTCGAGTCATACCAAAGACTCAAAAAATGGTACTTGATACCTCCTTGCTTAACACTCAGCATTATAAAGTACGTATCAAGGGTAAACTGGAGCAATCCAAGGAAAGGAGTAGCACCCTTCCCTACACCTCAGTGTAGTAGCTATTGAAAAGGAAACATTCGGGTCACCCTCGACAATAGTCGCCAACTTATTATCATATTATCAATTATTCTTATTATATTATATCATTATATTATTTATAAATATATTCTGATTATATTGTATTATTATATTACTTATTACTATATTCTAATTATATTATATCATATTACTTTTACCATACATCACTTATGAGCTCGTCCCTGCTTCTCCAGCAGTGTCCAGCATATCTGATTTGTCTGATTTGGATAGTTTTCATGATGGGAGGCAGGTGGCCGTATAGTTGCCGCCTCGTGGGGTGTTGCCGCCAGGACTTGTTCAATATTGCTCGCAACATTCTTGTGTAATTGCCGTCTAGCTTTTTCTCCAACCGTTTAGTTAGCGTCCAAGTAGTGCATCCATACAGCAGTATCGATACGACCGCTGCCTGGAAGAAACTGCTATCATTTTATTGGTCAGGTCTGATTTCCATATGATCGATTGCCTATCGGTAGCTGTCCATGCCTTCGTTAGCCATGTGTCGATATCTTTTTCAGTTGATGAGACACTGCTTCCTAGGTAGGTGAATTTGTCTACCAGTTTCAGAGAGGTTCTGTAAGTGATGTACTCCTATGGACCCCCACATATGGCCGGGCAAAAGCAGGATGACCAGCTTGAACATACATACAGCAGCTATGTGAGGATACGGGATGCAGCCCTGAAGACTTGCCAGAGGCGATGAACGATAGGGAGAAGTGGCGAGAGAGGGTCAGGGATATCCGTGCCTGTGGCACGACATGATGATGATGATGACTTTTACCATATTATATTATGTTATATTATATTATCTATTACTATATTCTTATAATAGTATATTACTTATTACTATATTTTACTGGACTGAAAAACTGTAACCTAAAAAATATGAATGTGAACAAGTCCAAAAATAAATTAAATAATTTTATTTTTTAATTCAAAAAAGTTTTCGTTTTTTTTGTATTCCTGAGATTTTTTATTTTTAGAAAATTGTGACTTTTCACGACTACTAAGGGAAATTAAACAGCAGTAATCCCGGAAAATAATCTCTTCCTATGTGTGTCTAAGCCATTCAAGTTTCATTCAAATTAATGACAGTAATGAAAAAAACAATTCAGTTTTTTCACAGTCTGTTTTTGTTTTTTGTTTTGTTTTTTGTCCAGTACTGTAGATTCAATTTGCAACAACAAAAAGTTTTTTGATTTTATAAACACTGATGTTACATAACATAGCATTTTAAAATTTTGGATTTAACTTTCTCCACATGAAAGAATTACAAATATTTTGACTTATTATTTCATAATTATTGATTTTTTTAAAAACGTGCTACTGTTTACTTTCATCTTATATTGTTATTTTCTTCATTGCAATTTACTTTCATTTTAACTCTATGATTAATATGGCTTATGATGTCAAAATGTACCTGACACTTTAATATATCTTTATAAATATTCTCCTTGCGAATAAAAAAAACTCTGAAAAGAAAATCTTAAAATGAATCTAGATGTTTTTAATGAAAAAAATATATAAAGATTTAACTTAATAATTCTATGAAAATTGCTTTTGGTTTGTTTTTGTTGTTTTGTTTTTTTTAATCAGACAAAAAAAATTTTTGTGTCATAAAAATTAATTTATAAAAGGATATCCAAAAATGACATAGCATTTAAGGTTTAATTCAATAAATGATAATGGGACTTAGAAAGCATCCAATACAAGTGACTGCTTTAATCAATCAATCAATCACATCTATTTTTATCGCATTCAGACAATGATGAGCAACTTTATATAGAATGCAAGACTATCAGTTCATAAATAAATTGTAACAGCTGATAGTGTACTGTAATTCTGGACAAATTTCACCTGAAGTCATGGTTAGTATAGCTATGTGAAATATGCAAGCTGGTTTTCCTACTCAACACATTTTCCTCTTCCTGCTACTCCTTCTAATTCTCCCATATATCTATATATCTATATATATATAGGGAGTTCACATGGAAAAGGGTTAAAGTGTTGGACTGAAGTCTTAAAGTAAGCAAGTTCAAAGTCTAGTTTTGTTATTAAGTTCACTTTCTTATTAATACCTTTAGGAAAGATATGAATCCCTTTACCTTCCCAGCTATGGGTTAAATAGTATTACTGCTATTCTACAAGGATCGCTTTGGCATTGAATAACCCATGAAGATTTATATGCCATTAAACAAGAAAATCAAACCAAACCATACCAAGGTTAAAGAGCCCAGTCTGCCTACTATTTACCTATAACTGAAGGGAGAATAAATAGATTCATTCTTTTCCTCAGGGTATCAGTGCAATATGAAATTCAAATAGTCTCATCCAGTGTTTAAAGAAATTCACAGTGACTATTTCTTAAGACAGTAATCATTACACCACAAGCACCACCAGTATATATACATATATATATATATATAAAATTTAGTATACTATATTTATAAATAAAGAGTATTCAGTATCAGTGATAAAACATATATATCAACATTAGGCTAGCAGAGACAGAGTCAACAGAACTTGGCTGATAAGAATTTGACTGTCACCAAATACCACTGACTCTCTGTCAATACTATCTTAACTTTATATATATATATATATATATATATATATATATATATATATATATATATATATATGTGTGTGTGTGTAAAGAAAAGAAAGACGATGAAAAATTGCAATGATATGTCTTGCTATAAAATGAAATAAGAAAAATAGAATAAAAGAAAAAGCTGCTACTTTTTTCCACTTTGTCATGTGTGGACTTCGTTTTTGTGAAATAAAATTTCATTTCTGATGAAGATATACTAATAGTGAAACATCTCAATATAATTTTCTATTGTTTTCCTTTTCTCATACCATATACATTTATTCAAAACCTTATCTATCTATCTATCTATGGTTTTGAACAAAATCTAATGGTATATCTTTATATTTAATGTAGTATGCTATATTTATTAATAAAATGTTCAATATCAGTAATTTATATATATATATATATATATATAAGTTAGGATAGCATAGACAGAGTCAACAGCACTTGGTAAGAAATTGACTGTCACCAAATACTACTGATTTTCTATCAATGGTATATATATATATACAAAATGACAGCTATACGACCACTGACATCCTATCTCTAAAACCATCAAAGTAAGACAAACAAAACATGCTGGACACTGCTGGAGAAGCAAGTACAAACTCATAAGTGTGTTCTCCTATGGACCCCTTCACATGAACATGCTAGTGTTGGCCAACCAGCAAGAACTTACCTACAACAGCTCTGCACAGACCCAGGATGTTGTTTGGAAGACCTGCCCGGAGCAATGGATGGTAGGGATGGATCGAGAGAGAGTCTGGGAAATCTGTGCTTGCAGTGTGACCTGATGATGATGATCATGATGATATATATATATATATATATGTGTGTGTGTGTGTGTGTTTGTTTGTGCTTGTGTGTATTTACATAACCCCTTCATTACAGGCACAATGCAACACAAGGTTAATTTTTACCTGATTTTAACGTTTCTAAATTCAGAGTTTACCTTCTCCAAGACCTGTGGCCATACCTAGGTTAAAAAGCCCATTCTGCCCAATTTACTCAGAGATGGAGAGAGAATAGTTGGATGCATACCATTTCCAAGAATATTAGTGCTATGTGAAATATAAACAGACTCACTCAGTTTGCCATATCCATTTCCTACGACAATAACCATTATACCATGAGCACCTTTGTTTGGCAATGACCCAGGGAACCAAGGTTCAATCCCAGGTCAAGTAATACCAAAGACTCAAGAAATAATACTTGATGTCACTTTGCTTAACACTCAGCATTATAAGCTACAGATCAAGAGTAAGTGGAACAATCCAGGAAAAGGAGTAGTACCCTCCCCTACACTTGAGTGTAGTAGCTACTGAAAAGAGAGCCTTCAGGTCACTCTCAACTATGCCCAGCCAATATATATATAAAAAAAAATTGTTGTAGAGAATAAAAATATTTTTAAATAGGTAGGTCCACATAGAGATTTGTATTTTTTAGAATTTTTTATTTTATTTTTAAATAAATTCAAAAAAATACAAATCTCTTCATGGACCTACCTATTTAAAAAATAAATATATATATATATATATATATATATAGGAATTGCATTTGTTTTGGTATCTACATGTCAATTTATAACTAAGGAAAGAAATATCATTGAGCAAGATATATTTATAAGGAAAAGTAAAAAAATTGAGTTTTTGATTTTTACTGATTAAATAATATAATTCAATAAATAAAAATCAATTGTTTTGTGGATGTCCTCACAGTTCTTCATAAGCACAAAAAGCAACTCTTCAGTTCTTCTTAAAACTTGCCATGTTTAAATATCATGCATATTCCATCAGCAAAATTTGAATTTAATGTTTTTTGGAAAATTTTCTAATTGTAAAAAAAATTCTTAATTTTTTGGAGAACAAAAAAAAAAACAGTCATGAAAATGTTTCAAACCAAAAAGCACTTTTTTTTAAATACTATTTTAAATGCAAACCAAAAATAAATTGTAATACAAAAAATTTTACATTTTTAATTCCTTGCTTCTTTTTATTGTACCTACCTTCAATGTTATATTTTTGTGGGTAAAAAAGAAAAAAAAAATTAAACAAAAGCAAAGTTTATCGATAACTCAAAAACTGATTTTTCAAACTTTTCATATTTCTAAGAAGAAAATATATTAATTTTTAATCACCATAATTCAAAAACTATTTGAAAAAAAAAGAAAGAAATTATTTATAGAATAAACAAATACTTTTCATTTGAATTAATATGCAAAATTTCCCACCTAAAAATAAGGACATATTTTTAAGTCTTAGGTTTTTTTTCTTGTTAGATTTTTATTGGGTAAAAAAGAAAATAGATTAAATGAATACATTTCTTATCACTGTAACTCAATTGGCAATTAAGAACTGATTTTAAATTTTTATCAAATTTTATAAAAAAATTCCTTAGAAAAATAAGAGTATAAAAATGTTTCAAGCCATTCATAGGTTGAAGGTTCCATTTTTTTTAAATAATGCTTTAGATGTAAGCAAAAAGAACAATTCCAGAAAAAAAGAATATTGTAATATGTGAATTCTTAGATTCTGTTATCATTAAATTTTTAGTGGATGAATAATAATTTTGATATAAACTATTCTACTTTTCCAAAAAATATTAACTAGAAAAATTGTCCAGTAACTAAGTTCTAATTGTAAGAAACAAAAATTTATCGGCGACCAAACCAAAAAAGTTATGAGAATATTTTAAACCTTTCACCAGCTTAAAATTACATATTTTTTATATATTACTTTAGATGTAAACTAAAAAAGAAAAAAAGCATTCACTAAATAAAAAAGTACTTTTCATTAGAATTTATAGGCAAAATCTTTCAACAACAAATAAGGACACATTTTTAATTCTTAGCTTTCTCTTCTCTTCCCCCTTTTCTATCTAACTCACTGGTGTTCCTAAAATCCTTTTAGTACAGTCATGGACCAGATGCTTCTGCTAATATATATATATATATATATATAATTTTTATAGATTTTTTAAAACTATATCTTATAGTTTTTAAAATACAGATAAAATACACTTTGATTCTAGACAGAAGTGGCAAAGCCTAATGCAGAGATAGCAGGAAGTATTGTTAGATGTACAAACAGGATAAGAGAAAAATGTGCAGAATAAACAAAGGACAGGAAAAGAAAATGACTGACAGAAAGAAGTGAAGAGAAAGAAAGAAAGAAAATAAAGGGAAGAGAAAAATAGAAGGAAGAATGATAATGAGGAAATGATAGGGAAGCAGAAAGAAAGTGAAATATAGCAAAGAAGAATGTTCAATAGATGAGCAGAAATTCTTGTTTATGTATCTATTATCTTAACAGAGAAGAAAAGGATAGATATACAGAGAGAGAGAGAGAGAGAGAGAAGAAAATGATGGGAAAGATGGAAGAAGAAAATATATGGAAAGAAACTGTAGAATAGTCAGTGATATTCATAAGCAAGACAGCAATGTATCCACACAGAGAGAATGTGTGTCATTCAGAAAAATCTTTACAATTGCTGACAAAATTAACATGTTTTTTAGCCAAAAAATAAAACAAAAAACAAAATGTGCAATGTCCACCAGTTCACCTTGGAAAAACAGTTTTTATTATTAATAGACATATTTATTTTTTGTTTAAATTTTGCTCTCTTCAAAAGTTCCTCGGGGGATAATTACTCCCAGAGTGCATGATAATTTATTTTGCTGTGTCAGAAATTTCAAGAGAATTCAATAAAATACATTGTCCATTGTTTGAATTTTTTTCTTTTTCTATGAGCACAGTTCCTGTCAAAAATGATTGGATTATTTATGTATGGATCAGCACTTTTGCCTGTCTGTGATGTTGAGATGGTGACATCAGTCATAATAGCAAGTGGTGAATACAAAAGAATGTCTTTCTTTTTCCTTCTTTTTATTTTTCTCTTTTACCTTTTATTTAAAAATCCAGTGGGGTTTTTTTTGGTTTTTTTGCCTTTCATTTTTTCCTCCTTCTTCTTAAAACTTTTTCTTCTTTTGCATATTTCCTTTCTTTTTCTCTCTGATTCATTCTCTCTCTCTCTCTCTCTCTACAGAATACACCAATTATATCTTCTACCAAGGGGTATGTACACCCAAAAAGGTGGCTTGAGTATGACATTAAACCACATCTGGTAGTGAGGCTCCAGTTTTAAAGCTCTGGGAAGTATGGAGCACTCTTTTGTTGCCATTACTTCATTCTCACCCAAAGTGGTAGTAATTGTTACAGTCCCATCTGTAGGTCAAATAGATCTGTTAGAAAATTATTCATATTTGATAGGAATACTTGAAACCCTATAACTGTGCAAACAAATAATAATTATTATTATCAAATAGGAATAGTTACTTGAAATCATATAATCACTTGCAAGATAAAAACTGTTTTTGGAATTAAATAACCCAACAAGAGTTGACATGCCATAAAACCAACCAACCAACTTTATTTTCCCTCAGTTTTAACTCTCTCTCCTTCTCTCTAAACATTCTTATTTCTCTATTTTTCAGTTTCATAGTTATTATCTTCATTTATTTTATCTTCTTTAAATTAAGCTTAAATATTTTGGATTTTTTTTTTTAATCTGAGGAGCTCTAAGGAATGTCCCTAAGGTTCATGTGTCAAAGGTGAGGAATGATTAAATTTAAATTGGTTTTGTAAAATTACCTCCTTGTATAAAATTTCCATTGTTTCTCAGTCTTCATCTCTAAAACTCAAAAAACTTATTTATTTAATATACATATGAGGATCATAAAATAAGTTTCCAGACTTTTTTCGTATGGGGACTTTATTGATAGTACACACATGAAACTCTAGTCCCCTTCGAAGTAATCTCCTCCGGCTGCAATGTACTTGTACCATTCCAACAACTTCTGGAAGGCCCCAAGGAAGTCCTCTTGTGTGACCTTCATCACAGCCTCTTTCATCTCCTCAATAGTCTCATAACAACAGCCTCTGAGCTTAGGGAATAACCAAAAGTCACAGGGAGCAACGTCTGGACTATAGGGACAGTGAGGAACTGTCTTGATGCCCATCTTGGTCAAATAGTCTGTGACAAGGATGGAGTTGTGGACTGGTGCATTGTCCTGGCGGAAATGCCACTGATCCGATTTGAAGAGTGCTGGCCTCTTCCGACGGAATCTCTTCCTGACCTCCCTTAAAACCTCATCATAGTAACCCTAACCCTTTGGTCAATCAACTCTGGTATATTGACTTCCTTACTCCTCCCACACCTTCCATCATCCCTTACAGACTCCCTGTCTTCCATTTTCTATGATGGTAACTATTATATCACAAGTTTGCATATGTGAGTGTGTATATATATATATATACACACACACACACACAACTTACATTACATAGATTCTCCTATAAACTTTATTTTTCCATCACCAGAATTGTCTTAGCCAATCTGCAGAGGAGGTAGAATACACCAACTGCATCTCTACAGAGAGCTAAGACACCCTCCCCCAACAAGTCTCCTGGATATGACATTAAACAATCTGATGATGAGACTCCAGTAATACTGGAGCTTTGGGAAATGCAGAGTAACCCTTTATTGTCTTCACTATCAAGTCCACTCTGAACCAGAGTGGTAGTACTTGAGAATGTCCCAAAGAGAACTGTTTGACATTTGAACTGAGTGCAAACAAATGACTTATGCTAAATTGAACTGTTTGATCATTTAACTTTGTGTAAACAAATGACTGATGTTTAATTGAATTGTTTGTGATACATAACAATACTTGGGAGCAATTTACTGTGTGAAAACAAATGATTAATTCTGCATAGAATTATTAGTGTTAGGTAGAAATAATTGAAACCATTTAACTGTATAGAAACAATAACAATACAAGTGAGCAAAAAATTAGTTCTAATTCATTTAAAAATGAAATTTCAGACAAATTAATCTCTTATATATCATATGTATTTATTTAAATGTGTGCAAATAAATAACTTATGTTGAATTGTTGATGTTACATAGCAATATTTGAAACAATTTATCTGTATGAACAAATGATTAATAGTAAATAAAATTACTTATATTAGATTGCAATACTTCAAACCAAAAAATGAACTCAGGCTCATTTAAATGATATCAACAAAATGTGTTTACAGATCCTATATATTTAATATATATGTATAAAGAGGATTTGGCATTAAATAATCTACAATGGTTGATATGCCATAAAACCCAACCAAACCAAATCCTATATATTTAATATATATGTATAAAGAGGATTTGGCTTTAAATAATCCACAATGGTTGATATGCCATAAAACCCAACCACAGTTGTCACAAATATTTATGTGTGCTGAGCATAACACAAAATTCCATCTGATGTTGAGGCTCTGATTCTGGAGTTCTGAATAATGTGGACTCATGCCTTTATTACCATTATTCTTAGATTCCCTCTGGCTGAGAGTTTTTGTAAGATTCCCATCAATGGCTCAAATAGATGAGTTTCAGATAATGTTTAATGATTTTAAACTATATTAAAATATTGTCTTTTAAAACATTGATATTAGAACTAAGTATAAAGTATTTACCTGTTTAAAATGATTGCGAAGATAAATTTTTGTACAGTATATAAGTGGAGACCAGAAATCTTGAACTGAGTTCTGCATTGATCTATCCAACAAGAACTGATATGCTGTAAAACCAAACACCTACCTAATTTTTATCATCTTATGTTGTTTGTATTGTAAAACTTTAAAAATCAAGATGTGAATATTTGATCTCAGCTGTTTACATGAAGTATATAAGTAAAGTAAAGTTGGTGACTGTAGTTCAGAGCAACCTGAAGCTGTAAAATACAGCTTGGCTCACAATATGAGACAAGGTAAAAAAAATTCTCACTGTGCCGTAAAAAAAGTGATGCACCGGAAGAGAGTGACCTATGAACTGCATGATAGTTATTTCCGCTCGATGACGATCACACATACCATTCCGAAGATAGCGGAAGTGACACATCCCAATGGCCAATAATGGAAAGAAATTGCGCAGGTGAGCTCGGCTGATAATATGGGACAAGGTGAAGGTCTCACTTCAGAGTGATGCACCAGAAGAGAGTGACCTGTGAACTGCATGACAGTTATTTCCGCTCAATGACGATCATACAAGCCATTCCAAAGATAGCAGAAGTGACACATCCCGATCGCCAGATATCGGAAGAAATTGCGGAGGCGTGGAGGCATGTCCATATCTCCATGTGGGAGTTTGAAGGTAATATAAGGCCGACGAATTGAACA
This sequence comes from Sepioteuthis lessoniana, assembly GCA_963585895.1. Classification (NCBI taxonomy): domain Eukaryota; kingdom Metazoa; phylum Mollusca; class Cephalopoda; order Myopsida; family Loliginidae; genus Sepioteuthis; species Sepioteuthis lessoniana. Next base: position 87,191,135 of record OY757910.1, on the reverse strand, counting down.
GAAGAGAGTGAAAAGATTCCGCTGTTCACAAAGCTGACCTCATCGTCACTCTGTGTGCGTTGTCTCCGCCATCGTCTACTTACATCGAAGAGTTCAAGCTTCATAGACGAACGATTCTAATTCCTCTTCTGACTGCTCCTACTTCACACAAGCGTCCATCAAGAAAATAAATATATATTGTTATATATATTCCGTGTTGTCGTTTGTTTGACCAGAGAGCGGAACATGACAAAGCCTCCTTTTCAATAGTTACTACTCAAAGGTATAAGTGAGGACACTATTCCTTTCCCTGAATTGCTCCACTTTACTCTTGATACATACCTTATAATGCTGAGTGTTAAGTAAGGAGGTATCAAGTACTATGTTTTGAGTCTTTGGCATGACTTGACCTGGGATTGAACCCCGGTCTCCTGGACCATTACAATTAGTAAATTTTCCAAAAAACATTAAATTCAAATTTTGCTGATGGAATATGCATGATATTCAAACATGGCAAGTTTTAAGAAGAACAGAAGAGTTGCTTTTTGTGCTTATGAAGAACTGTGAGTACTTCCACCAAACAATTGATTTTTATTTATTGAGTTATATTATTTAATCAGTAAAAATCAAAAACTCAATTTTTTACTTTTCCTTATCATAAATATATTATGCTCAGTGATATTTCTTAGTTATAGATTGACATGTACATACCAAAACAGATGCAATTCCTTCATATATATATATATATATATATATATATATATATATATTGGCTGGCCATTGTTGAGGACGACCTAAAGGCTCTCTTTTCAGTAGTTACAACACTGAGGTGTAGGGGAGGCCACTACTCCTTTCCCTGGATTGCTCCACTTACCCTTGATCTGTAGCTTATAATGTTGAATGTTAAGCAAGAAGACATCAAGTATCATTTTTGAGTCTTTGGTCTAACTTGAGCGGGGATTGAACCCTGGCCTCTCAGGCCATTGGCAAACACTCTATTCAATAGGCCAGTATATATTCATAAAATGATTGAACTACAGACTTGAAACAGAATAATTTATGTGCTAACTCAGAGGCTTTCATTGTGCAATGGTTATCATTGGTGGGAATAGACTCAGAAACCCAAGTTTAAATGCTGGACTTGGCTGTTTACATTTTACTTCATGCTCATTCCCTTGGGAAAGGCATTAATCTATCACTTCACCTCCCACTAATAGGTAAATATTAGGATAGACTGGGCTCTTTAGCCTTGGTTGGGCAACTAGTCTATTTGAAGGAAAACTTTGAATTCAAACCAACTGTACTCCACTTAAAAGTTGACCATTTGTTGCATCCTACCAGTAGCGATGGAAGGGCTGGATAAATTTATGCTTCCTAATATCCTAACAGTCACCAGGTTTCAACAGCTGAGCCCTCTCAGCCTTCTTCAAGTGTTTGTTTGTGACAAGGCAACCCTCTGGAAGGGAGAAAATACAAAAACAAATAAGAAAAAATATATAGTTCAAATAAAATTCAAAGTTGGATAGTGTTGTATAGTCATGATACAACTATATGTATACATATACATGCGGAAACATAATAAACAATAATGGCGAACGAACACACTTCTTTTGAAAAATATACCTCTCACACTTTATTCTCAAAAGAGTTGCGAAAGGGTTGATGTTGGTATGTGTGAGAGGTGAGTTGGAGCAGAACAGACTGCCACATATTGACCCCAAGTTCCTCTGCATTATAGCAGCACTTCTTCCTCATTCTGCTGGGCTGCTCAACCGGGGTCCTGAGAGTCCAAGCCCTCTGTCTGGCACTGACTCTCACTACGGCATCTTGTCCCCAACTGTGACTGGAACTTGAACTGTGACTGCAACTCGAACTGAACTCTGCCTGCCTCAAACTCCAACTAATTCAAGCCATCTATGGTACCTGGTTATATAATTGTTTGCCGTTCACCTGCTTCTTGTGGGCATCACATCTGCACCGAATTCAACCCGTCCACAAGTCAAAGTGATATCTTCGACCGGATGCACCAGTTTCTTCTGCTTATTTTCACAGGTGCATCTCTTAATTGACAGCTCAGTCGAGGGTCAATATGTTACAAGAGAAGGATTGATGTGTTTTGGTGATTGTGACAGGTGTCACCTCAGCAGTGCTTAAATAGGTAGACAAGTTAAGAAGAAATAAATAATAAAGAAATAGAATTATTTGAAATTGTTGAGAAAATGTCAAGCCATGAGAATTTATAAAATATATAAATATAATCAACAATAGAAGTTAATCCAGCAGAATAGTTGTATACATTTGTTATAAAAAGAGCAATTTGAAAGAAAAAAACTGGAAACAGCTAAAATTCAATCTAAGAGGTTCACTTTAATGTAGAGGCAAATGTATGTATGTATATACAATTAACATTTACTCTGTGGCTCAAAGGATATAAAGTTGTTCATATTCTCTCTTTGCACTGAGTAATATTGCATGTTCTATATGTATTCACAGACATATACCTGTTTTATACATATATATATATATATATATCATTCAATCATCATTGGCTATATACTTAGTACAAATTTGAATCAAACTTATATATATATACCGATTGAATTACCTTCAAGGTTTAATGTCATAAAACACAACCAGCCTACCAATTATGTATATCCAACCTATCTACCATGGGCAGGATGCAACACAAGTCAATTTTTTAAGCTGATCTAATTTCAGAGTTTTTCTTCTCGACCAATTGTCTTGCCAGGGATAAAGTACCCAGTCTTCCTATTCATAGCTGGGCATTAGTGTAACTTAAAATGTGAACGACTCTATCCAGGATTTGAACTTGGCTCACTGATTTCATTTTCTGCTATGATACCCACTGTGCCATAAGTATATATGTATACATATATATATATGTGTGTGTGTGTATTATATTTATACTTGTATCTATATCCATATGTATGTGTATATTATGTGTATCTATAAATGTATGTGAGTGTATATATATATATATATATATATACGTTTTTGTATGTGCTTATGCAAGTGTAAGTATATATAAGTATTTGTGTTTGTGTGCATACATATATATGCTAACAAAGCTCAGATTAAATAGATTCTCATATAATCCTATCAAGCAGGTTTCTGCTTGGCTGCCTGTGGGATTGTGCATTATCTCAGTAAAACAAATAATTTTCTGTGGCCTCAATCCAAAATCAGCCAGTATAACACTGATTTATATTATTTTCTGAATAACACAAATGGGGGAGGGATTCTTTGATTTTTTTTTTCTCCATCGAAGATTAGTTTGTAACAGTTGTAAGTAAAGTTGGCAACTGTTGTTGAGGGTGACCTGAAGGCTCCCTTTTTGATAGCTACAAAACCAAGGTGTAGGGGAAGGCGCTACTCCTTTCCCAGGAGTGACCCACTTTACCCTTGATCCTTACCTTATAATGCTGAGTGTTAAGCAAGGTAGCATCAAGTACCATATTTTGAGTATTTGGTATTGAACCCAGGTCATTGGCCAACACTCTAACCATTATGCCAATGTCTGGTACATTTCTATATGCTGCATAAAATCTATTTATATATGCAGATCTATCACACAGCTTGGCTAAATGAAACAATGTTATAATCATAATAAATTATAATAGCTTGCAGAATGAAATAAAAGTGACTCTCAAGATTAAGGTCACTCTCTTTTAAGCATTTGGGACAGGGACTCATTTTACTGAACAAAAAAATTTCTTGAATTTACATGCTTCCATTTGGTGAAATTAAGTTAAATTATTCACATGAAAGAAAATGCATTTACTTCTATATCTCCTAATATATAAAAAAACATTTCATGACTTTTATATATATATATATATATATATATATATATATATATATATATATAATAAGTTTATGGTTCTAATTACCTCACTTGGCGAGTTAATGGAGGACCAAATGTTACAGGATTGTTAAATAGTGCTCAATATCAATGATAGAGCATTTACATATAGAAATATATATATAAGTGCAATTAGAAGGAAACTCAAACCTGGTTAAATTGTCATTATAAATTTATTTCACTGGAGAATATCATTATACTCTCCATCTCATCAGATGATTGCACATATTTAATTTGAGGTTGAAAAACAGCAAATATGGATTACAGTCTATATGTGTATGAAAAAAAAAGAAGAAAGAAAAACCTATATAAATTTAAATTCTCAGTGAATGTAAAGAGGGTTAAAACAATAAAGAAACTAGAAAAAGGGTATTTCTATAAATTAACCCATCGAAATTTGAACATATGCTAGATTTATCATAGGAGGTTGAATTTTTTTTAATAATTTAAGCTTGTAAACTAAACTATTAACTTTATATAGTTTTTGTCTGTATGTGAGTTTTGTTATATAAACCTGGAAAGAAAATATATAACAATAGCCATACATCGAGCACTCCCATAGATTTATTCGAAATTCCTCGTATATTCTATGCGTGAATAGTCCACATCCACTGTCTTCGGACACTGACAGTCTATGACCCATACAAAGAGTGTTTCAGAAAAATTGATATCATTTCATTTAAATGCCTTCTTTTTTTTTTTACAGCATTTAATGGCATTTCTCAACCTAAAAGAAAAACATTAAGCATAGAATTTTGTGTTGTTTCTCCACATGCTGTAAAATATAAGATCAAGAGAACTAGAAATGCTCAAATTATTAGATTACAAAATGATATCAATATTTCTGAAACACTTTGTGTGTGTATATATATATATATATATATATATATATGTTTTGTTTTTTTTTATTTACCAACCCCTCCACTCGGGCAGGATATGACACAAGATCAATTTCTAAGCAGAGTTTAATAGGTTTGAATTCAGAGTTTTCCTTCTCCTAGACTAGTTGCCTCACCAAGGCTGAAGAACCTAGACTACCCTACTATTTACCCATAGCTGGAGGGAGAATAATTGGATTCATACCTTTCCCAAGGGTATTAGTGCTATGTGAAATGCAATCAGTCTCATCCAGGATTTGAACTCGTGACGTCATGTCCATTTCCTGCGACGATAACCATTACACCACGAGCACCTCCTATATATATATAATCTTTTGTCACTAAATTTGTTGGGTTGGTTGGTTGGTTGGTTTTTATGGCATATCAACCTTTGTAGGTTATTTAACGCCAAATCCATTTTTATGTAAATAATCTGTTCCATTTAAAACAATTCAGTTTAGCATAAGTACACAGTTTAATGGTCAAAAACATTTCCATTTCTAACTATTCAAGCAGTTGTATGTAACAATTCGGTTAAGTGTAAATACAGTTTTAATGTCGAAAAACAGTTCTATTTCAAATAATTCAGTTAAGCATAAGCACGCAGTTTAAATGTAAGTACGGTTTAATTGTAAAAGTCATTTCTATTTCAACTATTCAGTTTTACTCAAACAATTCATTTTAGCATAAGTATGCTGTTAATTCTATTTAACCCATAGATAGGACCCTTATCAGGTGCTACCACTCCGGGCCAGAATGGACCCTGGGAGCGATGGCAATGAAGGGGTACTCCGCATTCCCCAAAGCTCCAGCATTGCTGGAACCTCACCATCAGATTGTTTAGTGTCATATCCAGGACACTCGTTGGGTGGGGTCTTACTTCTCTGCTGAGAAGCAGTTGGTGTATTCTACAGCCCCAGCCAACTGGGCAACTAAATTTGTTTGTTTACTAAAATATATCATGTTGAAACAAACCTATATAAGATTAGCAACTAAGAATTAGCCTGACTTGAAACTGCACTGATATGAAAGCAACTTTCATAGGCATACAGTTGTGTATAAACTTAGAAAATATTCATGATAAAATAGATTCTAATTTCTACAACATATTACCTTTAAAAATTTTAGTAAACTGTTGGCATGTAATACTGTCAATAAGTTCCATTATTGATTTTTTTTTCAGTTGAATAAATTTTTAAAGAAATTTTTAAAAAACAAAAAAACAAGATTACACTTTGAAGACTTAAAAGAAAATATTAAAACTAACATTTTAGATTCTTCTCAGCTAGTGTTTTTTTCTTTTTGTGGCCTCGGAGAATAGACAGTTGATTTTTTTTTTTAAACAATTTCATTAGAAAAGTTTTGCACAGAATTTCACTTTTCAAAAATAACTTTGCTGATTCCAACTGTTTTTAATTTTAAATAATTCAAATTTTATGAAACATTTCTTCAAGAAAGCAGAGAAATTATCTATATAATAGATACATTCAAGAATGATACCACCATTTTTTACAAGACAATACTAGTGTGTGTGTGTGTATTAATAATGCAGTGTGCCATATCTATAAATCATCATCATCATCATGTCATGCCACAGGCACGGATCTCCCTGACTCACTCTCGCCACTTCTCCCTATCGTTCATTGCCTCTGGTAGGTCTTCAGGGCCACATCCCATATCCTCACATAGCTGCTGTATGTATGTTCGAGCTGATCATCCTGCTTTTGCCCGGCCATATGTGGGGTCCATAGGAGTACATCACTTATGAGCGTGTCTCTACTTCTCCAGCAGTGACCTGCATGTCTGGTTCGTCTAACTTGGATAGTTTTCATGATGGGAGGCAGGTGGCCATATAGTTGGGTGTTGCTGCCAGGACTTGTTCGATATTGCTCGCAACATTCTTGTGTAATTGCCGTCTAGCTTCTTCTCCAGCCGTTTAGTTAGCGTCCAAGTAGTGCATCCATAAGTTACCAATCACCATTGATTCTATGTCTATCGGATCCTAACTTATATATACATATGTGTAAGTTAGGGGGTGCCTGTGGTGTTATATTTATCATTGTAGAAAATGGATACAGAAACACAAGCTTAAATCCTGGATGAGGCTGATTGCTTTCACATACCTTTGAGGAAGGTGTGAATCTAATAATTCTCCCTCCAGCTATGGTTAAATAGGAGGGCAGACTGGGTTCTTTAGCCTTGGCCAGACAACCATTCTTGGAGAAGAAAAACTCTGAATTCAAACCTGTTAAACTCCACTAAAAATTGACCTTGTGTCACATCTGGCTCATGTGGAGGGGTTGGTAAATACCTATATATACATATGTATGGCAACATGTTTTCATTAATGAATAATTAGGAATTCCATTGTTATGATGTTAAAGATGCTACTAATGTCAACCTCTTCAAAAATCTGAATAAGTTTTTCTAGTTTTATGAGGAGTGGTAGTGTGTTGCCATAACAAAAATGTTCAGCTATGCTCTCCTTTAGGACTTTTTGAATGACCCTCATAAATCGAAGTTTGACTTTTTGGAGCAATCCTCTTTGAAGTACAGTATGCATCCTCTCTTCATCACAGGCAAAAATATATATTCAGTAGTGGTGACTATATAGAAAAATAATGTTTTGTTGCTGAAAACCTGCCACATCCAATGGTGTTATTATGCTCCCTGAATCAATTGTAATTTCCATACACAACCAAATGTATATTGTTTGTTCATTTGGGTTTTATAGCATATCAATCTTTATAGGTTATTTAATGCCAAATCCATTTTTATACAAAGAAACTGTTCTATTTCAAACAATTCAGTTTAGCATGAGTACGCAGTTTAATTCTCAAAAACGTTTCCATTTCAATCTATTCAGTTTAGACAAATAGTTCTTATTCAAACAATTTAGTTTACTATTAGTATAGTTTTTGTTTACACATAGTTAAATGTCAAAACAGTTCTATTTTGAATAATTCAGTTTAGTATAAGTATGCTGTCTAGTTCTATTTGAACTCCAGGACCAGAGTGGACCTGAGAGCGATGGCAATGAAGGGGTACTCTGCATTCCCCAAAGCTCCTGCAATATTGGAACCTCACCATCAGATTGTTTAGTGTCATATTCAGGACACTCATTGGCGGGGGGCTTAAACCTCTGCAGAGAAGCAGTTGGAGTATTCTACATTCCCAACCACCTTGGCAACCAAATGTATAATTAATACACTTATGCATTATCGGTAAAAAGTTTCAACCTCTGCTGCCATACCACCAAAGTCTGCCTCTGATATTGTGGACTAGCATTAAAAAGTAGGAAGCATTACTTTTGGAATGACCCTTTTACTGGAAGAGCATGTTAGCTCTTGTTCATCCCGAGCAGAAAGGCATAGGCAACAGTGGTGACTATGTTGAAAAATAGTGTTTTGTCGCTAAAACTTGGTGTTATTGTGTTCCATGTATCTGTTGTAGTTTCTGTGGAAATAGATAGGAGGCTTTACTTTCAGAATGTCTGTTATGCATATATATATATATATATATATATATAACTATTCTCTTAGTCGTCGAAAAACAAGACAAAAAAAAAATGCCAATGTGAAGATTTTGGTTGTCAGTGGAACCATTGCAAGAAATTCTGCCTAATACAAACAACACAGTGAAATCGAGATTTTTTTTGGCTAAGAATAAATACTTCCTGCTTGAGCATGGCTGGCATTTGGTACTGAAGACTCTTCACTGAAGTGGAAGAAGGATTGACATTTTATTATTTCTGTTCTTGTTAGAATACTATTTCATGTCTCTTCCTGCCCAGGACATCAGTCTATTTGTGTTTTGGATGTTACAAGGTGGTGTGTGGGACATGCAGAACTAAGGTTCATTCAGGCTTAAAAAAATCTGTTTTTCTCTCAGCAAAGCACCCACCTTCTTTAACCAAGTCCCTTAACTGTAACCATTCAAATCTGTCCAGTTGGAATACTTAGTCATAGAGAAGATATTTAGTCTAGCCTCCACTCAACAAGGATTAATATTAGCATTTGTATATTCAAGATATACTGGGCTATTGGCCTAATGAGTAGGGTGTTCACCAATGGTCCAGGAGACCAGGCTTCAGTCCCAGGTCGAGTCATACCAAAGACTCAAAAAATGGTACTTGATGCCACCTTGCTTAACACTCAGCATTATAAAATAAGCATCAATGGTAAAGTGGAGCAATCTAAGGAATGGACTTGCGCCCTCCCCTACGCCTCAGTGTAGTAGCTATTAAAAAGGGAGCCTTCTGGTTGCCCTCAACTATGGTCGCCAACTTCACTTACTTACACACACACACATATTCATTGATCACTCTTTATTGGTTGATATAGCAAAATATGTTATTGATATTGCTCCACTTTACCCTTGATCCTTAAGTCTTTGGTAAGACTTATATATATATATATATATATATATATTTAGGTACTTGATGCCATCTTGCTTCACACTCAGCATTATAAGGTAAGGATCAAGGGTAAAGTGGAGAAATCCAGGGAATGGAGCAGCACCCTCCTTTACACTTCCGTGTAGTAGCTATTGAAAAGGGAGCCTTCGGGTCATCCTCGACTAAGGTCACCAACTTTACAACTTATATCCCAGATATACTAACACTGATTAGAAAACAGAAAGACAAGCTAAACCCATGTACACATAAAAGAACATTTGACTTTTGCTATGTATATTGTACATCAGTAGGATTAAAAGAAAGATCACCCAAATATGTATACAGTACAATTATAAGCATATTGTTCCATGAACAAGCTGTATGTAGAAGGTGTTTAAAATGGAAGAAAAGCGTACTTTATGAGTGTAGGTAATATAAACATATGGCTTTACCATTCTCTGGCAGAGTTCGAGACAATGCCTTGACTGTTGAGAAGAAAAAAGATCAGGAATGGATTTCTGGATTGTCAGATGACACCTCATTTGGCCTCAGACTTGTCAATTCTCTAAGGGAGATAATAATTCATTGTATTTCTACAGTCCTTTCATTTTCCTTATATTGCAGGCACTTTTTTTTAGTATATACATTGACTTTTACAAATCTGATAATTGATAATTTTGATAGTTATTAAAAGGCATCTTTTTCAGCGTCATAGAATAAAATTAAATTAAAAATTGCAAATGGCAGATATAAACAGGAAAATCTAAGAAAACTTAAAAACTTTAAACAGATCTATTTGGTTCATGGATGGGACCCTAACTGGTATTATCACTCCATGTCAGAGTGAACCTGGGAAAAATGGCAATGAAGGGATACTCCACACTCCCCAGAGCTCGAGAACAGTAACCTCACCATCAAATGCAATTTAATGTTATATGCAGGACATCTATTTATTTGGGGGGAGTCTAACTCCGTCTGCAGAGGAGTATTCAACAACCCACTGTACCATTCTTCCTAATGACAAGAGTCTGTCTGCCTTGAAAATCAGCGTTTAACATTTTGTTTTATTAACCAAAATTCCAAAACTAACTATTGGGGGCTAATGAGAATTTCAAAACTATCTTATTCAAATTTGATCATCCATAAATTTCTTGATCAAATTCTCATTAGTAAATGACAAAAACATATTTACTTCAGTGTACAAACATAGAACTGGTTTTTGATAGTTGGCTACTTTCTTGAATTTGCCACACTTCAAAAGACATAATATTCACACTTTACTTTTACTGACTTATTGAATGATTAATTGATTGATTGATTGATTTTAGAAACATGTCAACCAATCGAGGATTATTTTATGCCTAAAGATTAGAAAATCATGTTCATTGTACATTCATACATTTTTTTTGAGTAGTTGTATCTTCAGAGGTTTTTTTTCACATCTGATCAAATATAAATAATTTTAAACATATCCATTTTACCCATAGATGGAACCTGACTGTAAGTCAGAGTAGCCCAGGAAGTAATGACTCCCCACTCTCCAGAGCTCTAACCTCACCATCCGATCCAGCTTCATCACACTACTTTTTGGAGAGGTCTTAACTTTCTGCAAGGGATACAGTCAGCATATTCTTCTAATAGAAATAAATTGGGAGAACTGATTTTGCAAATGATTAGTGCATAATGTTACTTGCTTGCAGGGTGTATTTCTAAATTTAGGACAAGAGTGAAACTTTAATTTCAATAACAAAGGAATATTTGTGCTTCGGTAATTCTAGTTCTGATGGGGAATTCGAAGGGTTTGACCCAGAAAATTGTTCCATTATGATGTCTTTTGACTATTTGTGCAGTGACATGAAAATATTTGATTGTATAGGAACCAAGATATATCTGAATTCAATAAATAGTAAATATGGATTAAAAAAACATTTTAGTTTTTATCTGTATATATAACTTGGGTATATCAATTTCAGCCACAAAGAAAATACAGAACGCCAACTGTACGAACATTTAATGCTGCATCAGCTCCAGGACATGGCTCTCTGCTGCTTCCTTTTTCAGCACTCTAAGCATTACTCGATTGTTCTTGCGAGAGATAGTGGAGTGATCCTTTTACTTTTTTCATACATATGAATTCAAATTTTTCCTTGACTGCATATCCACTTTAAAGGTTAGAGAGCTCAATCTTCTTTACTATTTTGCCTATCACTAGGATTCATGTCTTTCTTTATGGCACTTGTGCTAAGTGAACAAAACAGCCTCTGCAATAACTTGAACTGTTCGGATTCTGTTTATGGATCAGATAGATCTCTTTGAAAATTATTTGTATTTGATAGGAATACTTGAAACTATATATCTGTATGCAGATTATTTGTCCCTGATTGGAATACTTGATATCACTGTTACCATGTCATTGTGAAAACAAAGAATTATAATAATAGACAAATATTGTTTTTAAAAACGTGTGCATGATGAAATAGTTTGAAAATCCTAAAAATAAAAGGGAACCCTTTGTTTTGGTCACTTCTCTTCAGAGAATTATGACAGTAACAACAAAGTTTATGTCACTGTCATAATTCACTGAAGAGAAGTGACCAAAACAAAGGGTTCCCTTTTTTTTAGGATTTTCAAAATACTCTAATTGTTTTCAAAATATTTTATTTTGCACATGCTTTTAAAAACAATACTTAAATTTTGCATCTACCACAAGGTCTTTATAATTGTCAAATAAAAGTGTGATTAAAAAAATGATTCTTATCAAACATTTGCAAATTAATCAAATTTTGTCATTAAATAACCCATAAGAGGTTGATAAGCCATTAAACAAATAAACCAAATACCAAGGTTCATTTTATACAACTCACTTGGTGCTCTATCAAGTCACATTAAAGGACAGATTCTCATATCACCAAAAGTAAACTGATGAATGTTTAGAACTTAAATGGGGACCACTTAAAAACAATGGGTATGGTATGGAATTCAAGGCCTATGTGTCAGACTAGGCAAAGCTTATAATTATTCGATAACTTGTGAACACTGGCTTTAGCTATCACATTTGGGACCAATAAAACAAATAGATTTTTGGTTCTCCAAGATTTGAAACACTATTCAAATACAAAACTGATTAGTGCCACAACTACCTGTTTACATATCCCTGTTGTCTACCTGACATGAAGAACATGGCTTCATCCAAGCCTAAAGGTTAGACATATGCATTATGGCTAGAATAATTGCAATATATGGATTCTTGAAAAATGTCCCATTTCTCTTGCCTGAAGAGAAATAAAGTGAAGCCAAGTATAGTCTTTTCTAAGAGTGAACGTGACCATAAAGCTCCAGAAATACGAGGTGCATACGATAAGTTTCCAGACTTTTTTCGTATGGGGACTTTTATTGATAGTACACTCATAAAACTCTAGTCCCCTTCAAAGTAATCTCCTCCAGCTGCAATGCACTTGTTGTACCGTTCCAACAACTTCTGGAGGGCCCCATGGAAGTCCTTTTGTGTGAGCATGTCAATGACCTTCATCACAGCCTCTTTCATCTCCTCAATTGTCTCATAACGACAGCCTCTGAGCTTAGAGAATAACCAAAAGTCACAGGGAGCAAGGTCTGGACTATAGGGACGGTGAGGAACTGTCTTGATGCCCATCTTGGTCAAATAGTCTGTGTCAAGGATGGAGTTGTGGACAGGTGCATTGTCCTGGCGGAAATGCCACTGATCCGATTTGAAGAGTGCTGGCCTCTTCCGACGGAATCTCTTCCTGGACTCCCTTAAAACCTCAACATAGTAACCCTAACCCTAACCGTCTGGCCAATCAACTCTGATGTATTAACTTCCTTACTCCTTCCACACCTCTCTTCATCCCTCACAGACTTCCTTCCTTCCTTGAATCTCTTATGTCACTCAAAAACTGATGCTCAATTCATGCAAAATGGTCCAAATGCAGTTTGAAGCATTCCATACGTTTCTATGGCATTTTTTCCAAGTTTAAAACAGAATTTTATTGCATATCATTCTTCTAAAGTGTCCTCACATCCAGATTGCATTTTGAAATTCACCAGCTATGACAATCAGGCTTTAGTCGGATGTATTCCAATTGCTGCTGTAGCTGTTCATGTGAACCTGAAATCATAAAAATCAGTCAGTCATTTCATAAGATGTATAGCAATAACATAGTGAATTTTCAAGTGTCTACAACAATTTTAAATGCCTGTACAAGAAACTTATTGAAGGCACCACGTATGTTAAAGATGAGACCTTGAAAACAGACTTCAGCAAAAGCAAAAAGATAACATATAAATGCTTGTAAAATACTTCACAGGTGCCCGTGGTGTAATGGTTATCGTCATAGGAATTGGACACGACGATACGAGTTCAAATCCTGGACGAGAGTGATTGCATTTCATATAGCACTAATACCCTTGGGAAAGGTATGAATCCAATTATTCTCCCTCCAGCTATGGGTACATAGTAGGACAGATTAGGTTCTTCAGCCTTGGTGAGGCAACTAGTCTAGGAGAAGGAAAACTCTGAATTCAAACCTGTTAAACTCCGCTTAAAAATTGACCTTGTGTCATATCCTACCCGAGCGGAGGGGTTGGTAAATATGGTAAAATACTTCACAGACTTTCTTGATAAGCTAAATTTAGTAAAGACAGGTAAATTCATATTCAGGGAATGAATGCAAAGATATATATATATATTCATATATACATATATGCATGAGATAAAAAATGATTCCTGTTTATTTCCATAAAAATTACAATTGATATAAGCATAATACTGTCATTAGATGGAAGAAGTTTTCAGTTATAATGAACAACTCATCCTATATTTTTTATGTTTATATTTTCTTCAGTATTGGATACCCTTTCTAGATTCACCTCTCTGTCCTTCTGACCTCCTGACAGCTTCTATTTATATTCAGTGCATCCCTCCTGTCAAGCCAACAGGTTGATAAGGAGAATATATAACCTTCACATTCCAAGCCTGATTTTTTTCATATTTTGATATTGATATCTTTGCTTACATTTTTATTTGCTTAATGTCTTAGCATACTTACCACAATTTCATTAAAATATGTTTACAAAAATGGACATAGTATTTTATATATATATATATATATATATGTGTGTGTGTGTGTGTGTGTGTGTTTGTGCACTTATATATGTTTGTATATGGGTGTGTATATATGTTTATAAATATGTTTATTTATGTGAATGTACAAACATATATATCTGTGCGTGCTTGTATATATTTATATTTATATGTGTTGGCATGTGTTTATTTGTGTGAGTGTATATATATATATATGTGTGTGTGTATTTGTATATATTTATATGTTGGTTTTTATATATTTATATATGTATATATATTTACCAACCCCTCCACACAACCAGAATGCAACATAAAGTCAATTTTTATGCAGTGTTTAACAGGTTTCAATACCTTGGTTACCATATCAAGGTTAAAGAGCCCAGTCTGTCCTACTGTTTACCAATAGCTGGAGGGAAAATAGTTGGATTCCTAACTTTCATGAGAGTATTAGCACTAGTGAAATGCAAACAGCTTCATTCAGGATTTAAACTCAGTTTGCCATGTCCATTTTCTTTGATAGTAACCATTACACCATAAATTCCTCTGCATGTGTGCATAAATTCCTCTATATGTGTCTGCATGTGCGTATATATATATATATATATATAGTATTTGTGTAAGCTTCTATATATTAATATATATGTGTGCATTTGTGTGCTTATATATATATATATATATATAAACTGTTGACTCACCTACATGTACGTGGTGCCTTCAATAAGTTTACAGATGTTTTTTGCACAGACATTTAAAATTGTTGTAGACACTTGAAAATTCACTATGTTATTGCTATACATCTTATGAGATGACTGCCCAATTTTTAAATTTTAGGTTCAAATGAACAGCTACAGCAACAATTGGAATACATCCGACTAAAGCCTGATTGTCACTGCTGGTGAATTTCAAAAATGCAATCTGGATGTGATGACACTTTAGAAGAATGATATGCAATAAAATTCTGTTTTAAACTTGGAAAAAATGCCACAGAAACGTATGGAATGCTTCAGACTGCTTTTCAACCATCTTGCATGAATCGAGCATCAGTTTTTGAGTAACATAAGAGATTCAAGGAAGGCAGGAAGTCTGTGAGGGATGATGAGAGGTGTGGGAGGAGTAAGGAAGTTAATACACCAGGAGTAAGAAAGTCAGAACACCAGAGTTGATTTGCCAAAGGGTTAGGGTTAGGGTTACTATGTTGAGGTTTTAAGAGAGTTTAGGAAGAGATTCCGTCGGAAGAGGCCAGCACTCTTCAAATCGGGTCAGTAGCATTTCCACCAGGACAATGCACCAGTCCACAACTCCATCCTTGACACACACTATTTGACCAAGATGGGCATCAAGATAGTTCCTTACCGTCCCTATAGTCCAGACCTTGCTCCCTGTGACTTTTGGTTATTCCCTAAGCTCTGGAAACTTATTTAATGATCCTCGTATATATATATATATACACCTGGGTGAGTCAAAAGTTTTGCAAAATTTGAGTATGTACTAGTTTGTGTATTTTTGTATATATTAGTATATATGTTAGTGTGTATATTTATGTGTATGTATGTGTCTTTGTTTATATAAATTCACATACATATTCATATAAGTTTATATATATATCATCATCATCATGTTGTGCCGCCAGCACGGATATCCTTGACCATCTCTCGCCACTTCTCCCTATCATTCATTGCCTCCGGCAGGTCTTCTGGGTTACATCCTGTGTCCTCACATAGCTGCTGTATGTAAGTTCGGGCTGGTCGTCCTGCTTTTGCTTGGCCATATGTGGGGGTCCATAGGAGTACGTCATTTATGAGCTCGTCCTTGCTTCTCCAGCAGTGTCCGGTGTGTCTGGCTCGTCTAACCTATATAGTTTTCGTGATGGGAGGCAAGTGGCCGTACAGTTGGCGTCTCATGGGGTGTTGTCGCCAGGACTTGTTCAATATTGCTCTCAACATTCTTGTGTAGTTGCCGTCAAGTTTCTTCTCCAGCCGTTTGGTTAGCGTCCATGTAGTGCATCTATATAGCAGTATCGATACAACCGCTGCCTGGAAGAAACTGCGCTTCATTTCATCGGTCAGGTCTGATTTCCATATGATTGAGAGCCTATCTATAGCCGTCCATGCTTTCGTCAGTCGTGTGTCGATGTCGTTTTCTGTTGATGAGACGCTACTTCCTAGGTAGGTGAATTTGTCCACTAGCCTCAGAGAGGCTCCGTCTAGTGTGGTAATGTTGCCCGTTTGGTTGTAACACATATATTCAGTTTTGTGTGCATTGACATGGAGGCCAATGCCTGCTGCAGCTCATTCCAAACTATGCAGTAGTGTCTCTGCTTGATTAGGCGTATTCGCCAGTAACGCTAAGTCATCAGCGTAGTGGGCGTCTGTGATTGTTTTTGCGGGGTACCTTTTGCTTCTTTTCTTAGTCTGCTCGAAGCCATTTTCTCTGATTTTGTCGATCGAAGTTCTAAGCACGTAGTCTAGACAGATGATAAAGAGGTATGGGGCTAGCATGTCTCCTTGTAGTACTCCTGCAACAATGTCGAAGTATTCCGTGTCTCCATCTGGTGAACGTACTTTCACTTTTGTGTTTCTGTAGAGGATCATTATTGCTGCTACGGTTTCTTTTGGTAGGCCATATGCTAGTAGGATTAGTTCCATTTTCCCTCTGTGGATGGAATCGAAGGCCTTGGTAAAGTCGACAAATAGTAATGTCGCCTGAAGGTTTTTTGCCCGAACGCCTTCAAGGATTCTACGGATTGTCAATATTTGTGAGGTTGTGGATCTATTTCTCCGGAAGCCATTTTGGTTTTTCCTAAGGATGTTGTCTATTTTGGGTTCTATGCGGTTTCGTAGTTGGGCATTGTAGATTTTGGCTGCTATGGATGTAAGTGTTATCCCTCGGTAGTTCTTGGCTAATCCGAGGTCGCCTTTTTTAGGGAAAGGAAGGATACATCCCTTCGTCCATCTTTCTATCCTATTTTGACTATAGACAGCGTTGCATTGCCGGAGCAGTATATCGTCGAATTGTCTAGTCTTCCACACTTCTGGGGGGATCTTGACCAGCCCTACAGCTTTCCTATTTTTAATTTTTTTAAGAACCGAGCCGAGTTCTTCTTTGGTGAAAGGCCCTAATTTAATGTCTAATTGCTTACTAATAATTCTGGTGATCGGTTCATCCGTTATTTTCGGCGGGCTTCCTAGTAGATTTTTGAAATGCTGTTCCCACAGTTTTACTCTTTCTTGTTGGCTTGCGGCTTTCAATTTTGCTTTGGCTGTGCTCTTCCTTCCACTTACTACGTTTATTGTTTGCCAGGCTATCCTGGATTGTCTATCTTCCACCGAGTCTCTAATCTTATCTATCTGATTTTGTATGTATTCTGCCTGTTCTTTTAGGTATATTCCTGCTAATTGATATTGTGCCTTTTCTAGTTTTCGGGCATTTGAGTTTGTTGAGTTCTTCCGATAGCTTTTGGAGGCAGTTTTCATGAGTGTGCGTTTTTCTCTAACCTCTGACGTTTCCCAAGGGACTCTATATTTACTTCTAGGTTTTGTTGGGATACACTTTGATGCCGCCTCTAGGTGTGCTTCAACAAAATTTTCATATTCGTCATTTGGGGTAACTTTTTCTGTCTTCTCTTGTAGTGCTTCGAATCTGTTTCTTAATTCTAATGCATATTTGTCTCTAATGTCTCTGTTGTTGAGTAGGGCCCAGTCATAGTGCCTAGTTGTCGCTGTTCGTGTGGCGTTTTTTCGTAAGCTTAGACGTATTTTGGCCGTGACTATTCGATGATCGGAGGACACACCCTCGAAAGTGGAGTATGCCTCGCAATTCATCGCACTATTTTTCCATTTTCTGTTTATAAAGAGGTAGTCTATCTGTGCTTTACTCTTGTTCGCGTATGTGTGGGTCCATAATTTTCCCTCCCTTTTTTGAAAGTTTGTATTGAGGCATGTTAATCTATTTTCTATCATGAAATCAATTAGATGTTGTCCATTCCTGTTTGACGTGTTGTGTAGGCTGTATTTGTTGTTTCTGTTTTTCCCGATTTGTGCATTCGTATCTCCACCAATGACTAGCAGGTTGTGTTTCGGAATGCTACGTACTAGGGAGGATAGCTCCTCGTAGAAGGTGACTAGTTCGGTTTCTTCGCTAACATTGGTAGGGCTGTAGCAGGAGATGATCGTTGCTTTGGGGTTGCCATTAAACGTTGCGGCCATCATCCTAGGTTGTATTCTCTCAATGCTATTAAGTGTTTTTAGCACTCTTGGTCCTATAAGCATTCCCACCCCTCCTACCGATGCATTGACAGAGTTTTCCCATGCCGATACAGTCACCAGCATCCATCCATTGCCAGTTTCGTGATATTTGATATCTTCGGTATGAGTGTATCGATGTTATTGTATACAGATTATGTCTATCTTATGTTCTACGTCTGATGCAGTTAGCTCTGGTACTTGACCTATTCTATTTAGGGTTCTAACGTTAAATGTCGCTATCTGTATTGTTTGTTTGCATTTTAGAAGTGTTTGTTTGAGCTCTGTAGCTGATTTTTCGAACACTGAGGCCAGGGCTCGAACCTCAGCAGGACGCGCCCCTTTTTTACCCGCGCGAGAAACACACATTTATACTCATATAGATATACACATAAATAATATATATATATATATACAAATAGACATACACTTATTGATATATATACATATGTATATAATAGAGTAAAAGGTTTTGCAATTTTTTGATACATACTAGTTTGTGGTGCATACATCACATAACCAAAGTTGTTCAAACTGTGAAAGGCACCTGTTGTGGGTGGTAGTATCATGGTAGTTGGTGCACTGACACATTGTGCATTGCTTTAGTCAATGTGAGTTTTTAAAGCTGCTCTGATGAACATGCAACATATTCTATTTCAAAAACTTATGCTTTACAAATTTGCTTTGGACATAACACCACAGAAGCAACTAAATATATTTTCTGTACTAAAGATGAAGGTACAGTTGATTGCAGTACAGTAAGGAGATGGTACAAGGAAATCTTCTTGCATAGAAAAAGCCTTGATGATCAAGCAAGGTCAGGTTGGCCTAAAACCATGTATTCCAAGGCCATCCTCCTAGCTAGAGGTGCTGGCAAATTTTAGCTCATGTTAACAAAATATTACAATTATCTTGAGTGTATATATATATATATATATATATATACTCTATATATACAACTAAACAAAAGGGGAACAATTCGTTCCCAGAAAGTAAGGGAGATTATATAGTTCCTTTCTTTGTCACCACAGATAGCCATAGTTAAAACTATTTAGAATGATTAGTGTTAGCAATACTTGAAACCCCTTCACAGTGTGCAAACAAATGAGCTTGCATGTTTAAAAATAATATTACCAATTCACTTACAAATTTTATATGTGTGTGTGTATATATATATATATATTACTTATTCCTAATAATATTGACAAATTTATCAATCTCTCGGATCCTCCCCTGATGATGGCCCAAAGTCGGGCAGAAAGTACTAGGGATACATGCAACTATGGACAATACATAAATCAATTCCCCCAGAATACAATAAAAGTAATACGGGAATTCGAACGGATCCAAAAGAAAATATGTAGACATAAAATGTCTATTATGTTTAATGAAATTTGCATTAACGAAGAAATGCTGCCTAAATATACATATTTTAAACTTCATGATCCTGCAGCTCATAAATATAACAGCACTTTGGAATACAGACGTGATCTCGTGAAGAGACAAATTACACTCTGTAAGAATAACATCCATTCACTCAATCTTGAATCACAAAAAATACGAGACAAACTTGAAAGCTCTATTACACCTGCACAACTCCACGAACTAGATAACAGACTTTCCGTAATCATTAACAAAAGTGATTACGACCACAAACTTACACTTCAAAAAAAGCTCAACAATCTCTACAAAGGACATTTACTTATTCCTAATAATATTGACAAATTTATCAATCTCTCGGATCCTCCCCTGATGATGGCCCAAAGTCGGGCAGAAAGTACTAGGGATACATGCAACTATGGACAATACATAAATCAATTCCCCCAGAATACAATAAAAGTAATACGGGAATTCGAACGGATCCAAAAGAAAATATGTAGACATAAA
The DNA here is from genome assembly GCA_963585895.1 of Sepioteuthis lessoniana. Taxonomy (NCBI): domain Eukaryota; kingdom Metazoa; phylum Mollusca; class Cephalopoda; order Myopsida; family Loliginidae; genus Sepioteuthis; species Sepioteuthis lessoniana. The sequence goes on along the minus strand of OY757910.1, from coordinate 87,170,770 downwards.
ATGTCTATTATGTTTAATGAAATTTGCATATATATATATATATATATATATATATATATATATATATATAAACAGAACTTGATATTAGTTATCCCAAAAAGGTTGATAAAACACAACTAAACCAAACTGATACTTTGTATGTATATCCATTATATTTATATCCATCTATATTACCTGTATGTTTTATGTTGAATAAATTGACATATATATTGTAATGTAGTGGCTACCCCCTACTCTACTCCAACAAACCTGGTACCTGGCAATATGACCCAGAGCAAAAGATTGATTTTACTCTCATTCAGGGGGTGAAAGATTGTCAGACTTGTGACTTGGGGATTTTCTAAATGAGTTACTTAGTTACCAGGACAGCAACAAGTCATGACCTAAATTTTGTGGCTAGAAATGACTTAGACATTGTAAAACCACTTCATATACCTTAGGGAGATAACATCTGAAATAAATGGGGATGGGATTTTATTTCAAACTTGTGACTATCTTTTCCTTTCCTGATATGAAGAAGCTCTTCATCTATCTGTCACCTCAGTTTTCTCAGACAACCTTTTCTTTGATGACATGTTGCAATTTTATTTTTCCTTAGTCTGGCGATTTTAGGTATAACTTTCCAATAACCAAATAAAATATTATGGACATAAAATCTTTTTAACACTAACAACTCCACAGGCTGAATATAAATTTTGCCAGAAACAATATTGTTTATTGTGGTTATTCTCTAAAGACCTGTGCATCTCAGATGATTCACGAGAGATATTAAAATTAACTTTTATTTTGACTGCTCTCACCTCGATTTATTTGATGATATTGACTTAAAATACAGACACCATCCATAAAGAGAACATACAAAAATTTTTAACTCAGCTAACCAACATTGTCCTAATAATTCAAGAATTACTTTAAGAAGACCAAATATGAATATGAGGTTGGCTCAAAAGGTAATGAGTCTGATTTTACAATTTTCAGGTTGGCAACCTTAATTGAAAATTCTGCTGATCAATGAACATGTGTGAAAATATTCAGTTCATGTTTGTTTCTCAGAATTCATGTTTGGTTGAGTAATCTTGGATTATATAAGACTACATATGACTCTACTATTATTATTATTTTCATTAATTTTATTTCACACAAGTCATAACAGGTAGCTTTCACCAAAGTCTCAGTGAGAGCAAATCTCTTCAGCTCTTCAGGAGGACTCTTCTAAGTTTTTCAACTGGTCTCAGCAGTACTGTAGTTTGATTGGTACTGATTCTTCCTCTGATTTCTTGTTCACCTAGTCTCTTTTCCAGGTTATTTATGACTGTTCCAAGGCCTCCAACTATGATTGGTATCACTGTCATCTTCATGCTTCCCAACCTTTTCAGCTCTCTAGTAAGGTCTAGGTATTCGTCCAGTTATTTGCGTTCTTTTGTTTTCCCTCCGTGGTTTGCTAGAATGACAAAATTTACACGTTGACAACTTCTCGGCTTTAATCCATTTGCATTATTATTGTTATTTCTCTACACTAGTTTTTCACTCAAATTTTGACTGGTGGTTTTTCACTGGAGTCTGAGGAACAGCAGATCTCATCAGGTCGACAGGACTCTTTTGAGTATTCTTGCTGATATTAACAATGTAGTGATCTAGATAGTCTCAGTTCTTCCCCAAATCTCCAGTCCCAGGTCTTTGAGGACTGTTCTAAGGGCATCAACAACAATTTGTATCATCATCACCTTCATGTTTCACAGCTTTTTTAGCTCTCAAGCAAGATCCAAGTTTTTGTCTATGTTTTTTTTCCCTTGTATTTTCACACTATGGTCTACTGAAATGGCAAAATCTATGTTTATTATGCTAAAGAAGAGATACACAGTGAAATAGAGTTAATTATCTATTAACTGAAATGGTACAGTCCAACAAATAAAGTCTCATGCCATTGGTGTTACATCCGTAGTTGGTCTTAATACTGACCGCGATCTTTCTGTACCGACCGTGCTTAAGAAACACCACATCTTTTATACCTCCGAAATACCAGAAGTCATGTGGTTCGAGCCACTATACAACAATCTAGTAATGGACAAGTTCTTTTCTAGTTAATTAAATCTAGATCTGGTCCTCTAGCCAGGGTTAGGTCATCCATTTGTATCTCAAAGTACCAGAGAAATTTATGTATTATGTATTTCCAATTAAAGAACAGATGGTCAAATAGATCAGTAGATCACCTTTCTCACCCAGTTATGCCTTGTCTTGTATTCCTTTTGAACCAGTTTGCATTATTATTATTATTATTAGAGTTACTCCTTGAGAGTTTTTCACATCAGCATTAGCTGATGGTCTTTCATTGTAGTTTGAGTGACAGCAAGTCACCTGGATTCTTCTCAGTATTCTGTCCGATTTCAATAATGGAGTAGTTTGGATGGTCTCAACTCGTATTTCCAAGTCCTCCTGTCCTTGTATCAATCCTTTGGTAGCTGTACTTTCATGTTCTACATTTTTTTTCAATTTCCTAGCAAGGTCTAGGTATTTATCCTTCTTTTCACTTTCTTTCAATTTTACTTTATGGTCAACCCAGATAGCAAAGTTTACAATTCTGCTAGTTCTCTTTTTTTTTTTTTGTTGATTATTTCCAGGTATGGTCATCTGACCAAGATTAGGTGATCAGTTGTATCTCAAAATCCTAGAGAAGTTTGTGCATCTCATTTTCAAGGACAGATGCTGGGTTGTGCATATACCATTTTTTCCTATGGTCAGCTTTCAGTTTCTTGCACAATTTCCAGTTGATCCCCTTGCCCACCCATTCATGTCTAGTCTTATACTTTTTCTGCACTAATTTGCTGCATTCACTTATTATGTGATTGATAGTTACATCTCTATCTCCACATAACCTACATCTGCTGTTTTGTTGTGTCTTATCTATTCTTGCTTTGATATGATTGGTCCGTATGGTGTTCTTTTGTGCTGCTATTAGAAGAGATTTAGTTTCTCTCTTAAAGTTTCCCTTTCTTCGCCACATCCACATTTTCTCGAGTGAGATATCACTTGGTAGTCACTTAAAATGTCCATAGAGTTGTTTTTCTTTCCCTTTTTGTTTTCTGGTTATTTCCATTCTGATGGTCTTCATTTTTTCAGTATTGTTTCTGGTGGCTGTTATCAGTCTTCCACCATGCTTTTCTATGTAGTCATTGTCTAAATGCGTCAATGCTGGCAAATCCTTTTCCTCCTTCTTTTCTTGACACATATAGTCTGTCAATGTCATCTCTGGGATGTAATGCCTTATGCATGGTAATTAGTTTTCTTGTCTTCTGATCCATTTATTGAAGTTCTTCTCTAGTCCATTTATGTCTCATCCTTTTGAATACTATTCAGTTGTACCTTTGTTTTAGATGCTATAATGACAGATACATGTACTGAGATTGTGGCAATTTTGAGGTATTATTTTAAACTGGACTTCATATCTGTTGAAGCTACTGACAAAATTTTAAAAGTGAAATGAAAGAAACAATATCTGGTTATTCTGCTCAAAATCAGTTTAAGCATTTTAAGGGTAAGTCTTAAAATAGAAATGGATGATCATCAGTTATTGTTTATTATGCTTTAAAATGCAAAATAGACCACCAACAGAGGGAGTCCTTGTAGTATAATGGTTAGAGTGCTAGACTGCAGAATCATAGTCATCATCATCATGTCATGCCGCCAGCACGGATATCCTTGACCCTCTCTTGCCACTCCTCCCTATCGTTCATCGCTTCTGGCAGGTCCTCAAGGCTACATCCCATATCCGCACAGAGCTGCTGTATGTAGGTTCAAGCTGGTCACCCTGCTTTTGCTCGGCCATGTGAGGGGGTCCATAGGAGAACATCACTTATGAGCTCGTCCCTGCTTCTCTGGTTCATCTAACTTTGATAGTTTTCGTGATGGGAGGTAGGTGGCCGTACAGCTGGTGCTTTGTGGGGTGTTGCCTCCAGGACTCAATCAATATTGCTCGCAGCATTCTTGTATAGTTGCCATCAAGCTTTTTCTCCATCCATTTAGTTTGCGTCCATGTAGTGCATCCATATAAAAGTTTTGACACGACCACTGCTTGGAAGAAACTGTGTTTCATTTTCATTATTTTTTTTGGTTGCATTTCTTCATGGGATTATAGTAAGAGAGTTCAAATTCTATAATGTTCACTTTCGGACAAATACCCTTGGTAAATATATGAACCCCCTTATCCTCTCAACTATCTGTTAAATAGTACCACAACTGGTCTTCAACAAAGATGACTTTGTCATTAAATAACCCATGAAGGTTGTTGATCTGCCAATTAACAAAGAAACCAAGAACCAAACCACCAACAATTAAGAACTTTCAGGAGAGCTGGGACTATTGAAAGAAACATAGAGCAGTTCTCAAGAGGTCGACCCTCTTTTGATTTTTTTAAAAATGAAAACATCTCTGATACATTCAAATACTAGGGCGAGTCAAAATTTTAGTATGTGAGACACAATTTAGCAGTGCCAAATACTTTTGCTGAAGTTGGGAAGGTGACAAACCACTCTGGACTGTGAGATGCCAAGTTCACCTGATACTCTCCAAGTGCTACTTGCCAAATTTGCTTCTATGACTTGAAGCGTGGCCTCAGAATCCAGATTTTTAGATCTACCTGACTTTGTCCGATCATCAAGGCTATTGCAACCCAAGTGGAATTTCTTGAACCATCTGATTATAGTACTGTAATCAATTACACCTTCATCATTCATGCAACAAATGTTTTTAGCTGTTTCTGTGACATTGTGGCCCAGTTCAAACTCATTAGACATAAGTTCCCAAGTTTGACTACATTGCACATTCATCTGTGCAGCTTTCAAATCACAAATGGAGTGAAGCATTGCACATCCTATCAGCACACCAACTACCATAATACTACCAACAACAGCAGGTACCTATCAGGTCTTGAACTGCTTCAATTTCATCATATACATGCTTCAAACTAGAATGTACCAAAATATTGCAAGATTTATAACTCACTCTTATACATTAGCCGACCAGTCCCTTAAACTGAAGATGTTCTAGATAGAAAAAAAATATCACTCTGTCTATTGATCTATTTTGAAAAGTTGTGAACCAATCAACTTTCTTTTCTCAACTCTGAATCTCTCTCAGGTCTCATCTGTCACAAAATCTCATGTCATTCTCTACTTCCCTGGTGAAGCCGTTGACCAGAGGTCAAAGGATTGGACTGGCCAGTATTTAGAGAAAAGCATTTCACATCAAGATTCATAACCAATTCTGATGAGTGCAATATTGAATATAACCAGAAATAGCCACTGTAACCCACATCCTAATTGCCATCTATACAAGAGTAGACACATATATCTACACATATGAGCATATCAGTATGCACATGATACTGACTTTATAAATATGAATATAGATTTACAAACAAGAATACCTGGCACTGACTGGTGCCAAAATAATTTTAGATATGGCCACAGAGCTAAAATATATGTTTTAATATATTTCTTTTAAAACAATACAAACTACGGTTCTTGTAATAAGTAAAGTTGGTGACCGTAGTCAAGGGCAACCAGAAGGCTCCCTTTTCAATAGCTACTGCACCGAGGTATAGGGGAGGGTGCTACTCCTTTCCCTGGATTGCTCCACTTTACTCTTAATACTCACCTTATATTGCTGAGTGTTAAGTAAGGAGGTATCAAGTACCATTTTTAAAGTCTTTGGTATGACGCGACCTGGAATTGAACCCAGGTCTCCTGGACCATTGGTAAACACTCTTCCCACTTGGCCAATTAGCCAGTTTTTGTTGTTGCTGATGTTTTGGTGGTGTCCAGTGAGGTTTCATCATACTTCTCAAGCAAATTACAATTATTTTTATTTGAGGGCTGCTCAAACTTTTTATTTGATCAACACTTTGTAAAAAAATTCACTTTTTCTTCAACCTCAAATAAATTACCACCCTATCAGCCAAGTTTAGAATACACAGACTGCATCCTCAGCAAAGGAGTAAGAACCACTTCCCCTGACCAAAAAAGAGTGTTCTTGATATAACCCCAAACTGCACCTGATGGTGAAACTCCAGTTCTGAAGATCTGAGGGAGTGTGAAGTACTCCTCCATTGCCATTACTCCCAGGTCCACTCTGATTCAGAGTGGTAGTACCTGTTAGGATCCCATCAATGAGTCAAATTTTTTTTTGTTAGATAAGAATACTTGATATTCGTGTGTACAAAAAACTCTTAAGAAACTACACGAAAAATGTAAATATAAATATACAATGTATACAATTCCATAACCTCCATGCATAAAACGTTGACAACTGTAGTCAAGGGCAACCAGAAGGCTCCCTTTTCAATAGCTACTACACCAAGGTGCAGGGGAGGGCACTACTCCTTTCCCTGGATTGCTCCACTTTACCCTTGAAACGTACCTTATATTGCTGAGTGTTAAGCAAGGAGGTGTCCAGTACCATTTTTAAAGTCTTTAGTATGACATGACCTGGGATTGAACCCAGGTCTCCTGGACCATTGGGGAACACTCTACCAATGAGCCATTTATTCATGCATAAGATAACCTCAAATATGTTGGAGAGATGTTAATTTTTTTAAGATGTTTTTAGTTTAAAAATCAAAACTATTACAGAACGCAGAAAAATTATTATAAATAGAATTTTGAATCATATAACAACACCCACACCTACAAATATCAAGAAATAGTGAAACTGACTTAATAAGTGATGATCCAGATTTCTTCAATTAGAGCAGGATATTTTTATTAATGATAATTTAATTTGATTTTTATTCGAATCATTTGCTATATTTCAGGCATTCTATTTTAATTTTACTTTTTGTTATTTTTCTTTCTTTTTAAAATTTTTATTTTTATCAAATAATCTTTTTTTTCTAAAGACGTCTCAAAACATATCTCCAGTCGCACTATTATGTTCACTTTTGGACAAATACCCTTGGAAAAGGTATGAACCCCCTTATCCTCCCAGCTATGGGTTAAATAGTACCACTACTGTTCTTCTAAGAGAATGGCTTTGGCGTTAAATAACCAACAAGAGTTGATATGCCAATAAACAAAGAAACCAAACCAAACCAAACCAATCAAAACCTATAATAAAAAGGGATAATTTAGAATTTACTATTTTAATAAAATAATTCGTTAAAGATGTAATTGTTTTTAAACGTTTTCTTTCATATGTATTATTAATGACACTGAAAAGATCTGGATCTTTTCAGTCTGAGCAAGATTTTTTGTTCATAATAATTTAATCTGAATTTTATTCATTAAAGATCTGTTACCATGGATAAAATTCAAATTTTTGGCATTGTGTTTTACTTTTTCCTTATTTTTCTTTTTTTTTTAAATCTATATTTCTGGCATTGTGTTTTACTTTTTCCTTATTTTTCTTTTTTTTTTTAATCTATATTTCATTGTTATCATTAAATAATTTTCTTTTTTCTAAAGACATCTCACAATCTATTGTAAAAAGTGTTATTTTAGAATTTAGTATTTTTATAGAATTATTAATTTAAAATATGTGCCATTAACCACGCCGGAAAGATCCAGATCTTTTCAATTAGACCCAGATCATTTGTTCATTCAAATTTCCTGTATGTTTTGTATGCATCATATATCTATGACACATCACTTAGCAGCCATCACACTCAGTCAGGCATTCTGCTAGGTGTACAATATCTGACAACAAGTCTTCATGATCCAGCAGTCATTATTCTCTTGTTATAAAAGAATTTATGAATGCAAACTAATAAATTCCCCCCCACCCAGTGGACCTCAATGATTTTTTATTTACACTCAGGACCATTTTCAGAAGCCATGTCACAGATTTTAATTGATTTTAAGCAGAATTTTAATGTCAAATTATGTTCTTTTTTCTGTTAGTCGGTGCTTAAAATAAGCCGACTGTATCCCCTGGAGGAGTAAGACCCTTTCTAAAAAAGAGTGTCCTCACTTTGACACTAAACTGAATCTGATGGCAATCTGGAGAGTGTGGTGTACCCATTCATGGCCATTACTCCCAGGTCCTCTCTGATCCACAGTGATAGTACCTGTTAGGCTCCCATTTACAAAACAAATAGATTTGTTAAGAAATTATTCATATTCAATAGGACAAAAAAAGTGTGCTAAAAAAAAACTTTTGAGAAATAACTGCACAAAAAATATAAAAAAGAATGTAGTTAAAATCAATTAATGGAAAAAATGTTCTCATGCAATTTTAGTTTTACACGGTATAAAATAACTTTTCAAATGCAAATATCTCTGCTTCTATTAAGTTGACTCAAAGAAATTTTATATCAGAATTTTCTCTAATCTTTCTTCTTTTGAATGGCACTAAGAATTTGAGGATGAAATTGGATTTTATACAAGTTTGAAGAGGGTTTTTTTTCCTCCAATATTTGAAAAAGGAAATGCATGCAATAAATTTTTTCAAACACCACAAAGTCAGAAATTATGATAGTTATTTTTATTATGAAATTGCCAAAATAATAACAATGAAAAAATATTACAATAATAATCCATAAAGAAACTTTTTTATCCTAAAAATTACAGTGAAACACAGGAAACTCATAAGCTGAAAATTATTTTTTTGAATGAGATTTTTGTTATATTTGTGTTTGATAATGCAAGAGAAGAGAGAAGGATTTTCTGGTAAGGACAATGCTGTATCACTCACAATTCTTAGTGTATCAATGAAAAGATGAATGACTAACTTGGGTTGACCAACAAAGAAAGGTGTATTTATGATTCAATAAAACAAGCAATTCATATAGTCAAAAAGTCTGTTTGGTTTGTTGTTCAAGTTACAAAAAACTGAGTAGCAAAAGAATGAAGTTTGGTGGTTTGTGCATAGACTCACTCGTGTTCATGTTTACTCTTGTAGGGAGGAAAAGGTGACTTATATCAAATATTTGACAACATTGTAATTTGTGGAGTGACTAATAGTTCTCCTTCAGGCTGGTCATAGATCAAGCCATAATGGGGAGGCTCAAATGAGCATAAATATGACCATGAAAGGGCCTCTTTTGCTGCATATGTTTATGTTGTAAGTGAGAGATCATTTCTGGTTGTGTGTGTTATTGTGGGAGAGCCATGACAAGATATGACCGTTTAAGAGAGGTTTTTTCACTGCAATCACTAAGATGCCTGTAGAGTTGCTTTGTTGCATATTTTTATGGTCTCGAGAAGAAACCATATAGTTTGTCAAAAAATACTTTAGAAAAAAAAGAGCACATTTTGGGGACAATATGAAGGAGCGAGTTGTTCAAGCAAAACACAGAAGAGATGACTCTGCAAAAAGAGAGGATTTAGGACTCAAAGAAGTGTAACCCCCTTTTATCATGTATTACTAAACTTTATTGGAATTTATTCTGCCCTTTTTTGTTTCTTGTACCACATTTTCAAATACTGCTATAGTCAGTATCAAGCTTAAAAAATCAGTAAGTAATGTTTCTTTATTTTTCAAAACACAGCATTCTAATAAGCTCATAATTTTATCTTGTTATTCAAACCCTTAAAAGAAAAAGGCAGCCAGTACTTTTAGGGTTCATATCTGCTTTTAGCAATTCCCAGTTTTGACTCTCCCCTTGTCAACTTCTAGATTATCATTTTTAACCCCTTCAAGTCCACAATATCCCATCACTTCCCAATACTTTTGTCATCTACATGTAATTTACACCTAAAGACTCCGCCCTCCTCTTTTTGGTGAATCAAAAGTTTCTCACACATTAAAGTTCTTCTACGATGCATACAGTAGAGATTCTTTTTTCAAAAGCTCTTCTTCTTCTGTGGCATGTATATAGATATACTGTCCTTATTATCATATTTACCAACCCCTCCGCTCGAGTAGGATATGAAACAAGGTCAATTTTTTTAAGCAGAGTTTAACAGGTTTGAATTCTGAGTTTTCCTTCTCCTAGACTAGTTGCCTTACCAAGGCTGAAGAACCTAGTCTGCCCTACTATTTACCCATAGCTGGAGAGAAAATAATTGGATTCATACCTTTCCCAGGGGTATTAGTGCTATGTGAAATGCAATCAGTCTCATCCAGGATTTGAACTCATGTCGCCATGTCCATTTTCTACAACGATAACCATTACACCACGGGCACCTCCTTATACTGTCCTTATTATGAATTCCAAAAAACATTATCATCTCTTCAAGTTTCTACTAAGCATGCAGTAGAAATTAAAACAGTGCTCTTGTGAGCTAGCAGTGCTCCCTAGAGTTAATTATTTGATCAAGAACTCACAACACCCCTTACCATTTAATCCACTGAATCAGTTTTTCAGGTTTTATCTTTCCTAATTGGTTCTGTTTTAGTAGCAGGTTTTGCTCTCTCTCTCTCTCTCTCTCTCTTCGGCACTTCTTTCTTTCTCTTCCGAAAATGCCTCTCATCTTTAGTTCTGTTATGGGTCTCCCATCTCAGATGCATCTGATTGGTTTCAATAAAGACAAGAGCATCGCCTCTCTCACTCTCACACATACTTGCCCACTTGTGTAATTTGATTAACTTCTTTTAATGTCTTTTCAGCATCCATAATGCTGATATTACCAAGGCTATAACTACAGGGGTCTCTAGTATGGCCAACCAGTTTATTATGGTCTCAGAATAATTTCCCCAAAACTGAGTCCACTTTTCCTACTGTTCTTTGTTTATCCTTCAATCATTCAAAATTAATTTTCTCTACAAGTTTTAACAATTCAGATATTTTCCTTAGTGATTTCTCAGGGAATTTCTTAACAACAGATCCTTCCCCAGCTCTGCCCAATGAAATTTGTCTCAATCAATTTTGTGAATCATCTCTTCTCATATCTTTCCTCAGTTTGGTAATATGGAGGAAGGAAAATAGATACCCCAGATGTCAAGCAACCCAATGGCAATCCTATCATAGATAATAGGGGTATTACCCTAATTGTCTTCTTCGATTTCCATTTACACACTCAGCTTAACTTGATCTCTCTCTGGATGGCAAGTGCCCAGACTCCATCAGATATACTGATAGCTAATGGTAACACTGTGTTTATTAGTACCTCAGCTGGAAAATTTCTTCCCTTGTAGCCCTTAAACAATTAAAGCATACACAATTTGTGGTTACTAGTCACATAAATTAGGCTTATAGATGTACATGTTCCTAAAGCATCATATAATTAATCAGCCAGTTTATTCTACCTATATTTTTGGCTAATTTCAATCTCATTACATTTTGTATGGACACATTCTCCCTGACTACTTGAGCTAAAATATTTTGATCTCTCTCCACATTCTTTAACTTTCTTCTTATAGTCTTCACATCATCTTCAGTCATCTTTCCGAAATAAAACCCTCAACATTTTCCCTACTAGGGGAATAACTGCTCTCTTTTTTCTGGTTTGCAATGACTCAACCTCTTTCAAATAAGTATTAATATCCCTTCGACTGATATCCCATCCATGTGGTTTCCTGTTCTAAGGAATACTTAAAGAAGAGGTATTCTTATAGAAGTATCTCTGAGTTACCTGGGTTCTGACTGTTCCCAATTTATGAACCTCACTCTTTAGTTTATCCAACAGTATGTCAGGTTTCAAATCTATTATCACAGTTATTAACCATTTTGATTGGATTATGATAATTTGTTTTCTTGAATATGGGATTCCAACTGCTCTTCTGAGCTCCCAGTGTCATCTCCAACAACAGGACAATCAGTCATTTTGTTTTATCCTTTCCTGTAAGAAATGTAAAAACAGTACTTTACTTAAAGGTATCTTCAATTTTCCTCCCAACCTTTATCATGTTTCTTCCACTAATTGTGACAGCAACTGTGAGTACCACACAGGTATTGGGGCCCTTCCATTCAACAACAGCACTCATGAAAGCGCCAAGACCTTACCCACTGGCATATCACCTAATTATTGTCATGAAGGGATGTCCCTACTTTCCTCTGGGGCCTCAGACATGGTGCCTCCTCGGTGTGAATTTAATTGGCAATCCTGGTTCAACCTTTGTTACTTCTTTTTCTCTTAATTATTCTGTGGTTCTGTAACTTCTTCTTCCCTTACACCTTTTTCAACTCCAAAAATGCTTATCTCATCCTCATTCAACTCACTTGATTCTTCTTCCTCAATATCTGTATTATGACTATGGTTAACATCTTTCTTGTTTCACTGGTTTCCTATACTTCCAACATTGCTTATGAGTCAGTTTCCTGGTTCTTTAGATAAGGTTTGAGCTTACAGACAGAGGGCTCTTTAAGTCTACTTTTCTGAAACCTGCACCACATAGTTCCATGTCCAAACTGATCACACCTCATACAGCTTGGTTCTGCTAAACCAGGGAGTCTACCCCACTTTGTTGGACAATTCATGGTCTTAGGTCCCTCATGACCACATATCAACTCATGTCTTAGAGATCATTCCCTCCCATTGGGATCTGCCTCCTCTTCTCAATTCTCAGGCCACTCTCTATATGTGTCTTGTTCCTTCTTTGGACTCTGGGTTTTTTCTCCTTTACTCATCTCTCCTTCTGTACCCTTGTCTGACCTTGGTCTCCCATACTTCTAATCCTCTCCCTGTGTCTTTCATTTCCCCTGGCCAATTCCAATGCCTCAGCCAACTTGACCAGCACTCCACAACAAATAACACTCCTTATATTTTTATCTTTGAGAACATCTGTCAACTGGACTTTAATAACCCCACTATTCTAGATAAAAACACACACACACACACACACACACATATATATGTATTTGAAAAGAAACCTTGACTCCAGTCAATTTATGAAATAACTCTAAATAAGTTTGTAATAAAATACAGTTATGCAAATTCCTTCTCAATGCTGCTATCTCTCCAGGCACAAGACAAGTGGTTTTTGCAGTCAAAGGTAGAATTTCTCAATCTGTAAGTCTGGCTTAAGGAGGCTTCCTCAAATAACATGGTGTCCAATAGGAGCAGGAAGGTGACTCCCAAGCTACTAAAACTTCTGGTTTATATGGAGGTGAGCCTTAAACTAGAGTGCAACTGACTAGGAATGGGGCTAGTTAATTTCCCAATTCCAGACTGGCAATCCATTCAAAACAACATTAATTTTATTTCACGCAAAGTCAGCATCTTTTAATATTTGGGGAATTGGTCAACTCCTTTTTAGTTGTCAGGGAGTTAGTTCAACTGTCTAACTTACTCAAAAATATATCTCTCCCCCTTACTTGACAAGGTAGCATCTCAGGGTGCCTGTATTTCTTTTACCTTCCCTATTTCTCATCTGACCCTCTTCCTAAGGTTGCTCCGGCTGTTTTTATGACAACTCTAACTTTTAACATGTGAGGTCAAAGAGGCAGTCCTAAAAAGAATCAGACATTCAATTTCTCTCCCAATTGGTGGCTTTTCAACACAGTATCTTTTGTCTCCTGGTGTTAGCCAAATGACTTACACTGCCTAGGACTTAGGATACAGAATGTTTGCTTAACACCTTATCTCTGTGGATATCTTTACTTCATAATATTCCCTTCTTTTCAATACACAGCATTCAAATAGGTTCATAATTACATCTTGTAATTCTGATCTTTAATAGAAAGAGGCAGCTAGTACTTTTAAGTTTCATATGTACTTCTAGAAATTCCCTGTTTTGACTCTCTCCTCGTAAACTTCTAAATTATCATCTTTAACTACCTCAAGACCACTGTGTCACAATGATGAAAAGTTAATGATTTTATTACTTCAGTCATTATTCTTTAACTATTCCATATGGAAGATTTGTTCAAGAAAAAAAATTTTCATTACTGCTATTTATATCATACACCTTCATTGATGCATCAGGATGGGTCGTCAATGATGTTTCCTTTGGGTTCATGGGGGGTTTCGGGGTCTTGCAACATCAGACCCCCTCACCCAAATGATCAAGTTGGCATTGATCTTACTCCAACTCCCATCCCAGCAGCTAACCTGCACATCCACACAAGGAGAAAAAAAAATGATCACAGAAAAGGCTCTATATATAATTTTGCAACAGCCAATCAGAGCTAAGCTCTACTGATGACTTCTAAATCTTTCCTTTAAAAATCGGGAGGCCACTTTACTCTTGCTTTTCCGCCACACTGACATCATTATTCGATATTCTATAATCATTACTATTATTACTATTTTAAATGCTGCCTTTAGTGGTCTCTTCTTGATGTCAAGCCACTATTTAGAGATTTTATATTATAATTATATGTAAATATTAACCAGGCCATTGGCCTAATAAGTAGAGTGTTTACCAATGGTCCAGGAGACAGGGGTTCAATCCCAGGTCAAGTCATACCAAAGACTCAAAAAAGGGTACTTGATGCAACTCAGCCTTATAAGGTAAGGAACAAGAGTAAAGTGGAGCAATTCCAGAGAATGGAGTAGTGCCCTCCCCGACACCTCAGTGTAGTGAAAAGGGAGTGTTTGGGTCACCCTCGACTAAAGTCGCCAACTTTACTTACTTTTACTTACATGTAAATGTTAATTATCACTCATCTTAATAATTTATGTACAAACAGTTCAAGGATTCTTCTCTGTTTATTCCTCGGATTTTCTTGAGAAAACTAAATATTGTGATTAGCAATTTATTAACAGCTAATCAAGGGTTATCTTCTTTGAATAGCTTTTTTATTCTTTTCTGTTTGTTTTTCATTTTGTTTTGTTTTTTGCTTTGTTTTATTTTGTTTTGTTTTTGTTAATTAAAAATAACTTAGAAAATATTGGCAGGATTGAACAGGAAATTGGTTTATGAATGTATCTTCTTTTTTTTTCCTTCCTTCCATTGTGTTCAGTGTTTGTACATTTCAGATATACTAATGCTAATAAATAAAGTTGACGACCATAATCAAGGGCTACCCGAAAGCTCCCTTTTCAATAGCTACTACACTGAGGTGTAGGAGAGGGTGCTACTCCTTTCTCCAAATTGCTCCACTTTACCCTTGAAATGTACCTTATAATGCTGAGTGTTAAGCAAGGAAGTATCAAGTACCACTTTTTGAGTCTTTGGTATGACTCAACATGAGATTGAACCCCAGTCTCCCGGGGCCATTGGTGAACACTCTACCACTTAGCCAATGGACCGGTATCTAATGCTAATATTGGTCCTTAAAGAGTGGGAACTTCACATTCCCCAAAGCTCCAGCATCACAGATTGTTTAGTGTCATATCCAGGACACTGCAGAGGTGCAGTTGGTGTATTCTATGGTCCCAGCCGGCTGGGCAATGTTTTTGGGTGACTATTATTGAATGGCCAATTGAGTAGAGTGTTTGCCAGTGGTGTGGGAGACTGGGGTTCAATCCCAAGTCGAGTCATACCAAAGACTCAAAAATGGTACTTGATGCCACCTTGCTTAAGACTTAGCATTGTAAGGTAAGGATCAAGAGTAAGGTGGAGCATTCTAGGGAATGGAGTAGTGCCCTCCCTTACACCTCGGTGTGGTAGCTATTGAAAAAGGAGCCTTTGGGTCACCCTTGACTAAAGTTGCCAACTTTACTTTACTTACTTTAGTATTGAATAGAAATAGTTACTTGAAAGCATTAAAACATTGACTATGAAATTCTTCTATTGTAACAAAGTATGAAGTATTTATCTGTTTATGTAGTTGTAATGATAATTAAAATAAAAACATCCATTTACTTTCCAGGACAACTCTAGTAATAAGAGAATGAAATGGTATCATATATATCATGGTAAACACATATTGGAAGCTTAGTCATGGGAAAGATTTTTTAGTGGAGTACCCCTTCATTGCCATCACTCCCAGGTCCACTCTGGCCAGGAGTGGTAGCACCTGATAGGGTCCTATCTATGGGTCAAATAGAACTTAACTGCATACTTATGCTAAACTGGATTGTTTCAAATGGAAATGTTTTGGTATGCTAAACTGAATTGTTTGAAATGGAACAGTTTTTGACTTTGAAACTGTACTTACACTAAACTGAATTGTTTAAAATAGAACTGTTTTGACACTTAACTGCATGTAAACAAAATCTATACTTATACTAAACTGAATTTTTTAAATAAGAACTATTTGGCTAAACTGAATAGATTGAAATAGAAATGTTTTTGACAATTAAAATGTGTACTCATGCTTAACTGAATCGTTTGAAATTGAACTGATTATTTGTATAAAAATGAATTTAGCATTAAATAACCTACAAAGGTTGAATTGCCATAAAACCCAAACAACCAACCAACAAATCACCCAAAACCAATAATAGCTTAAACTACTTTTAAAACAAATAATTTGCCAAGTTGTTTTTTCACATAACTTCATCTTTAATGATTTACTAACAATTGAGTATCTTTTTTGTTTTACATCATGTAAACCCCTGTAATAACTTTTATTTTTGCCAGAAAATGTTTACTTTCAAGTAAGTCATGATAATCCCTTGCAAAGAACTAAAGCTTCATGTAACTATTCTTAATACAAACACCGGACATTGGCCTAGTGGTTAGAGTGTTCGCCAATGGCCCGGGAGACCTGGGTTCAATCCCAGGTCGAGTCATACCAAAGACTCAAAAAATGGTACTTGATACCTCCTTGCTTAACACTCAGCATTATAAGGTGCAGATCAAGGGTAAAGTAGAGCCATCCAGGGAAGGAGTAGCGCCCTCCCCTACATCTTGGTGTAGTAGCTATCGAAAAGGGAGCCTTCGGGTTACCCTCGACTATGGTCGCCAACTTTACTTACTTACATGGTTTGGGGCATTCCTATCTTATGCTAATAATTATCATATAAATGATAATTTATGCACAAGTATTTTAAGCAATTATATTATTTGAAGTTACTAAACCGGACATTGGCATGATGGTTAAAATGTTTGCCTATGGCCAAGGAGACCTGAGTTCAATCCCAGGTTAAGTCATACCAAAGACTCAAAAATGGTACTTGATGCCTCCTTGCTTAACACTCAGCATTATAAGGTACAGATCAAGGGTAAAGTTGAGCAATCCAGGGAAAGGAATAGCGCCCTTCCCAACACCTTGGTGTAGTAGCTATCAAAAAGGGAGCCTTCGGGTCATCCTCAACTAAGGTCGCCAACCTTACTTTACTTACTATAAGCAATTATAGCTTCACATAACTATTCTTTATACAAATAATCTGCATTCAGTTAGATGGTTTCAAGTACTTCCATCTAATACTAAGAATTTTTAAACAGATCAACTTGACCCATAGATAGGATCCTAACAGGAACTAGGACTCAGTATGAGTGAGTATGGACCTGGGAGTAATAACATCGAAGGGGTACGTCCACACTCCCCAGTTCTCTATAAGTGGAACCAAAATAGCAAATATCCTCATCAAGACAGTCTTCTCTTTCACCACTGTCTTTTTCTCCTCCACTGCATCATCATATGTGAATATGACAATTGGAATACTTTAAACCATGTAACTGTGGGTTAATTATTTGTATTTGATTGGAATACTTGAAACCTAATAATTGTATACAAATCATTTGTGTAAGATATGAATACATGAAACCATATAACTGCATGTAAATAAATGATTATTATCAAATGGGAATGATGAGTAGAATGTTCGCCAATGGTCTGGGTGACTGGGGTTCAATCCCAGGTCGCGTCATACCAAAGACAGAAAAGTGTGTGCAAACAAATGATTAATACTGATTAATAGTTTCAAGTATTGCTATCTCAGTGCAATTGACACTCAGCCACTGCCTTCAAGCACCTTTAAGATAATATTGGTTGGTACTTATTTTTAACAAGATTACAGTTGGAACAATCATATAGGTGCTATGGCTTGGCATGACCAACCAATTGATTGTCTAGTCCAGTAAAAGCCAAAGTTGAGTGTTGCAGTTCACTTGACCTCAGCAGTTGCCCAGTCATGGACTGCTCAGCCAACAGGGTCTCATCTCTCTGCAAAGGTGCAGTTAACACCTTCTACAGCCCCAGACAACATAGGTTGTAAATTATTGATATTAATAATAGTTCAGCTACAATAAAACCCTATTCACCCACATTGTCACAACTAATGGCTATGTAATTTTTTTGCCAATGATAAACTATACCTTGCATGAAGAGCTTGTAAAATCTTCCCCATCAGAAGCGACTCACTTCTTTATATCAGCAATGATAGCATCATCGTCAGAAAAAATTATTTATGTAGTCCATCTTTTATTGGCCCAATTTATACAAATGAAGGTATAAGTGTTTACAAATGATTTCAGCATTATTTACTTGAAATCATATAATTGTTTAAAAAGAAAAGATACTTCCACATTAAATGTCTGAGTAAGAGTAGACATGTCATAAAGCCAACCTCAGCAGTTGCCCAGTCATGGACTGCTCAGCCAACAGGGTCTCATCTCTCTGCAAAGGTGCAGTTAACACCTTCTACAGCCCCAGACAACATAGGTTGTAAATTATTGATATTAATAATTGCATGAAGAGCTTGTAAAATCTTCCCCATCAGAAGCGACTCACTTCTTTATATCAGCAATGATAGCATCATCGTCAGAAAAAATTATTTATGTAGTCCATCTTTTATTTATGTAGTCCATCACATTAAATGTCTGAGTAAGAGTAGACATGTCATAAAGCCAACCTCAGCAGTTGCCCAGTCATGGACTGCTCAGCCAACAGGGTCTCATCTCTCTGCAAAGGTGCAGTTAACACCTTCTACAGCCCCAGACAACATTGGTTGTAAATTATTGATATTAATAATTGCATGAAGAGCTTGTAAAATCTTCCCCATCAGAAGCGACTCACTTCTTTATATCAGCAATGATAGCATCATCGTCAGAAAAAATTATTTATGTAGTCCATCTTTTATTTATGTAGTCCATCACATTAAATGTCTGAGTAAGAGTAGACATGTCATAAAGCCAACCATCCACCCTTCAATTTATTAAGCACAGAGAGTAATATGAATCATAATGGAATATTATCAAATTCCGTCATAATCTATGCAGCCCAGTCAGCTGGAGCGGTAGAATATGCTGACTGCATATCTGTATAGGGGTAAAACCCCCACCACCGAGTGTCCTGATATGACACTAAATGGCATCTGATGGTGAGGCTCCAGTCCTGTAGCTTTGGAGAATGTGGAGTACTCCTTCATTACCATTACTCCCTGGTCCACTCTGACCAGGAGTACTAGTGCCTGTTAGGGTCCCATCCATGGGTCAAATAGAAATATCTAATCATTTTCTCTATTTGAAACCATTAACTAAGTATGAACAAATGACAGTGAAATTAAATTATTAGTACTACATAGCAATATTTGGAGCCATTTAACTGTGAGTAAATAGAGCTATTAGTGTTAGCAATACTTAAAATTCTATAACTGTGTGCAAACAATAAACAGCATTGCTTGAAACCATTTAATTATGTGCAAATAAATGAGCTCTGGCTCATTTTAAAATGTTACCAAAAAACTATTTGTTTACAAGTCATATATATTTAAAATATGTATTTGTGTAAACAGGATTTGGCATAAAATAACCCATATGGGTTGATATGCAATACAGCACAACCAACCGCCCATAATCTATGCATATTAATCAAATATTGATTATTTTCCAATTTGTTTTTCTTAGAGTTAATTTCATTCTAAGCATTATCATAATATTATACATATTATCATTATTATTTTGGCTATTAAATATGATTATTACTGCTGTTATTTTCATCACCAGTATATTTCCTATTACTATTAATATTCTTATTATTGAAAGGATTATTACTTGTATTGTAATTATCATTACAAAGAAATTTCTCTCAAGTTGATAATGCATTACCAGGCATATAGAAGAAAAGTACAACTGGCAATTATCTCTTGAGACAATTATGGCCTTGGGCAAAAAGGAAAATGTAACAGATATTCAGCACTTAATAAAAGACAGCACAAGATTTGCATTCTT
The DNA here is from genome assembly GCA_963585895.1 of Sepioteuthis lessoniana. Taxonomy (NCBI): domain Eukaryota; kingdom Metazoa; phylum Mollusca; class Cephalopoda; order Myopsida; family Loliginidae; genus Sepioteuthis; species Sepioteuthis lessoniana. The sequence continues at coordinate 87,150,892 of OY757910.1, read as the reverse complement.
TTAGCATAAAAGATGAATTAACCAACAAATACCAACTTTTTATTCAATCGTGGAAGAGGAAACTGAACACTTGGGTGATTTCTATATCAAGTTCACCATATTCTATATACCTATACCAAGTAACAGATTTTAGATATACTGGATTTGATAGTCACCTCATCAGTTCTGAATTCAATTCTCACTTGGTGTCCCATAGCAGAGTTCTGGTACCAAACCTAAGTTCTAGTTAGTTCTAATGGGCACCTCCTCTGGTATCTCTATATACCCAAACCTCTACCATGAGCAAGATGCTATACAAGGTCAATTCTTTAAGCAGATTATAATTGGTTTGAAGTTTTCCTTCTTTTAGACTGGGGGCCATACCCTAATTAAAGACCCCAATCTGCCCTACTTCTTATTCATTGCTAGTGGCGGAGAATAGTTGGATTCATACCTTTCACAAGGATATTATTAATGCAATGTCAAATGAAAACAGCCTCATCCAGGATTTTGAACAAGGGTCAACAAGTCCATCTCCTCTGACAATAAACATTACGCCACAAGCACTCTCTGTAGGTGAGTTCAGTTTTCATTGGGTACAACTTCTGGCCTTGTGCCAAACTAGGTTCAGCTTAGTAAATTTTCCCTCCTGTGTTATTTTAGCAAAACTGAATCATTGAGTCCTAGTATATTTGGCCAGTTTTTCCATAATGTTTTTCATACTCACCATGGAGAACATATTTCTTGTCATAAAGTAATGGTTAACAAGCTAACCCCACAAATATTATGACTGCAGAGAATACAGTTCTACCAGATTTGTTTTAATTAAGGTTCTATTGATAGGTCAAATAGATATGTTTGAAAATTATTTCTACTTGATCTGAATACTTGAAACCAAATAACTGTGTGCAAAGAAATAATTATAATTAATATTGAAGAGGAATGATTACTTGAAAACCTATGATTAGTTAGAAATAACTATATAATACAAGTTTTACTCCTAGGTAATATATGTTATTTCTTAATTGTTTATATTGTGATGTATATAAAAAAATGGCTATTATTCCCTTCAAACTTTGCTTTTCTTTCTTGGATAATGAAATTTAGAAATTAACCTATTTTCTATTCAAAAGATGGCAATTTTGCACATTTTTCACTTATATAAGGTCAGAAAAGACTGACTCATTGGCCTAGTGAGTAGTGTGTTCGCCATTGGTTTGGTAAACCGGGGTTCAATCCCACGTTGTGTCATACCAAAGACTTTAAAAATGGTACTTGATACCTCCTTACTTAACTCTCAGCAATATAAGGTATGTATCAAGGGTAAAGTGAAGCAATTCAAGGAAAGGAGTAGCGCCCTCACCTACACCTCAGTGTAGTAGCTATTGAAAAGGGAGCCTTCTGGTCGCTCTCGACTAAGTTAGCCAACTTTACTTTTACTAAAACAATATATCAATCAAACTTTGTGCATATTTATTCTAAAATTATACAAAAATAAATGAAGATGTTTAGAACTGAGTAAATTTTTTTAAAGATTTGGGACTGTATTGTAAATCACTTTCATATATTAGCCTCCAAATAAAGTCTCCAATTATGTTTTGAAGATTTCATTACCCAGACCACAAAAGCAAAGTTTGAAGTGACTAATAGATTTTTTCAATTCATCTTAAGCATATGTAAATCAAAAATAACACTTTCTACTCAGGAATAAGAAAAAGTGAAAATTTTGTTACATAGTGTAATTAGTATTAGATAAGAATACTTGAAACCATATAACTGTATGCAAATTATTTGTATCAAATATGGTCATTAAATAACCCATAAAGTTTGAAAGTTTTGCAGAAAAGACTAGATAGGAACTACATAAGGATGCTGTATACTGTTTTGAAAAAATCCTAGAAGCAAAACCCACAAAACAGCAATTATACGACCACCTACCTCCTATCTCATTAGTAAAATAAGCAAAGCATTCTAGGCACTGCTGAAGAAATAAGGATAAACTCATAAGCAACATTTTCCTATAGACTCCTTGATATAGACACTCTTGTATTGGCCAACTAGCAAAAACTTACATTTAACAACTCTGTTCAGACACTGGATGCCGTCCAGAGGACTTTCCAGTAGTAATGACCAATTAGGATGGAGAGTCAAGGGAATCCATGTCATTAACATTCTTTGATGAAGATGAAGTTAACCCCATCAAACAAATAAACCAAACTGAACCATATCATCTTCATTTAAATTTTAAATTAAACAAATTTAAAACTTCAGTGTCCCCGTGGTGTAATGGTTAAAGCAATGGACTGCAGAATCATAGTAAGTGAGTTCGTTCTCCAGTCGCTCTATTATGTTCACTTTTGGGCAAATACCCTTGGGAAAGGTATGAACCCCCTTATCCTCCCAGCTATGGGTTAAATAGTACCACTACTGTTCTTCTGGGAGAATAGCTTTGGCATTAAATAATCTATAAAGGTTGATATGTCATTAAACAAAGAAACCAAACCAAACCTAAACAAAACAATCTAAACAATGCAACAATATTTTATTGAGCAAATTAAAATTTGATGAACTTGCCTTTAGCAGATTCGAAGGTTTAGCTTTTTCATGTATCAAATTTATCAGCTCTTATCTGGCAGGATATTGAAAAGTGATGCTAGTTTTCTTTTTATATTTTTTTTGCCTGGGATTCTTTCTTTTACAATCCAAAATAGCTCAGCTCAGTTGGCTTGCACTGTAAAATACACAAACTGCATTCCTGCAGAGAGGTAAGATGCCCTTCACCACTACAATGAGTGTCCTGGATATAACACTAAACAATCTGCCAGTGAGGGTCCAGTCCTAGACCTTTGGAAATGTGGATTTCACTGCCATTATTCCCTGGTCTACTCTGACCTGGAGTGGTCGTACTTGTTAGGGTCCCATATATGGATCAAATAACAAATAATTTAACAAATAATTGATGTTGAATTGAACTGTTAGTGTTAGATAGCAATACTTGAAACCATTTAACTGTATGCAAACCAATGAGCTCTGGCTCATTTAAAATGTTACCCTCAAATTATTCATTTACAAATCATATATATAGTAATGGTTTATGGTTATCACTAGCTCACTTGGTGTGTTAATGGTGGATCAAATTTTGTGATATTATTAAATAGCGCTCAATATCAATACTTGAGCTTATATATATATATATATATATATATATATCACATGGTGGTATCTGTAACCCTGAGTTTGATGCTTTATGTATTCATCAGACAGAGTGAAAGGTTTTCAAAAAAAGATTGATTAATATGATTCATTTTTTGTTTTGATGGTCATGGAAGAGGAATTTTCTTTGTGTGTATGTATGCCTAAGTTTATGTGCATTTGAATGTTAGTGTGTTTGTATATGTAAAGATGCATGCTATTCAGACACGCCGGACACTGCTGGAGAAGCAAGGATGAGCTAGTAAGTGACGTACTCCTATAGACCCCCACATATGGCCAAGCAAAAGCAAGACGACCAGCCCGAACTTACATACAGCAGCTATGTGAGGACACAGGATGTAACCCAGAAGACCTGCCGGAGGCGATGAATGATAGGGAGAAGTGGCGAGAGATGGTCAGGGATATCCATGCTGGCGGCACGACATGATGATGATGATATGCACAGATATATATATATATATATATGTATATATATATATATATATATATATATGTATGTATGTGTGAGTGACAGCACATACACAAACACACTAACATTCAAATGCACACAAACTTAGGCACACATGTTGCGGAGCCGATAAGCGAGTCGACCCCGCAAATGAATTTTTAGTTTAATGCGTGTGAGTAGTGACAACCAAAGACAATGAAGAGGACAAAGAGGCAAGGTAACAAATACAACAAGAATGGCAATTAATAGTCAGAAATTACAGACGTGGTCGTAGTGTTTCGGTCTCCAGCTAGATGGACGATGTCAGTAGCTGGTATGTTCAAGTCGTAGGTGTGGTTGGATGATTGTTGCTGGGAGCTGAGATCAGTCGAGTCATAGAATGCAAGAGCGTCTGTAACAGCGTCGTGGTCGAAGTCGGTGCTGGCAGCTTGGTAGCGTACGGATCGAGCGAGCATAGTTTGCTAAGACTTAATCGCCTCCTAGTACTGCGGACCGAGTGAACGAACGGATAGATGGTGGCTAAGGTTTGTCAGGCCTTAACATATACGCAGTCGAGCAAGCGGATCGATGAAGCTAGTGCTTTGTCGTGCCCCTAGCTGTGTGAGCGTATCGTTGACGGTAGCTATGGCTTTGTCGTGCCAGATAGCTGTGTGGGTGTATCATTTACAGTGGCTATGGCTTTATCGTGCCAGATAGCTGTGTAGGCGTATCGTTTACGGTAGCTATGGCTTTGTCATGCCAGATAGCCATGCAGGAGTATCGTTGGCAGTAGCTATGGCTTTTCGCACCAAAGCTGTGGTGATAGCTAAGGTTTTTGGTGCCAAAGCTGTGCGAGCATATTGGGCGGTAGCTATGGCTTTGTCGCGCCAAAACTGTGAGAGCGAATCAAGACAATAGCTAAGGCTTTTTCGCGCCAAAGCTGTGCGGACGAGTCGGGGCGGTAACTATGGCTGTTTCGCGCCAAAGCTGTGCGGACGTAACAAGGTGATAGCTAAGGCTGTTTCGCCCCAAAGCAGTGGGGACGAATTGAGGCGGTAGCTAAGGCTTGCACGCCAAAGCTGTGCAGACGTATCGAGACGATAGCTAAGGCTTGCACGCCAAAGCGCTGCACTGTTGAGCGAACAGGCCAGGAGGCCGAGGCTAAGATTGGCGTTATCTTAGCGCTGCGCTGATGGTGGAACGGTAGCTAAAGGCCAACCCTTGCCTTTAACACAGCACAGCCAAACAGAACCGAGCGATGTTTAAGACCGGCTGGTCTTAGTGAGTCCTCTTCGTATTTGCCTCCAGGCCATCTATTTCAACTGGTCATTAATGACCGCCAGAGATGATCCGACCTGCAGAAGGAGACCTATCATAGCCCTTAAAAAGGATCATAAAAAAAAAGGTTGTTGAATCGACCACTAGAAGTGGCGGTGAGGTGGGTGCAACCACGATAACGTAGGACCCGAGCCTCATGGAGCCGAGTGACCCCTGAGAGTGTCCGCGTAGACCTCTGAATTTTCGCCGCCTAAAGCCTTTTTATATGGAAGAAAGGGAACTCCACTTCTGTCGCGCCACGTGAATAGAAAGTTCTATAAAAAAATGGACGCAGAAAATAAGTACTTCTATAGCCCGGTATAGGTTACCGAAGAGTATTACTTCCATTTTTATAGAATTATTTCTGGCAGAAGTGTTTTGCAAATGTTGATAATGTTAATTTATCCCTTTCTTAGCTGTAACAGCCGGTTAGAGTCGAAAAAGGGCTTCATCATTTCCAGCCGTGCCTGGATGTTATTTCTCTAGGGCGAAGGTGTAATCCGATATGTTTACGTTCGTAGGCCAGTCGCGGCACACATACAAACAAATAAAATTCCCTATCCAAAACCATCAAACCAAAAAATTAACCATGTAAATCAGTCTTTTTTTTTAAAACCTTTCACTGTCTGATGAATGTGTAAAGCATGAAACCCAGAGTCAAAGACAACACTATGTAATATATATATATATATATATAACAGGATTTGACATTAGATTACTGAAAAGGGTTGCTGTGCCATAAAATCTAACTAACCAACAAAAATAGCTCCTCGCTATTCAGTCAGATTTCAGTATAGTTACATGAATACTAGTCTCACTGCTCCTATATCTCATACTACTTTTGTTTAGCTGAGGGCCAATGTGTTTAAATGACTGGCAGTTGAGTGATATCAGCCAACTTCAATTTGGTGAGTCAAGTTAGTCATTGTAAATTATATATAATGAAAAATAGATGTTAATATTTAAGTAGCCAGAAGTTTTTGTTAGAATAGCAATTGTAAGCATGGATTGATGAAACCATAGAGAAGTATGCCAAGATCAGATGTTGTTTGATGACATTATATGAATGAGGATGTTTATAGTTGGTATTTTGGAACTCAAAATTGGAATAACTCATCATTTTTAATATATACATTCTCAGGTTGCATGATCATCATGTCAGTTCAATGATGAGACAAAAAGGTTTGCAGGATATATATATTTATATGTATATTCACATACACAAAAATTCATGGAATGGATAAAAAACAGATGAAGAAGACAGAGAATCAAGACACAGTTGGGGAGAAAAAGTCCCGAAGGAGCAAAAGATGTTATATATATATGAAAATAGCAGAAAAACATAATCCAAATAGGTGAATCTATTATGATGTAAAGTCAACGTTGAATGTTTCGGTGTCAGTAACCATCATCAGGACTTGGATATCAGAATAGTTCATATAGCGATGGATACTTGCTAAGATGACAAGAGTAAATGAAAAATATATAATGAAAAGATACACAAACATGCACATAGCGTTCAATATTCAAAAGTCATCAGAACATGTCAGGCACGTGGAAACATATTTGAAAATGTTGGATTTCCCAAAGAAATGAGATAAATCCTCCCATTTATTAAGAAATACGCAAAGACGAGTAAGTTTTCATATATACAGATTGTTTTGAAGTCATCCATGGTAAATGTCGTGTAAGATTGTATTTGGTGTTTGTTTTTCCGAAAGGACAGTATGAGCCATATTCACTTTCATATATATATATATATATATATATATATATATATATATACTGGAAGAAATATGTGGAAAAAAAAACAGATGAGGAGGACAGAGAAAAAAGACACAGTTGGGAAGAAAAAGTCCCAAAGGAGCAAAAAATGTTATATATATCTATATATATATATCTGGATGTGTGTGTGTATGCTAAAGCATAGATTGATATGTGTGTGTCTATATGTATGTATGTGTGTGCATGTGCATATAGATTGATATATATGTTTGTGTCACTATATATATATAAATATATACACACACACACACACACACACATATGTGCACAAGTAAATAGGTGTGTGTAAATAAATGAGTAGATACTAACTCTATCCAGTATTGCAAGTTTTTAATATATTTCTCCTTTTTGCTCCTTTCACACCAAGTTTAGTAAATTCAAGTTGAATCGATTATAAATCTTTGTTATTTTGTTTGTCCGTCTTATTTTCTGAAGTTTGCTCTCATATTTTTCCTGCTTTACTCATTATGAGAACCATATACTCAAAACATTTCAACAACATAGACATTCTTTTTTAATTAACTAGCCAGCTCACAGTGTCAATTCACATGATCTCAACTGGGAAGGCAAGACTACATTCGACAAAATCTACCATAACTTTCCTCTCCGTATTCAAATTTTCTTTCCTTTATTAGAAGTAGTAGCCAGAGGGTTAGCTTCCTTAACGAAATCTATTTTTACAAGTTTAGTAACATAATTTTTATTGGCAGTTTTATAACATTCTTGGGCAGTCTCAAGCACTTATTCTATGTATATCTGCTTAAAGAAGAATATTCACAACCAGTCAAATTATGCTTGAGGCAGTCTTATATCAGCATTACATAAATAAAGATGTTTTTGATTTTCCCAAATTGAGGTTGACTGGCATGAACAGAACACTGTATACTACCTTGTGTGCATGTATGTGCATATATATATATATATATATATATATATATATATATATATATATATGAGAGAGAAAAAAAGAGAGGCATGGAAATTCATGTGTTTGGCAATTTCACTATTTATCCCTATAAAATATCTGAGAGTCCAGCTTATATATATGTGTGTGATGAAGAGCTGAAAAGTTAGTGACCAAACCAAGAAAGAAATTAGTAGTTTTTAAATTTTTATTGAACATTTTCTTGATTTGGTTTAATAGCATATCAACTATTGTCAGTTATTTAATGCCAAATCTGGTTTATTAATATATATTAGATATATATGATTTGTAAACATAAGTAAACAAAGTTAAATAGTCCCAAGTATTGCTATGTATCACAAGCAATTCAAATAGTTCTATTTCAAACAATTCAATTTAGCATAAGTCAACAAAATTAAATGGTTCCAAGCAATGCTATGTATCAATAACAATTCAATTAAATAGTCATTTATTCACACACAGTTGAATGATCAGTTTTATTTCAAATAATTCAATTTAGTATAAATCATTTGTTTGCACTCAGTTTAAATGTCAAATAGTTTTATTTGACCCATAGATAGGACCCTTTCAGGTGCTACCACTCCAAGCTAAAGTGGACCTGGGAGCAATGGATAAGAAGGGGTACTCTGCATTCCCCAAAGTACCAGAATTTCTAGAGCCTCACCATTAGATTGTTTAGTGTCTTATCCAGAACACTCATTGGTGGGGTCTTACCTCTCTGCAGAGATGCAGCCGGTGTATTCTATAGCCCCAACTAACTGGGCTTCCTTTTTCTTGAAAAAAGGATTAAAATATCTAGTAAAACAATGTAGCAAGTGTGTTGAACAAAGGGATGGGAAAATATGCATGTTTCATGGCTCTGAGGTTTTGTATGTTTGGTTGTTTTATCACATATCAAACCTTGTAAGCTTTCCCATGCCAAATACTGCTTTTAATTATATATATATATATATATATATATATATATATATATATATATATATATATATATGTATGTATATGATTTGTAAATAAATAGTTTGTAGGTAACATCATTTTTAAACAAGTCAGAGTTCATTTGTTCGCACACAGTTAAATGGTTTCAAGTACTGGTATTTAACACTAATAATTCTATTTAATATTAATAATAATCATTAGTTAAAGCTTGAACAGTTCTATTTGATCCATAGATGGGACCCTAATAAGTTTCTGGTCAGAGTGGACATGGGAGTGATGTAATTAAGGGTTATTCTACATTCCCCAAAGCTGGAACTTTACCATCAGATGTAGTTTAGTGTCACATCCAGGAGAGTCATTACCTGTCAGCAGAGATGCAGTCAGTGTATTCCACAGCCTCAGCCAACTTGGCTGAAAAATTTTCAGTATCCCCTATAGATAGAAAGATAGATAGATCCCCCTTATGTATTGAATAAATCTCTTAATTTAGATAGATAGATAATTTTTAACAATAAAATAGTATTATAAAAATAGTATAAAAACTCATGACACTAAACCAATATCAATGCATCTGGAGTCTATTGAATTCAAATGAATAAATACACACACACACACATATATATATATATATATATATATATATATATATATATAAGTATTTCACTACCTACCAATATGATAAATATGAAGTTTCATTTGAAATGAAAATAGATTAATTTATTTGCATAAACGATGTGTCTATCCAGTGTTTTGATTTAATTATTTTGATCAGAGATGAAAAGACAATTTTTTATGCAAACAAAGAAGACAGACAAAATTATTGCCACGTTCATGACTGTCATTGGTTCAGAAGAGAACCTGTAAGTGATCTTTTAAAATAAAGTGATTTCTTTACCAAGCCTCACAACTGTAACGGTAGTAGCTGACTCATCAGACTTTATCTGCCACAATTGGATTATGCCACTAAAATAGGGGCAGTCCCCATGGTACATGCTAGATTGCAACATCTCAGTAATTGAGTTTGAACTACAGTCATGCTTTGCCCAATCGACTGGGGCTATAGAATACACTGACTGCTTTTTTGCAGAGGTGTAAGACCCCTCCCCCAATGAGTGTCCTAGATGTGACATTAAACAATCTGATGGTGAGGTTCCAGTAATGCTGAAGCATTGGGGAATGCAGAGTAACCCTTCATTGCCATCACTCCCAGGTCCACTCTGGCTTGGTGTGGTAGCACTTGATAAGGTCCAATCTATGGGTTAAATAGAACTAAACTGTATATCTACGCTAAACTGAATTGTTTAAAATGGAACTGTTTTTGTATGCTAAACTGAATTGTTTGAAATAGAACTGTTTTTGACATTGAAACTGTATTTACACTGAAATGAATTGTTTAACATAAAATTGTTTTGACATATAACTGTTTGTAAACAAAATCTGTACTTATACTAAACTGAATTAACAGAATTAGAACTGTTTGATTAAACTGAATAACTTAAAATAGAAATGCTTGAGACAATTAAACTGTGTACTTATGCTAAACTGAATAGCTTAAAATGGAATCGTTTATTTGCATTAAAATGGATTTGGCATTAAATAACCTCCTATAGTTGAATTGCCTTAAAATCCAACCAAACAAAAAAAAAATACAGTCATGCTATTATTTTCATTTATTATTGAGTTTGAACTACAGTCATGCTTTGCCCAGTTGACTGGGGCTGTAGAATACACCGACTGCTTTTCTGCTGAGGTGTAAGATAGATAGATAGATAGATAGATAAATTTTATATGGATGTGTGTGTGTATGTTAATGCATAGATTGATATGTGTGTGTCTAAATACATAGATTGATATATGTGTATCTATATGTATGTGTGTGTATGTGCATATAGATTGATATGTATGTTTGAATTCCTGGAGCCTCACCTTTCTGCAGAGAGAAGTGAGGCTCCAGGAATCCAGGAATACCTTGGGTAAAGGTATGAACTTTCTTGTTCCCACCAACTATGGATTAAATACTACCACTACTGTCCCTCTTCAAGGATGGCTTTGGCATTGAATAACCTAAAAAGATTGATATGCCATCAACCAAAGAAACCAAACCAAAAGAAAATTTGGTAGGTTCCGATCTGTAGATGTGGGTGCACCAGTGACTGATCAAAAAAACTTAAAAGGTGTCTAAACATATTTACCAACCCCTCCACTCAAGCAGGATTTGACACAAGGTCAATTTCTAAGTGGAGTTTAACAGGTTTGAATTCAGAGTTTTCCTTCTCCTTGACTAGTTGCCTCACCAAGGCTAAAGAACTTAGTCTGCCCTACTATTTACCCATAGATGGAGGGAGAATAATTGGATTCATACCTTTCCTAAGGGTATTAGTGCTATGTGAAATGCAATAAGTCTCGGCCAGGATTTGAACTCGTGTTGCCATGTCCATTTCCAATGATGATAACCATTACACCATGGGTACCTCCACTAAAAGGTGTCTAAACCTGTGGGAACTCCTCCCAGAAACCCAAACAAAACTATTCACCTCAACAACCACTACTACTCATATGGCAAAGACTGAACAAAATTCAACTGGCTCCATGTATCCACTCCTGGAATGAACATGAAAAAAAAATAAAGAGTCATAGAAATATTTTCCAACCAATCAGAAACTAAGATACGTGACTCTCAGAAAATCTAATCTGAGCCACTCATGCACTATATAAAGAAAGGCTGATTTGACTCAGCAAGTAAAAAGGATCAGAGCAGTGGAGAGAGAACCATCTATAATGGCCGGTGCAACTAGTCACCAGCAGGCTCCTCTCACATGGTGATTTCTTATGCGGTCCTTTCCAGCTACAACACTGGTACATGACATATTCCTCAATGAACAAAAGAACAACATCTTGAATTGAAAACAAATGAGAATAAAATTCTTCTTTTTCTCAAACACAATTCTAATCTTCATTGCTGTGTTACTTCTTACCCTTTTAGTACAAGTTCTGGTACCTTAAGCCAAATATATTCATTCAAGGCTTATCCTTACTTATCAGTACAATAGCTTCCCACTACAAAGGCTTTTACCATGTCTGTGTCCATTTTTTTTAGAAGTTTCTTTTGTATACATCATATATTGTGCATCTATATTTCATATAAGTTCAAAAAGTTACCAAATTTTTTATAAAAAAATTTACAGCACCTTTATAACTGTTTGAAAACGAAGATCTGATGATCTAAATGACTAATCATATGATCTTAATGATGAATGTTAAAATGTTTATAAAAGCTCTCTCTCTCTCTCTCTCTCTCTTTTTTTTTCTTATATACGGATTTTGTTTTGTTTTAAGCATGATCAAATAGTATGTTAATGACAGAAAAAGATATTTTCATTTTTTTTTTCTTTCTCTTTTTGATCTTTCCAGTTAGCATATGGAGCTAGCTCACCAGCTCTCTCCAACCGAGACCGGTTTCCAACTTTTTTCAGAACTCACCCTTCCGCAACTCTGCACAATCCAACCCGTGTGAAACTTTTCCAACGTTACAAATGGAAACGAATTGCCACCATCCAAGTCTCAATGGAAGTTTTCACCTCTGTAAGAATCCTTTATCATTCTTTTTTCTTGTTTTTTTTTTATCTTTTATATTTTCCTTCACTGAAGTTATATATATATATATATATATATATATATATATATATATATATAGCAAAATGATTTTTTTTTTCCTAAATGTAGACTCTTCACTGTTTGGAACTGATTTATAGCCAAAATAACTTAAATCTCACAAAAATATTTGTTTGGGGCACTCTTCAAAATGGTAGCAAATCAGAGTGCTCCAGACAGGAAAAGCGGTCTCTCATAAAACTTTTGGTATCTGAGAAGTGCAGACCATGTGAAATCTACAGAAAAATGTGTGAAGCATGTTTTAGTAAAAAATGTTTACAAATGGGATAAAAATGAGTTTGCCAGCACATGTACAAGTCAAAAAGACAGTTCATGGAGAGGAAGCACAAACTGACTCAATATGACTCTACAAGGAAAAAAAGTTCCAGGCACAACAATCAGAAAAGAAGGTCATGTTGACAGTCTTCAGAAACATAAAAGGATCCATCAAGATTGATTTCCTTGAAAAAGGCACAACTATAAACAGTGTTTCCTATTGCTAATTCCTTGGGCAAAACTGACCTTTTTTATTTAATTACCCTCAATCACATATTTTTTTTCAGTTTGGCAACCCTGATTGAAAATCAGTAAATGAATGTCAACCTCAAACAATTCAGTTTCAGCTGAGTAATCTTGAATTACTATGAGTGTATTATGAAAGTTAAACAAGAGATCAAATTCTGTATAAACTTTAGGACACTTGAACAAGTTAAGACAAGCTTATAAAAATCAAGTTTCGTGAGGTGCCCGTGGTGTAATGGTTATCGTCATAGGAAATGGACACGGCGACACGAGTTCAAATCCTGGATGAGACTAATTACATTTCACATAGCACTAATGCCCTTGGGAAAGGTATGAATCCAATTATTCTCTCTCCAGCTATGGGTAAATAGTAGGGTAGACTAGGTTCTTCAGCCTTGGTGAGGCAACTGGTCAAGGAAAACTCTGAATTCAAACCTGTTAAACTTTGCTTAAAAATTGACCTTGTTCATATCCTGCCCAAGCGGAGGGGTTGGTAAATATGATAAAGATCAAGTTCTATCTCAGGCACAGGTGGCGCAACTATTTTTGATGGCTCTGAGGCTTTGAAAAAGGAACCCTATTTTGGTCACATGGTCCTTTGATGAACTGAGATAAATATCACAAAAATGAGGACTCTCATTAAATCTGATTGCTGTTTCACATTGATTAGGTTACCAACCTGAAAATTTTGAAAAAAAAAGGATCACTTTCTAGGCACTTAACCAGTGATTTTTTACTTTTTTTATTTTCAGGCATTTTGTGATTATATACACTCACATTCAAACACTTGATTTGAAAAATGTTTTAAACATGATTTGGGGTCAGGAGACATTCTACTTAAAGTCCAATGAACACACACTGACACTGTTGAATTGCATGCACGCATGCATTTATCATAGACGTTTTTTGACAATGTTTAACCTTTTTACTCCTACATTAAATGAGTTAAACTAAAACTTTTAAATCTTTAATATAAAACTTTTTAAAACTCTGTTTGTCAAGCAATCTTAAGTCCAAAAAAAGGAATAACTCCCAAGAACCTCTGCGTTAATCATCAACACTGGATGAACAAATTTATTCAGATTATGGACAGAACATTGACTGAAATTACTTTAAGTGGTTTCCTAACATTTACATGAAAATTTTATTTTAAGAATCTCACATTTGGAATTCAGCTATGTATCTTCTGCAATGGCGTGAGAAGCCCTTGCAAAATAAAGTGGGGGGGTCCTGGGAATGACATTTATATATTTACCAACCCCTCCGCTCAGGCAGGATATGACACAAGGTCAATTTTTAAGCAGAGTTTAACAGGTTTGAATTCAGAGTTTTCCTTCTCCTAGGCTAGTTGCCTCACCAAGGCTGAAGAACCTAGTCTGTCCTACTATTTACCCATAGCTGGAGAGAGAATAATTGGATTCATACCTTTCCCAAGGATATTAGGGCTATGTGAAATGTAATCAGTCGCGTCCAGGATTTGAACTCGTATCGTCGTGTCCATTTCCGAAGACGATAACCATTACACCATGGGGACCTCCTGGGAATGACATTTAAGTCCATCTGGTGGTGAGGCTCGTGTTCTGGAACTCTGGGGAATATTGAGTAACCATTCATTGCAATTAATCCTAGGTCCACTCTGATTTAGAATGGTTGTATCTGTCCGTGTTTATAAATTTGATAGATCTGTTTGAAAATTATTCATATTAGGAATACTTGATACCGTAAAACTGAAAATTATTTGTATCAAGAATAATTACAGGAAACTATACCAGCCTATTGGTATATTTGTTAGAATGTTCACCAATGGTCCATGAGACCAGGGTTCAGTCCCTTGTCAAGTCATACCAAAGACTCAAAAAATGGTACTTAATGCCTCCTTGCTTAATACTCACCATTATAAGCTATGGATCAAGGTAAGTGAAGCAATCTAGGGAAAGGAGTAGCATCCTCTCATCAACACAGAGGAGAAGCTATTGAAAAAGGAGCCTTCAGGTCACCCTCCTTACTTATAATTGTTTACTAAAGATTATAATTAAGTTTCTTGAAGCCATATAATGGCTCATTTGGCTAGGGCCACAGATACACTGACTGCATCTCTACAGAGGGATAAAACTCCTTCAATGAGAATCCTTCATATGACACTAAACTATCTGATGGTGAGGCTCCAGTAATGCTGGAACTTTGGGGAATGTGGAGTACCCCTTCATTGCCATTGCTCTCAGGTCTACTCTGATGCAGTGGTAGCACCTGACAGGGTCCTATCAATGGGTGAAATAGAACTCTTTGACATTTAAATTGTGTGCCAACAAATTATTTATGTTAAACTGAATTGTTTGAAATCAAACTGTTTGATCATTTAACTTTGTGTAAATAAGTGACTGATGTTTAATTGAGTTATTAGTGAGATGTGCATTGCAATACTTGGAAACATTTAACTGTGTACAAACAAATGAGTAATGTTGAAAAGAATTACTGGTGTTAAATAGCAATACTTTAAACTCTTTAACTATGTGTGTAAATTGAAATATTGGTATTACATCACAATGTATGGAACCATTTGACTGTGTGCAAATGAATGAATAGAGTTCAATAGAATAATTAGTGTTAAATAGCAATACTTGTAACCACTTTACTGACTGCAAACAAATGATTAATACTGAATTGAATTATTAGTGCTTGATAACAATAATGTAAACCATTAAACTGTGTATAAGCAATAACGATATTAATGAGCTAACAAATTAGTTGTAACTCATTTAAAAATGAAATTACCAATTAACTATTCACTTACAAATCATATGTATATCCATTTAACTGTGTATAAACAAATGATTAATTGTAAAGAGAATTATTCAAGTGAGGATATGGCTTTAAATAACTTAAAATGGTTGATATACCATAAAACCAAACCATATAAATGCTTTCTAATTATTGGTGTTCAATAGGATTCCGGGAATCACATAACAGTGTGCAAACAAATGATTATCATTGAATAGGATTACTTACTTTAGACCATATAATTCTGTATGAATTACTATTATTTGATTGGAATACTTTATACCATATATAATTGTATATACAAAGTATAACTTCAGCATCACTGCTTCAATGTTGGGATACTAAAGAATAATCATTGATAAAGAAAAATAAATAGCTAATATGAAATGCATATGTATAAATAAAAAATAATGATTATATGTGGTAAAACCAATTTTTCAGTACTGTCAAAATTATACCTATATGGAGCTAAAAGTGGATAATTCTCAACACTGAAAAATTGTTCCTAGTTTTAAGCAGTATTTTAGTACCTCAAGAAATTTGTACTTTCTGACATGCCGGTTCATGATTTATCTCCCCTTTGTTTTTATTTTCAAATTTCAACTCAATATCATTAAAATTGAATCATAATAGTTTCTTCCTTCTCCTACTCCTCCAAAGGAATTGTTAAAAGAAAGGAAAGATAACTCATGTACATACAGGCTACAAAGTCCAAGATTATTTCATCATTGTATTTTAAAATAGGACTCCTGCCTAAAATCATAGAAAATAATTTTTCAAATCTAACAAATTGTCTTAGAAGAGGAAGGTTTGAATGATTAGTTTAGTAAGTTGTTTTGTTTTGTTTTGTTTTTGTTTAATTGCATATCAACCTTCATGGCTTACCTAATCCCAAAGCCATCTTTGCAGAAGTACAGTTGTAGTACTATCTAACCCATACCAAGAGAATAAGTGGGTTCATAACTTTCCCAAGGGTATTAGTCCTAAAGTGAATGTAATAACATGACTGGAATTTGAATTTGTTTACTACAATGTCACAGTCCAGAATGTTAGCTACTTTGCCCCAGGGACTACCCCCTCTTCTTAATGCAAAGCAGCAAAATTTAGACATGAAAAATTGTTTTTCTATTTTTTTTTTTTTCTAGACTGGACCCATCTGGTTCAGATGTGTCAAAAAAGCATCTAAATTTTTTTTCTCAATTAAAGAAAATTTGAGTCAGAATTAATGATGATAATAACAAAGTTACCGTTCTTGATCAAGAAAAAGAAAAATACAACAGAATCCTTTTTAATGATGTAAAAAATACCATAAGATAAGAGCAATATTCATGATGTGTTTTATATGCCTTGAGTATATCAAATAGTCAGTGAGAGGTGAAATGGAAGACCTACAAGATCTGATTAAATTGCACAAGCTTAGCTTTTGCTCATTTTTTCAAATGTCTTCTAATCTTACTCTGCGTATCAATGGTTGCATAAAGAATTGAGTTATAATAAAGGAAACTTATGCAAAATTGACTACGCTCTCTCTTCCCATGTCCCATGATGCCTTGCAAGTGACTAAACTGTCAAGATGAGTTGCAGTGAAACAATCAAGTCTATCTGCAAGAATTTAAGTAAAATTCAATAGTTCCTTGGAATTTTTTGCAAGGAATTTCTTTTTGGTTAAAAAAAACATTCAATATGAAAAAGAAACTACATAAAAATGGCAACAAAATAAGTTTATAAATAAGAAAGACTTTTGGCACCTCACATTCTCTAATGGTTAATAAGCTAGATTATTGAACACAGAACATTTTGTGTGAGTTTAATTCTCACTTAGTGCCCTATACTTCCAGTTTATATCACAACTAAGCTAAGCTTAATTAATGAATAATACATACTTTAGTAAATGATTATAGACAAATTTTATGACATCTGATGTTCAATTTAGTTACATTACATCATGTATTTACCCAACCCCTCTGCCATTAGCAGGATATGATAGAAGATCTATTTTTAAGTGGAGTAAACTTGGTGTAAATTCAGTTTTCCTTCTTCTAGACCGGTTGCCATAGAAAGATTAAAGAGCCCAGTCTGCCCAAGTATTTACACATAGTTGGATAGAGAATAGTTGGATTCATACCTTTCTCAACTGAATTAGCACTATGTGAAATGCAAAGGACCTCATCCAGGATTTGAACCCAAGTTGCCAAGTCTACTTCCAACAATAGCAACTCCTTAAAATTGCATTGTAAATTAAAAATAAGTTTATCATAAAACTGGACATAAAGTCAGTGTCCAAATATGCTTGATAGGTCTGTTGTCAATTGAACCCCTACTATATGGCTATCTCATTCAATACAATTTTAAAATTAATTTTTTGCCCAGTTAGCTGGGACTGTAGAATACACCGACTGCACCTCTGCAGAGGGGTAAGACCCACCCCCCTTCCAACAAGTGTCCTGGATATGACAGTAAACAATCTGACGGTGAGGTTCCAGTAATGTTGGAGCTTTGGGGAATGCGGAGTACCCCTTCATTCCCATTTCTCTCAGGTCTACTCTGGCCTGGCGTGGTAGCATCTGATAGGGCTCTATATATGGGTTAAATAGAACTAATGGCATACTTATACTAAACTGAATTGTTTGACTTAACTGAATGGCTTGAAATAGAAATGTTTTTGACAATTAAACTGTACTTACATTTAAGCTGCGTGCTCATGCTAAACTAAATTATTGAAATGGAACTGTTTTTTGACATTGAAACTGTACTTACACTAAACTGATTTGTTTAATATAGAACTGTTTTGACATTTAACTGTGTGTAAACAAAATCTGTACTTATACTAAACTGAATTAGAACTGCTTGACTTAACTAAAGAGCTTGAAATAGAAATGTTCTTCACAATTAAACTGTAATTACATTTAAACTGCATACTAATCCTAAACTGAGTTGTTTGAAATAGAACTATTTGTATAAAAATGAATTTGGCATTAAATAACCTACAAAGGTTGATATGCCATAAAACCCAAACAACTAACCAACCTAAAGTTAATTTTTCTCAAAAATGAAATTCTTTAAACAAATGAAAGTCATTTTCAAAAATTGCTGATTAAAAGCACAAGAAAAACTATCTCCTGATTAAATTACTGAATGAAAATTATCTGAATCTTGGCCAAAACATATAACCTGTTATATACTGAGAGACTCAAGCTGTTATCTTTATGTGGGTTGTTATTATCACATTTCTGCTGTTTTATCCAAGTTATATCAACCCTTGCTCTTCCCTTGAAGAATGTTGGTATAAAGGGAAGACTGGCTACATGAACAAGTTCTTGTTTCCATATGCAGTTGCTCTTGGTATAACAGCATAACTGGAAATGGAATTAACAACCCAAGTTCAAATCCTGCATGAGGTTGTGTTGCACAATGTGCTAATGTAGGCCAAGGTATGAATCCATCTATTTTCCCTCCTAGTTATGGGTAAATAATCCTGCAGATTAGGCAACCAATCTAGGAGAAGAAAAGTTGTTAAAGTAATGTTGGCAACCATAGTTGAGGGTGACCCGAAGGCTTCCTTTTCAATAGCTTCTACACCAAGGTGTAGGGGAGGGTGCTACCCCATACCTTGGATTGCTCCACTTTACCCTTGATATGTACCTAATAATGCTGAATGTTGAGCAAGTAGGCACCATTTTTTGAGTCTTTGGTATGACTTGACCTGGGATTGAACCCTGGTCTCCCAGACCATTGGCGAACACTCTACTCATTTGGCCAACGAACCAGTTAAAGGAGAAGAAAAACTCTGAATTTAAATCAAACCAGCTGTACTTTGATTAAAAATTGACCTTATGTCATCACACATGTGGCAGAGAGGTTGAGTAAATACACACACACACATATATATGTGTGAAAAAAGATGCGGAAAAAATGAATATGTTTAATTTGATCTTTACTCTTTCATCTCTTTTTTTCATTGTAACTTTCTTGCTGTGCTGTAAACCCACCTGTTTGTCAAACCCCCAGATTTATGCTATTGGGTGATTGTGGGATAGTAGGTCTTAATATTCAGACAATCTCAGAACTTTTTGATCCTAACACATTCAAAATCAATCAGCCATCTTTTTATTTTTGATCAAAGTTTTTTTATGAATAACAGGATTGGGCAAGTACAACCCTCTCTATACACACTAGAGCAAGCTACCAGCAATTTTTTCTTGTTTCCTAAACTGAATATTCATCTCAGCAATAAGATTTGAAAACATAAAAGACATTAAAAGAAATACAATATTCAAAGCTCCATACTATGGACAAACATTAGGGAAGACTGGGTCCTTTAGTCTAAGTTAAGCAACCACTCAAGAAGAAGGAAAACTCTGAATTCAAACAAGCTGCGCTTTGCTTAAAAAATTCACCTTGTGTCACATCCAGTCCTCCACTAGAGGGTTTGGTTAAATGCATACTATTCTAAATGCATCAGCATACAATTATTGGAGGAAATTGAATCAGCAAGTTGAGTTCAAATCCTGGATGATCTAACTGTTGTTGTTGGTGAGCTTAATTGAGGGTGACCCAAAGTCTCCCTTTAGGATAGCTACTACACTGTAGGGGAGGGTGCTACTCCATTCCCTGGATTGCTCCACTTTACCCATGATCCTTACCTTATAATGCTGAGTGTTAAGCAAGGTGGCATGAAGTACCATTTTTTGAGTCTTTGGTATAACTCTACCAGGTATTGAACCACAATCTCCCAGACCTTTGGCAAACACTCAACTCATTAGGTCAATGCAGCTAAAAAATTTGCTTTTATTGGAAAGGTTGGATAAATGTATGATTGTCTTCCATAACCTTTGTCCAGATCTGCACTTGGATTTGAATGCAAATCCCATGGTCTTGTGAAACTAATAAAAGTCATAAATATACAAATTACAGATTTTTATTCATGCCCACATGCTGTTAGATTTAGATTACCATTCAGATTCTTCAAAGTTACTAGGTTTGTGAGGTTCAACCTGATCCAGGAACTGAACTCATGAGCTGAAGATAAACTGCTTACATTTAACAAACGCTTTTATGCAGTAAGCCATTGTCCCATCGGACAATCAGGTGGTAAAATTCAAATGGAATAACATATTTTTAAAAAGGAAAAATATTGGAAAATACTTGAGCAATGAGCGCAGATGTGGGAAACATATTGAGTAGTCAGTTAATTGGTATATCAAAATGTTCTTTGAATTTAAAAAGAAAAAAAGAGAGAAAAGTAAATAAAAGAAATGGGTAAAAAGGAAATAGGAACATAATGTTAAAGGAAATGAAGACAAAGACAAAAAGGAAAGAATGGAAAGAGAACTGAAAAGAAAAGAAAACAAATGAAAGATTTTTTTTAAAAGAAAAAAAAGATTGAAAGGAAGCAAATAAACAAAGTTAAAAATGAAAGCACAGGAAAGATGGGTCAGAATTGCTTACAAAAAAAAATAGGAATAAAACAGAATAATTTAACCCTTTTCACCATCAGGATATATATACTAGGGTGAATCAAAAGTTTTGCAATATTTTGATAACATACAGCACAATTTGGCAGCTTTGAATGCTTTTGCTAAGGTCATGCAGGTGAACAATCACATGGAACTATGAGATGCCAAGCTCTCCTGATACTCTCAGTTTTTTTCTCTATGGCCTGGAATCTATAGTTTTAGGCCTATCTGACCTTGCCTGATCACCAGGGCTCTTACAAAATTTCATGAATCATCTGGCTACTGTACTTTGATCATTACCTAATTGAAACTCATAAAGCATAAGTTTCTGAATTTGACTATGTTGCACATTCATCTGTACAGCTTTCAAATCACACATGAAATAAAGCTATGCACAATATATCAGCATACCATCTACCATGATGCTACCAAGCTATGACCAGCAAGGTCATCTGGTTTTGTGCTCAGAGACTTACCTAACTAGCATAGTTCACATTGCCCCTAGTGAACCTATGACCAGTATAGTCCAGCGGGGCACAAATCTCAGCTTGCTCCCAAAATCCCCCTCCCTTAAATTTCCTACCCTACAAAAGACCTTGTATCAAATCCTGCCTGGTGGGAGGTAGAGATAAATATAACTATGATACTACTAACCATGTATCCTGCATGTCTGGTTCGTCTAGCTTGGATAGTTTTCATGATGGGAGGCAGGTGGCCTTATAGTTGGTGCCTTGTGGGGTATTGCTGCCAGGACTTGTTCAATATTGCTCACAACATTCTTGTGTAATTACTGTCTAGCTTCTTCTCCAGCCGTTTTGTTAGCATCCAAGTAGTGCATCCATATAGCAGTATCAACACAACTGCTACCTGGAAGAAACTGCGTTTCATTTTATCGGTCAGGTCTGATTTCCATATGATCGAAAGCCTATCGATAGTTGTCCATGCCTTCATTAGCCATGTGGCGATGTCTTTTTCGGTTGATGAGACACTGCTTCCTAGGTAGGCGAATTTGTCTACTATTTAGCACCTGATAGGGCCCTATCTATGGGTTAAATAGAACTAACAGCATACTTATGCTAAAATAAATTGAGTAAACTGCGTGCTTATGCTTAACTGAATTATTTCAAATTGAACTGTTTTTTGACATTAAAACTGTATTTACACTTAACTGAATTATTACATATAACTGCTTAAATACTTTGAAATGGAAATGTTTTCGACAATTAAACTGTGTACTTATGCTAAACTGAACTGTTTTCAATAGAACTGATTATTTACATAAAAATGGATTTGGTGTTAAATAACCTACAAAGGTTGATATGCCATAAAACCAAACAAACCAAACCAAACCAACCAAATTCCCAAGAGTTTTCACGTTGAAGAATATATAGTTGGAGAATGTGTATGCTTGTTTTTTACGCTGAATACTTGCGCTAATAAAGATATACAACTTCATCAGTGC
Source organism: Sepioteuthis lessoniana (assembly GCA_963585895.1). Lineage (NCBI taxonomy): Eukaryota > Metazoa > Mollusca > Cephalopoda > Myopsida > Loliginidae > Sepioteuthis > Sepioteuthis lessoniana. The sequence continues at coordinate 87,128,441 of OY757910.1, read as the reverse complement.
GAGACTCGTGTCTTTGATTTTTGGCCCCAGTTGCTGCTGTTACAGTGAAAACTCTTTTTGCCTTGCTAGTGACCCACAAAGAAAAACGTCCGTCTTGCATGCCTGTCAATTTTAAAAAGACCGAATTCGCGCCAGCCGGTGTTCAGGCCAGAAGTTCTTCCCACACTTTCCACCCGGAAGCGACCAGTGTGGGAGGCAAAGTTCAATCTAAAAAACTCAAATCACACGCATTTCACATAGTGCCAATGCCCTTGGTATGAATTCAACCTCTTCCTCCAGTTATAAATAAGATAGTAGGGTAGACTAACTCTTTAGCCTTGGTAAGAGAAAGAATACTCTGAATTCAAACCTGTTAAACTCTCCATAAAAAATTGACTTTGTGTTGCATCCTGCTAATGTGGAGGGGTTGATATATATATATATACATTAAAAACCAAAATGGCTAAATTATCACAGATTTTTACCACAAATCCACAGACACCCAACAAAACCTCCATTTCAAGAGCCATCTTCCTAAAAGCTGCATAAAATCCTTCTCTTTCACTCTAGTATGTAAGATCTATAACATAGTCACTAACAAAAATCTCTTATAAGTCCTTCTGGAAGAATTAAGCTTATTAGAGAGGATAGCCGGCAACATTAACAAATAAAGGATTAGAACTAGTTGAAAAAATAACTCTAGAAGAACTACAAACCTCAAAAAGCATGGCAATGAACAACCTTTAGCATATCTCTCAACATACTAGAAAAACAACCCAGTGTTATTCACAGAAATATCAAAGAATCTAGATCAACTTTGTAACAAAATGATAGAATTAGAAACGTATTTGATGCAATAAAAATCATCAAAAACAAATGACAACCAAAAAACTTAAAACACACACTAACCTCATCTAAATTTGAGAAACACATACACATGGAGTTTCAGAATGCAAAAATAAAAGATGAGTATGTAATATAATAATAGAAGGAAAATCCTATACTTTCAAAAACCCAAAAACAACATTCATAATAAAAGAAATTTAAGCTGTAATTAAAAAAATGTACTCTACACAATCAAATGCACAAATTGCAACCAAATCTACATAGGATTGATACAAGCACTAAACAATAGAGTACCTTTGCATAAAAGTAAAAAAAATTACCCAAAAATCAAAAACTTCATACACCAAAACATCTTTATGAATACAGCAATAGAACTTTAAAATAATGCCAATATACCAGACTAATAACTACTCATTACTTCAAATAAAGAAATAACTTCATAGATAGATTTAAACCAACATTAAACAGAGCCTAACTACATGCGTGCATGTAGTTACACACACACACACACACATATATACACACACCAACTAATTTAAAAACACATGTATGCATAGGAATAAATACATTCTCACACACATTAAATCTACTCAATGTCCTTGAGAATGTATGTTTTTATGAGTGTATGTATACATAAGTGTATACACACATACACCAAAAACGCACATTAAAATGAATAAGACACACATCTATTGGACTCCTTCACACACACACACACATATACACAAACATATTTATAACAAAAACATACATTTATATAGACTAAAAATAAAGGAAAGAAAAAAGAGGATATTAACAAAACAACCAAAAATCTTCACAGATAATTAACTCCAATGAGACAATCACAGACACTGAACTTTGGTGTTTTGGAGGTGCCCGTGGTGTAATGGTTATCATCATAGGACATGGATACAGCGATACGAGTTCAAATCCTTGACGAGGCTGATTGCATTTTACATAGCATTAATACCCTTGGGAAAGGTATGAACCCAATTATTCTCCCTCCAGCTATGGGTAAATAGTAGGGCAGACTTGGCTCTTCAACTTAGTGAGGCAACTAGTCTAGGAGAAGGAAAACTCTGAATTCAAACCTGATAAACTCTGCTTAATAATTGACCTTGCGTCATATCCTGCCCAAGCGGAGGGGTTGGTAAATATGTACACTGAACTTTGGAGTTAAACTAAATCAAAACAATCTTTACTATAAAGAAATTCTGCATACAACTAACAATCCAAATGCCTGAGGAGGACTAAAATGTCCAAAACAAAATAATAATAAATAGATAAAAAACCAAAATACCAAATTTAAAATCATTCGCATATTTGTTAATTTTAAAATATTTACTTTTCTCTGGTTGGGCTAACAATAATCTCTTTATATATATATATATATATATATATATATTGGCATAATGGTTAGAGTGTTTGCCAATGGTCCAGGAGACCAGGGTTCAATCCCAGGTTGAGTCATACCAAAGACTCAAAAAATGGTACTTGATGCTTCCTTAACACTCGCCATCATAAGGAATTGATCAAGAGTAAGTGAAGCAACCCAGGGAAAGGAGTTTGGCCCTTCCCTACACTTCAGTGTCATAGCTATTAAAAAGGAAGTCCACAGGTCACCCAAGACTATGGTCAGTCAACTTATTTAGTGACTTATGAGGATGGGCTGAAAAGTTCTTTGGCTTGAAAATCCATATGATGACATCATATCTGCTGTTGATGACTTTTTTGACCAATGGAATCCAAGCACTGCAATACTGATGGAAGAAGTATGTGTAGACTACAAGAAGGACTTTGTTGAAAAATAAACTTGATTTGTTCACATTTCATGCGAGAATCTTCTTCAGCCGACCCTTGTATATATATATATATATATATATATGTATGCAAATTTCATTGAATATAATAGACATTTTATGCCTACATATTCTCTTTTGGATCCGTTCGAATTCCCGTATTACTTTTATCGTATTCGGGGAGAACTGATTAAGGTATTGTCCATAGTTGTATGTATCCCTAGTACTTTCTGCCCGACTTTGGGCCATCATCAGGGGAGAATCTGTTACAAAAGTACTAGGGATACATACAACTATGGACAATACCTTTATCAGTTCCCCCCGAATACGATAAAAGTAAAACGGGAATTCGAACGGATCCAAAAGAGAATATGTAGGCATAAAATGTCTATTATGTTCAATGAAATTTGCATTAACGAAGAAATGCTGCCTAAATATACATATATATATATATATATACATATACATATCTTTTTAAGAGTATGTATTTGTATATGCATAGATACATGTACATGTGTTTTGTATATATATAAATTAGTGCGTGAGTGTCTGTGAAAGTGTATATATTTGTATGAACATATGTTGAGGTAGGTATATAGATACATGTGTATATGTTTCTGTATTTATACATATGGATTAGTATATATGTATATATATATATATACATAAGTTCTTTATGATAGTGTATGTATTTGTATGTGGATAAATGTGTTAGTGTTTATGTATAGATACACGTAATTTCCATGGAAATATATAGGAGACATTATTTTTGGAACCTGCCCCTACTTTCATCCCATAAAAGGAAAGGAGGCAACTAAAAGAAAGAAAGTTAAAAACATCCACAAGAACAAAAGAAAAAGTGGGTTAAAATCGCTTACCAAAAAATAAAAAAAAAGGAAAAGAAAGAGAAATTTAGCCCTTTTTATTCTAATGGGATGCATATATCCCTAAAAAATATCTGTTAATGATACAACAAGTTAATTACAGTAAATAACCCCAAATACCGTCAGAACATACACTAAAAAAAAAAATACATTCAATCTAAAAAGAAGTGCTTATTGAAGGTCTCATGAACTCATTAATATACCAAAAAAATACTTTAAAAATTGTTTGTGTAAAAGTCGGATAGAAAGGGTTAAAAAGAAAATGAAGGTGAAACTGAATGACAGGAAGGAAGAAGAAAATTAATGAAAACACTAAAAGAATAGAAGAATTAGAAATACAAAAAAAAGTAAACACTGAGAAAGGGAAAACAATGATTCTATTGGATAACAATGGCTGCCAGGGAATATTAGGAAGACAACAAAATAATCTATATTGCTCTTTAAAAATTGCACAAATTAGAACATAGGAAATGTGTACGAGGCCAATCATTAAACTTACATAATTATAGACATATATCCCACACGTATACCAGTCACATACCCTCCCCTTGTTCACCCAGTTGTCTATCCTTCTCTTCACCTCTCTCCTTCTAGCGTTCCATACCTACAACTCACCCTGCCAAAGCATCTTTTTCTTATATATCCTGTGCTCCGAAACTGTGTCTCATTCACCTTACTCACACCAATTATGCCATCGATTTGCCCTTGGTAAAACAGGCTTAAGAAAAGCTTCATTTTTTTTTTTTTTAATTTAAAAATGAAATAAGGAAGTAGAAAAGAGAAATAAGTAAAATGATTGAGTTGATGAAAAACAGATTTGCTCTCTTATCTTTCTCTTATTTTTTACGTAAGCAAATTGAATTTGGGTTGTATGAAATGGGGAGGAGGGGTCAAAAAGTAGATAATGTAAGAAAAGATAGATAATATATAAATGAGAAGTGTGTGTATTTGTATGAGTATAAATATGTCAGTGTATGTATGTGGATCCATATACACCTAACACATATGGATGAGTGTATAACTTTGTGTGTGTACATATATACGTATATAAAGAGTGGGAGAAATTTTGTATCTACATAAGTACGTATCTTATATATATATATATATATATATGTATGTATGTATGTATGTACCATCCCCTCTGCACAGGCAGAATGTGACACAAGGGGAATTTTTAAGCAAAGTTTAACTGGTTTGAATTCAGATTTTTCCTTCTCCTAGACTGGTTGGATAACCAAGGCTAGAGAACCTATTCTGCCCTACTATTTACCCTTTGCTGGTGTGAGAATAATTAGATTCATACCTTTCCCAAGAGTATCAGTGCTATGTGAAATGCAAACCATCTTGTCCATGATTTGAACTCATATCACCATGTCGATTTCCTGTGACAATAACATTACATCACATGCACTTTCAAAATATATATATATATCTGTGAGAGTGTGTGTATTTGTATGCATTTATGCATATATATTTTTTTTTTTTCATCATACAATCTGTGAAAGCATGTGCAATACTGTGTCCTCATCAGCTGCCAACCCGGGGTGATAACACAGTTTTGGTAGCTCAAGGCGGTACTGCCACTCCTGGCGCTACCAAGCAGTTTTTGCCACCGGACAGGGTATTAAGGGAATTATATATATATATATATATACACCAGATCAATTAAGAGCAGAGACTACATTGGATGTTAATCTTCATTTTTAGTGTGCAGTTTGTGATTTAAAAAAACAAAAAAAAACGCGTTTACTTTCAGTAGTTGATGTTATTACGCATTTACAGTAACCGTTTCTAACATAATCACATGGGAAAAGTGGTTCCGTGTGTATTTCCTTCATGCTGAAAACTTCTCACTTTTGACCAAATCCAACTTGATGCATATTACACTGCGGTCTGAAGACGATTTGAGGCAACTTTCTGTATATCAGAGGGTTTTTGTATGTATACATATGAATTAGTGTATGAGTTTGTAAATATATACATACATACATTATATATATATATATATATATATATATATATATATATATATGTGCTTGTGTGAGAGTATGTGTATTTGTGTATTGATATGTTTGTGTATGTACATAAATATATGCATATATGTATGTTTTTGTATATATGCATATGGATCAATGTATGAGTATAAGCATATGCAGACTACAAAGATGACTTATTGCTTCTCACAAATAGATCTGCCTAATGTGAATCACTGCTGCATAGTCTAAAGTAAGTAGCAAGAGGCATTGGCCCCTATGAGAATGCGAATAAAACAGAGTTCATGTGTTTTAAACAAGAAGCCATTTCCACTTTAAGGTGCAAGTTTCTGAAATTAGTAGACCAGTTCAAATACCTCAGTACCAATATCTCATTTACTGAAAGGGATATCAACATCTGCATAGGTGAGGCATGGATCTCTATTGACAGGTTATCAATCGTTTGGAAATCTGATCACTTGGTTAAAATAAAATGTGATTTCTTCCAAATTGTAGCTGTTTCAGGACTGCTGTACAGATGCACCACTCAGACACTAATAAAATGAATAGAGAAAAAGCTAGATGGGGAACTACACAAGAATGCTACATGCTGTTTGAAACAAATCTTGGAAACAACATCCCACAAAGTGATGGCTGTATAGCCACTTACCTCCCATCTCACAAGCCATCTAAGTAAGATGACAAGACATAGAGGTACTGCTGGAGTAGTAAGGATGAACACATAAGTAACATTCCCTTATGGAATCCTATATATGGACAAACCAGTTATAGCCAAACCAGTAAAGACTTACAAACATCAATTCTGTGTGGTCTAGAGAATCGGCCAGGAGCAATGGACAATTGGGATGGGTGGTGAGAGAGTGTCAGGGAACTCAATGCTATCAGGTGAATTTGAAAATGATGATATATATATATATATATATATATATATATATATATATATATATTCAGTGATTCGAGATATTTTTATCTCTTGTTCCTGGCAGGGTTTTTTTCTTTTTTTCTGGTAACCGTGAATGCTGGTAGGTATTAGATTAGTAAATATATATATATATATATATATATGTCAGTGTGAGAGTGTGTGTATTTGTGTATGTATAAATGTGCAAGTGTATGTACATAGATATATTTATAACATGTGTTTTTGTATATATGCACATGGATTGTTGTATAAGCATATATATATATATATATATATATACATACCTTTAAGAAAAACAAAAACCGGTCACATTTGGATTATAGATTTATTTCCATCCTGTTATGGGTATTGAATATCGAAAAATAATACATATATATATATATATATATATGCCTATATGAGAGTGTGTGTGTGTGTGTGTTTGAGATATATGTATATATGTGTTTTTGTTTGTATACTTATGAATTAATGTATGAATGTATCTATGCATGTCTATGTGAGAGTGTGTGTATTTGTTGGTTGAATGTTGTGATTTGAATGTTGAAAATATTTCTATTTCAAGCTCTTCAATTTAGTTAAACAATTCTGTTTAGCATAAGAATGCTGTTAGTTCTATTTAACCCATAGATAGGGCCCTATCAGGTGCTACTATGCCGGGCTGGAGTAGACCTGGGAGCAATGGCAATGAAGGGGTGCTCCACATTCCCCAAAGCCTCAGCATCACTGGAACCTCACCATCAGATTGTTTAGTGTCATATCATATGTATCTTTGTGAGAGTTTTTGTATATGTATGCATATAAACATGTTACTATACGTACACAGATACATGATTACATTTTTATAAATATACACATGAATTAGTGTGCATATGTATTTTCATGAGAGTGTGTACAAATTAGCAAGTATGTATAATTTTTAGCCGATTTTAAAACAAATATCAGAATACAAGGAACAAAAGTAAATATACCTACTGGTCATCCATATATTATTTATAAGTATATTTTTGAATTTTTGTTACTTTCATCCTTTATACAAAAAAAAAAAATGCACAAACAGCAGCCACGTGAATCGGTAGAATTTGCCAGAGAAAGATTAAGAAAGATCATCTGAAGAATTTCTTGACAGTTAATGAAGAACTCAGTTTGGTATTAAGGATTCTGAATGTCATAAACTTACATAAGCAGATCAGCAACATAGACAGTCATATAGGTTTGGAGTGATTGTTTCTTTTCACTGAGGTTGATTAAGTTCAGCAGGTTTGTGATGGTCAAGTTAAGGTCACTAAGTCAGGTCATCAGGTTGTAGTTTGGTCAATTGGTGTTGATGTGAGAGGGTAGAAAATCCTCTTTATCATAGGAGCCAATGTTATTGCTGAATCAAGAAGTTCAGGTGAGTAGTGAGATGAGATATTGAATGAGAAAACCTGCTAACCTCAGGAACTATAGGGTGTGTTCATAAAGAGATTAATCTCTTCCAGATTTGTCAAATTTCCTAATGTTGGTTACCATGCAAAGTTGAGAAAAAAAGAGATTGTCACTTGAATCTAGTGACAAAAAAAAAACAACAGGGGAACACATTGTTAAAGTTTAGTTCCCAGGTTTTTATCAACTTGTTAATAATTCAGGCTGACCATCCTTCTGACAGTCCAGCCCCTTTTGATGTCTTCTTGTTTGGACCCCTCAAATAATTTCTGGATGGGACCAAGTTTTCAAGTTGTGATGAAGTGAAGAGCACCATGTTGGATGGTTGTTTGGGTTTTATGGCATATCAACCTTTGTAGATTATTTAACGCCAAATCCATTTTTATGCAGAGAGTCAGTTCTATTTCAAACAATTCAGTTTCGTATGAGTACACAGTTTAATTGTCAAAAACATTTCTATTTCAAGCTATTCAGTTTATTCCATTTAGTATAAGTATAGATTTTGTTTAAACGCAGTTAAATGTCAAAATGGTTCTATATTAAACAATTCAGTTTAGCGTAAGTACAGTTTCAATGTCAAAAACAGTTCCATTTCAAACAATTCAGTTTAGCATAAGCACACAGTTTAAATGTAAGTACAGTTTAATTGTCAAAAACATTTCTATTACAAGCTATTCAGTTTAGTCAAACAATTCAGTAGGCATAAATATACAGTTCTATTTAACCCATTGAAAGGACCCTACCAGGTGCTACCATTCCAGACCAGAGTGGACCTGGGAGCAATGGCAATGAAGGGGTGCTCTGCATTCCACAAAGCTCCGGCATTGCTGGAACCTCACCATCAGATTGCTTAGTGTCATATCCAGAACACTCATTGGGGTGAGGGGGTCTTACCCCTCTGCACAGGTGCAGTCGGTGTATTCTACAGCCCCAGCTAACAAGGCAATGAAGAGCACCATGAACAAATGGCTAAAAACTCAGTCAAAAATTTCTCTGCTGAAGAAATACAAAAGTTTATTTTGATGGAAAAAATGCATTTTAGAGAATTGAGATTACTTTGAAAAACTAAGGAAACATTTTTATCCTGGGTGAAATGTGAGTCACTCTATTACAAAATTAAACTTATTAATTGAATATGACCCTGTTACATAAAAAGACAATGTCTGTTTAACTCAAACTCTTGTTATTTGTTTTCTGTTTACGTTTTATTTATAATTCATTTCAGCATTAAACTTATTTGATAGTTACCATCAAGACTGCTCTGATTCATTATTCAGCTACATTTTGTTACAGTAATTCATTACACTAATTTACTACACATCCTACTTTCATCAGAGTTTCAAGTAATTAATGATAATTATTTATAAACAATGACAACTTCAAGTAATTATTCTTAATGCAAATAATTTGCACAGTTGTATGGTTTCAAGTATTTCTATCTAATAGAAATAATTTTCAAACAGATTTATAGAGTGGACCTGGGAGTAATGGAGTGACCCAACACTACCAAAAGCTCTTGAAGTGGATCATCAGCACTGAATGCTGTCATACTCTGGCCATGAAAATTTATCTCTAAGTGTGTCTAGGAAGTTTTAACAATTGCTTTACCTACAAATTAATAAGACTTGTGTCCATCAAAACAGCACCCCTCCATTGTTGATACTCCATTCCCAGCATTTCTTACAGTTCTGGAATGCCTTCTTAAAGTCTCTGAGTGATAGAGTGCTGGTCTCATTGTAAATTTTGTCAACTCATTTGAAATCAGAAACAAATGATTTTCTAGATGACGTTTCACCATCTACAAAATCATTTAAAAAGCCATTACTGCTAACAAGAATAATTATTTTACTCCATGCAAGTTTTTTTCATCCGTTTTAACTGGTGATTTTTCTCTAAAATCTGAGTGACAGCAAGCCACTGCAGGTCTATAGGACTCTTCCCAGTATTCTAGCCAATCTTAACAATCCTGTGGTCTGGATAGTTTTGAATCTTCTTTCCAATATCTCCATCACTTTCATGTTCAATAACTTTTCCAGTTTTTCATCAGAACCCTTGTATTTGTTCAGCTTTTCACCTTCCTTTGCTTTCTTTCAGTGGTCTGCTGGAAAATATATTTAGATTATTTCTAGTTCTTATTAATTCATTGAATGTGATAAGAGCAGGTCAGTTATCATTTTTTTAAATGCAGCAGTAACTTTAACCCATGAACTGTCATCCATTTATACACCATAACCCTCAGAAGAATAGAAGATTTATTATACAATGCATAAACAAATACACTGCTTTCCAAGCAGAGTGGTTACTTATGAGAAGCAATTTTTTGGATAAATCACAAGAGACTAATCCTGTTTTTGAGATTTTTGAATTAATTGAAATTACTGAAATAAAATTGCAATACCTCTGTAACCAGAAATAAAATTGCATGAATATGGAATACTTATTTTTATACTGCTATATATATCTTTATTGCAGGGTTTGAATACAGTAGAGTTCAGTCATAAATACTTATATTATCCATTTAGGTTGTATAATGTTCCAGTAGAAATGATAAAATCCTTGTATTTTGATTTAGAAGAAACTTGACTTTTATAAAGAATTGTTAGAGATTAATTTTCTTCAAAATAGTTTTCTTATTATTCATTGTTTCAGCAAATTTTGTTTTGGTCAAATCACTTCTAAAACTCCTTTTCTCACCTCAGAGGAAATGCTGATGGAATTGGACAGTTCCTGGAACTACTCAGAAAGTAATACATATGCAAAGGAAATTTGTTTGTAGAAATTCATTTCAGGAATTTTGAAGAAGTATTTGATGTATTTTTTAATTTTATTTACATTATCCAATGAATCATTAATTGGAACCTCATTAGTAAATTCTTCTTCACTTTTGGAAATAAATCTAAGCTAAATTGATCATTTTCACAAAGATAGATCTTCATCGAAATTAACCTGCTTTGCCATTTTGAAGAAGGAGAAAGAAATTTGAAAATACCCTCTTCTGGCCACTGCATAATATTATAAGCTCTTTTGACCCTGGATGTATATATTTAGATGCAATAATACATATTTATGTACATGCAAGCATGTCTATAAGCATGTGTGTATATATATATATATATATATATATATGTGTGTGTGTGTGGAGCATATATATGTGTGCCAGTGTATCTACAGGAGTGCATAGATGTGTGTGTATAGTAGTATCAAAATGATAGCTAAACAAGTTAGAAAGGTCAGCAGATTTTAATAGCTGATGAAATAAAAAGAGAAGTAGTTTTCAATGGAGATGAAAGAGTTTGCTTTTTGATAATCATAATAAACTCAAGTCTTCAAAACTAGAATGGTCAAAGGTCAGTAGACAAGGGTACCATTTTTAAAGGACTTTAGTTCTGGGGTTCTCATGAGAAAAACGGTTTTCTTTTCTGGAATCCAGGGCCCCATATATTCAAGGAAGCAATGGTAGAAGTTACTCCCTTGATAGAGAAAATGAGATAAGGTTCTCACTGTCACAGTGGGATTCAACAAGCTTCCATTTGGCAGACAAGAACAAGCTATAACTCCATACAGTCACGAGGAGCATAATGCAGAATGGTGGATATTTATCAAGCACCGTATCCACATTGAAACTGGCAGCCAATCAGGGCTCAAGGAGGGAGATCACCCAGGTACAAGAATGGAACATTCTGGAGTACCATAAGTACCAATTGCTTTGTGCACGAAGCAGATATAATTGGTAATTCTGTTGTTGTTGCTGCTCAGTACAACAGTACAATGACTCACTCAATTGAACAGCAATCAGGAGTTGAACAGATGGGTGGTGGTGCAGGGGTTGTGATGGTTGGGTTCACCTACAGTCCACTATAGTTAGTTGCAAGAAGAGTCAATCCGAGAAACCAGAGCAGGGTCCTCTTAGTTAGGTGGCAGAGCTAAGTGCTACATATGTTATTGCTCCATGGTTGGATCAAGAGAAATTATCATCAACAAAAATGAAGGGCAATGTTTATTCTGGAATTTGTCTTTGCTTCTTTTTTTTTCTTTATAGAGCTGACTTGTGGCTTTTTCTTTATAGAGCTGACTTGCGGCTTTTACAGTTTTGACCAGACCTACAGCCAACTAATCTTTCTTAACAACAAAAGCAACTTGGCTTGAGCCATTTAGCAGCCAAGACTGTACAGACCATGACAGTACAACCATAATCGATTGAAATTCATGGCATTTCAACTGGTCTAGGACTATTTTATCCCTAGAGGTTAAGGAATTGCATTCATATTTACATTTTTTTGTGCAGTTGTTTCTTAAGAGGTTCTTTTGTTCACACGTGGTCCTTTTGAATACAAATAATCTTTAAACAGGTCTATTTGACCAATAGATAGGACCCTGATAATTATTACTACTCTGGGTTGGAGTGAACCGGGAAGTAATGGCAATGAAGGCCAACAAATGATGAGATAGAGCAAAAGAAAGATAAAAGAGAGGATGCAGTGGGAAATATCTTCCTGTTCCTCATTCCTTTTTCCCGTTCAGGATTGTATGACATTTAGATAAAAACATGGAGATGTAACAAATATTGGAAGGGATAAGGGAGAGATGAGAAAATACAAGCAAAATGTCAGGGGAGAACAGCGATGAGATAATGGATAATCTTAGTTGTCAATATTCCTGACGTGTTTGTGTCCCCAGATAGTTAATTATTGATCTATTAGGACATTAAGCATATAATTCCTCACTGCTTTTTGTTATTTTGTTTACTATTTTTGCATGAAGATTTCTTAATCATTTTCTATTATAATATAAAATCTCAGCATCTATTGTCTCCAAAATGTTGAGAAAACTGCACATTTCAGCATAAACCTTTCTATAATAAGGTACACCAAGATTTGTCTAGTGCTGGGAGTGGAAGGGCTTTCAAGTTAATTTGGCAACCAAGCTGAGTAATGCTTACTTTTTCGATAGTCTCTCTGAGTAAAAATGCAAATGGGAGATGCATTTGTATATTAGAGTTATGTCCCCTTAATATATATTTTATTATCATATGCACAATAGTTTTATCTATAACTTTTATAAGGTCATTAAAAAAATAACCACAAAATTCTTGAACATCTTCTCCTTTATATTTTGTTCATTTAGACAAAACGCTATTTTAAAGTACTTTTTTTTGTGTAAAAATAAACAAATAAAAGAAATAAATTAAGAAGAAATAGATGATAGAACACGTTTCTTACAATATTGTAATATGTGTTGTCATTCCTTCCACCCAGGTAATGCTGGGTAGCCATTCTAGTCATCATTAATATTTATTTGTATTGTGTCATCTTTTTAATTTCAATTGCAATAAAAAGTGAGTAAATTTTGTTTTAAAAAGGAAAGAATATTCTCGTCAAAATTAATCATAATGATGATAATAATCAGTGGGCTCATGGAATTTCTATGGAATATATGCATAAATTCATGAATACTTGAGAAAAATCATTTCTATGGAATATGTGCATGATTTCAGGAATACTTAATAAAAATCATTTCTATGGAATATGTGCATGATTTCAGGAATACTTAATAAAAATCATTTCTACGGAATATGGGCATAATTTCAGGAATACTTAATAAAAATCATTTCTATGGAATATGAGCATAATTTCAGGAATACTTAATAAAAATAATTTCTACTGAATATGGGCATAATTTCAGGAATACTTAATAAAAATAATTTCTATGGAATATGAGCATAATTTCTGGAATACTTAATAAAAATAATTTCTATGGAATATGTGCATAATTTCAGGAATACTTAATAAAAATCTTTTCTATGGAATATGGGCATAATTTCAGGAATACTGAAAAATCATTATCATACTCATCAAGCCGCGCAGACAAAATGGATTTCTCTCTCTCTCTCTCTCTCTCTCTCTGCCCATCTTTCCCTGTTATTCATCAGTCCTGGAAGTTCTTCCAAACTATATACTTTGTCTACACAAACTCTATTATATGATGACTACCAGACAAAAACAAGTAAATTTACCAAGTATTTCTTGATATGTGGCAGTGCTTCATTTAAAGAAACCAAGAGAAATGACAATCATTACCTCAACAAAATGTGTACCTTGAAATCCTGGATATACATCCTATGTCCACACAGAGCTGGTGTACATGAGTTCTCAGTCTATTATCAAGTCTTTGTGCACCTTCACCAACTGGAGCCTTTTGACATTGTTTTACTTCCTCAACAGTGGTTTCTGAACATCAATTCTGCCATATTGGCCAGATTCACAGAGTCTTCTCTTTACAGTAGATGATTTTACATTTTTTGGAATATTGGTTCTGTTGTATAGCTTGTACATGCACTGTTGACAGAATGCTGGCTTCCCTGCAGCAAAAGAAGATGTAAGTTTGAGTGTCACTGAGTGCATTTCCTCTATTATTTACTCAATATACCTGTTCCTAATATTGTAGAAACAATGACCCAAGTGAATTGTGATAAAAAGTAACTAAAATTTATAAGATTAAAGAAAATACAAAACAAAAATAACAATAATAATATTGCCCAGTCACCTGTGGCTGTAAAATATACTGACTACTTAACAGCAGAGGGTTAAGACCTCCACCCACCCCCAATGAGTGTCCTGAATATGACACTAAGCAATCTGATGGTGAGATTCCAGTAATGCTGGAGCTTTGGGGAATGCAGAGTACCCCTTCATCGCCATCGACCCCAGGTTCACTCTGACTCGTGGTGGTAGCACCTGATAGGGTCCTATCTATAGGTTAAATAGAACTAAACTGAATACTTATGCTAAACTGAATTTTTTTAATTAGAACTGTTAAGCTAAACTTGAATAGCTTGAAATAGAAATGTTTTTGATAATTAAACTGTGTATTTACATTTAAACTGCATACTTATGCTAAACCGAATTGTTTGAAATGGAACTGTTTTTGATATTGAAACTGTACTTAGGTTAAACTGAATAGTTTAATAAAGAACTGTTTTGACATTTAACTGTGTGTAAACAAACTCTATACTTATACTATTCTGAATTGGCTGAATTAGAACTGTTTGACTAAACCGAATAGCTTGGATTAGAAATGTTTTTTGACAAACTGTGTACTCATACGAAACTGAATTGTTTGAAATAGAACTGATTATTTGTATAAAAATAAATTCAGCATTAAATAACCTACAAAGGTTGATATGTCATAAAACCCAAACAACCAAACCAATAATAATATTTTTGTTAATTAAACGATAGAAAATGAAAGTTGCCAAAGTATTAAAGTCAAGTAAAAAAGAAACAGAAAGTGAAAGTTGAAAATAGATGAAAGTAAAAAAAAAAAAAAGGGCAGCAGAAAGTGAAAGTGAAAGTGAAAAACATTCTTACTATAAAAATATAGTATTTTATACATAATGTTTTCATAGACAAAAGACATCTTTTTACTATAATATGATGGACTAAGGAATCTACAGATGACTATCTCTGATTTTTGGTAAATCCTGTGAAAGCAGAATTCTTCATAATAAATGATGTTAATCTGAAGCAGAATAAAGTATCAGATATAAGGTCTTTGCCAGATTTTTAAGTATTTAAATCTTGATTTAAATAGAAAACAACCTCCATGCTTATGGAATTATGTCTTAAAACAAAACTATACTGCATACAGGGTGGAATGATTAAATTGTCACCCTAGAAAAGACGACATGATTCCATTTCCGTTTAATGAAAACTGGTTTTCTTTTTTTGTTGCAGACCATCTACTAGTTGGCCAGTTGTGTACAAATCCCAAGAGCGATAGGAGCCTTCTATCATGTCTGAAATGTTCAACGAGCGAGATCGGAGATGCGCCGCTGTACAACTCATGCTCTCTACTGATCCAAGTTATGACAACAAGACCATTGCCAGCACCCTCAAAATGCAAATCCGGATGGTTCAACATGCCCAGGGTGATGAAACCAAGTTTCCGGCTACAGTTATGGTCTTTGGTGTGGTTTCAAGTGAGGGCCACATCATGCCACCTCAAATCTTTGAAGTCGGCTTGAAAGTCAACACCAAAGTATATCTGGATGTGCTGAAGAGTGTGGTGATCCCCTGGTGCAATCAGGTGGCCGGTGGCAGATCCTGGGTGTGGCAGCAGGACTCGGAGCCGGTCCCCAAGTCCAAAGAGACCCAGGCTTCACTTCAGAAGGAGTGCTACAACTTTGTACCCTTCTCTCACTGGCCCCCCTCCTCCCCCGACCTGAACCCGCTGGACTACTTTGTTTGGTCATACTTCGAGAACAACACAAAGATGACCTCCCACAACACCAAAGCCAGCCTGATCGCTGCGATCCGCCGAGTATTCGCCAAGCTCCCACCAGCGCTTGTGGAAAAGGCATGCTCCCAGTTCCAGATCCGTATCGAGGCGATGAGTGAGACTGATGTCAGCTCTACTACCTGAATTGATTTTTACAGTAAAAGTTTTAAAATGAAGTAGTTGTGTTGTTTTCTTTAGGACAACAATTTTATCGTTTCAACCTGTACATAAGATGTACTTGTAGACTAATGATATTATCAGCATCTTTTATTTATCTGCTGCTCATTCCACATTTTTTTCATTCTTCTCTATATCTCTTTCTTTATAACATGATGAAAGTCGGGAAAGTGATAATATGCTGTTTTCATTTTTTTGTCTGTCAAAATATTTTTTAATGCATTAAAGATAACTCTGTAAGACGTACAGTTCATTCTACACATAACTGACAAAGCTGGACAAAAAAGTAGTTGAGATGCAATGATTATACATATATATATATATATTTATATATATATCATCAATTCCTGCTGACAGTGCGAATTTTCCTGACTCTCTTTCTCTCCATCCATCTCTGTCATCCATCACTCTCAGAAGGTCTTCCAAATTACAACCTATATCCACACATAGCTGGTGTAAATGAGTTTTCAGTCTATTGTCAAGTCTTTGTGCACCTTTGCCAACTGGAGCCTTTTGACATTGTTTTGCTTCCCCAACAGTGGTCTCTGAATATCAATTCTGTCATATAGGCCAGATTCACAGAGTCTTCTCCTTATAGTGGATATTTTCACATTTTTCACAATATTGGTTCAGTTGTACAGCTTGTACATGAGCTGTTGACAGAATGCTATCCTCTGCTCTTGTTGTTACTTTTGGTCTTGTTTTGTCCCATTTCCTGATGTCTCCTAACTATATAATCCACTGTGGTCCTGGGAATTTTCGTTTTTAGTACTAAAGAAGAAAAACGCCTTCAAATCAATTTTTCAAAAGATATCTGGTTATACTAAGGTCAAAGTTACCAAGGAAGACTTGTTTTTAGTATAATAGAGAAAAACATTATGGTTCTTAACTTGTTTCATTAAAAATAACACTCTTAGGATGGGAAATAAAAATATTCGAGGGTGACCGAATACTTTTGACTGGTAGTGTCTATCTATCTATCTATATATATATATATATATATATAATAAAAATTAAGTGCAAATACAAAAAGTTTACGATTTATTATTGCAGAACAGATATAAAACTTAAAAGATATTATAATTATGAACACTAGAAGTCCATTTGTTGGAGTTTCCTGTGGTGTGCACAATCATCAAGCAGATACATGAGAAAAGTGGCTAATCAACAATATTTATAGTGTGGAATAAATGGTAAGTTGTAAACAAGTAAGGCTCCCTTTTCAATAGCTACAACACCAAGGTGTAGGGGAGGGTGCTACTTCTTTCCTTAGATTGTTCCACTTACCCTTGACCCATACCTTTAATATTGAGTGTTAAACAAAGAGGCATCAAGTACCATTTTTGAGTCTTTGGTATGACTTGACCTGAGATTAAACTCTGGTCTCCCGGCCCATTGTCAAACACTCAAACCATTATGCTAATGGGCCATTCACATGACAACCATATAAAAAAAAGATTTTTTTAAATCTAAATTTTAAAATTTTTTGAAAAGTGTATATATATATATATATACATATTTTTCCTTAAATATACATACATACATATATATATATATACACACACACACACTTGCAGAAATTTCCAGTCTGTGACTGGATTAAAACAACATGAGAAACACAAGTGATCGTCTTAGGGAAATAAAGGAAAGAAGTAATGTAAGAATGAAAAAGATCTCCTTATTTGTAGTTGAAAGATTTTGCCAATTAATTCGAATGAAAAGTATTCTTTTATCTTATGAATTGTTTGTTTCCTTTTTATTCATTTTTAGAATAAGAACTCATTTATAACAGTATTCTTTTATTTTAGGAATTTTTTCTTTTGCATTTAAAACATCATTTAAAAAATGTAACCATAATGAGTGGTTTGAAACACTATAATTTTATTTTTCCAAAGACATTGCTCTTACGTCCACTTTGAGCTGGAGTGGTAGTACCTATTAGCATCCCATCTATGGGTTACATAGAACTGCTTGAAAATTATTAGTATCAGATAGAATACCTAATATCATATAACTGTCAATTATTTATATTAAGAAAAGCTATTTGAAGCTATAATTATTATTTTTAGTTACTTGAGACTATACAACTTCATGAAAATTATTTGTATTTGATAAGAATACTTGATATCATATAACCAGGTACAAAAAAATCTCTAAAGAAACAACTACACAAAAAATGTAAATATAAATGTGCAATGAATGTGATTCCCAAACCTCTTGGCATAAAACAACCCTTGACAGGTTAACAATCAATCTGTAAATAAAAAATGAAAAAATAGTAATTTTTTTCATCTTTTATATCTAATAGTTTCTAGAATAACTATGGGATTTCTTCAAGTATGGATACAACTCCTTGATCATCAGTAAATGTGCCAGGATCAACATTGTGATCTTAGGTAGAGCACACACATACTTAACTTTGAGCCTTGTTAGAAGTACTACAATCAACATTTGATCTTGGGCAGAGCACACAGATATTCACTTTGAGCCTAGGTAGAAGTAATATCCACACATAAAAAATACATCATTTTTTATGGGAACGATGTTAGTTATAAATAACTTTGTCTCTCACTAAATTACACAATGGTGAAACATCTTGTATATTCTTGCTGTAGAGCTGAACAATCTCCTTTTTTTGCTTTGAGTGGCAAGCAGCAGGATTCAATTTGAAAAAAAGAGAAACTGGTTGAAATCATGATTATGCAATTGCTTGTTGGCTTGCTTTGCCTCAAGTGATTGAGAGGCCCACAAAATATCTAATGAAGCAAGTACATGTTCATGGCTCATTTGGTCTGCATCTTCCATCCTATGAATATTATGATGATAATGTTCAAGTGTGGGTGATTTTTGTGATTACAAGTTAAATTCATTTTTTGTATAAAGAAAGAGTGTTGCCGATAGCATAATTTTCACTTTATAACTTGCAAATTTGGTTCTTCAGTCTTTTTGTACTTCAATGTGTATTTGAACCATATGCCTGTGTACATTATATGATGCACATAATATCTCTGTACTGTCAGAAAGAAGTTACCTTAATTTCTAACAACGAACAGTCTATTTCTATTATGTGTATGTGATAAACTCTCTACTTCATCATTTGTTGTTTGATGATTATAGTATTATAACTTCAAGAAAATTCAAATAACAGCACTAAGTATGTGGTGCTTTCAATAAGTTTCCAGACGTTTTCTGTATAGGCATTTAAAATTGTCATAGACTCTTGAAAATTCACTATGTTATTGCTATACATCTTATGAGATGACAGACCAATTTTTATAATTTCAGGTTCAAATGAACAGCTACAGCAGCAATTGGAATACACCCTACTAAAGCCTGATTGTCACAGCTGGTGAATTTCAAAAATGCAATCTGACACTTTAGAAGAACGATATGCAATAAAATTCTGTTTTAAAGTTGGAAAAAATGCCACAGATTAGAGGCTGATTAGAGGCTGTCATTATGAGACAATTGAGGAGATGAAAGAGGCTGTGACTAAGGTCATTGACACACTCACATAAGACAACTTCCATGGGGCCTTCCGGAAGCTGTTGGAATGGTACTACAAGTGCATTGCAGCCAGAGGAGATTACTTCAAAGGGGACTAGAGTTTCATGTGTGTACTATCAATAAAAGTGCCCATACGAAAAAAGTCTGGAAACTTATTTAATGATCCTCGTATATGTATTGCATTAAGTATGCTTACAAATACCCATATATATATATATATATATATATACAAACACACACACACACACATATATATATATATATACATTTTTGTTTTCTTTTAATTTCAAAATTTTTATTTTTTAACTTTTTTTTCTCATATGATAGTTTTAGTAAAAATTTGCATGTACAAGAAGCAAAAGGTACCCTGCAAAAACAATCACGGACACCGACTACGCTGATGACTTGGCGTTACTGGCGAATATGCCTAATCAAGCAGAGACACTACTGCATAGTCTGGAACGAGCCGCAGCAGGCATTGGCCTCCATGTCAATGCACACAAAACTGAATATATGTGTTACAACCAAACGGGCAACATTGCCACACTAGACGGAGCCTCTCTGAAACTAGTAGACAAATTCACCTACCTAGGTAGTAGCGTCTCATCAACCGAAAAAGACATCGACACACGACTGACGAAGGCATGGACAGCTATCGATAGGCTCTCGATCATATGGAAGTCGGACCTAACCGATAAAATGAAACGCAGTTTCTTCCAGGCAGCGGTTGTGTCGATACTGCTATATGGATGCACCACATGGACGCTAACTAAGCGGCTGGAGAGGAAACTAGACGGAAATTACACAAGAATGTTGAGAGCAGTATTGAACAAGTCCTGGCGACAACACCCCACGAGACACCAACTATACGGACACTTGCCCCCCATCACGAAAACTATACAAGTTAGACGAACCAGACACGCGGGACACTGCTGGAGAAGCAAGGACGAGCTCATAAGCGATGTACTCCTGTGGACCCCCACATATGGATGTGCAAAAGCAGGATGACCAGTACGAACCTGCATACAGCAACTATGTGAGGACACAGGATGTAACCTTGAAGACCTGCCGGAGGCGATGAATGATAGGGAGAAGTGGCGAGAGAGGGTCAGGGATATCCATGCTAGCGGCGCGACATGATAATGATGATGATGATTTATAGGTTATACTGTAAGTATATATCTATACACACACACAGTATTGCCCATAAATATTGGAATTCATTTATGACCATATTAATTCCATATTTATTCTCCTTTATTTATCATTATCATCAAGTCACGCTGCTATCACAGATTTCCCTGACTCTCTCTCTCCATTTGTCCCTATCATCCATCACTCACAGCAGGTCTTCTAGACTACATCCTGTATCAGTACAGAGCTGTTGTAGTTAAGTTCTTGTTGGTTGGCCAACACTACACACACACACACACACATTGCAAACTTTTTAAATCAACCCTTCTGGTCTCATTCTTTCTGGCTGTTTTAGTTTTGGAATATTAAACACACTTTTTTTTTTAGAGATTAACTGTTGGCTTTACCAGACTGAAACTCGTGTGTGTATATATATATATATATATATATATATGTATGTGTGTTTATGTGTGTGTGAGAAAGAGAGACCTTGTGTTTTATATATAAGTGACATCCATATATATTTTGTCTTTTTCTTTTGCAGACCATTGATGATCTTGAAAGGAAAGTAAAAGAAGCCAATATTGAAATTGCTGTCAGGCAAAGCTTCTTGACGGACCCTACCAATGCTGTCAAAAACCTCAAGGTAAGAATTTTGGGGAAAAAAATTTTGAGGAGAGTCAGTGTAATCGGATGCGTCAGAGACTTTCCTTATGATTCATGTTTATTGACATCTTTTATTTATTCATCTTTTTTTAAAATTTTGTTTGTTAGTTTTTCCTTTGAGATCTGACAATGTGATAAAAGTATGTCAAAACTGTGAATATACCAATCATTCCAGGAATTATGGTGATGGATATCCTCATCTTAATCGGGATGTGTCAATCAAAATCTTCTCCAAACCAGTTCTGTGCACAGTATATTTGTTAGTGCTGTAACCCTTGTATGCCCACCCTGATGGTGGGGAATAGTGAGGGTAAATGCCAGTTTAGAAACTGGTAGCATTTGAATAACTAAGTATTTAAATTATAAACACTATCAAGAAAACAGTTATTTATTAATAAAACAAAATAAAAAGACTGGAAATATCAAAACAGTTGTCACAATTTGCTTTTTAAAATAAAATATGCCAAAAGAAATAATAGTTGGTATATTTGTATCACATTTCTAATTTAATTCATTATAGGATAGAGATAGTATTATGCAAGGTGTGTTTAAAAAGTATCAAAACTGAAGCTGTATTTTGCAAGACAAAAAATTAACAATGAATAAAACTATTTTTATCCAATAATAGTTGGTACATATGTCTATAAATTTCTCATTCTAACTGTAACATTCATTATCGGATGGCAGCAATATTATGTTGAGGTGTTTTCACTATAAGCTATAAAAGACATTCTAAGAGCCATAAATAAGTAGTTTGCTAAAATCATATTTATTTCGTGTTATAGTTATTTTGACATCCAAATTTTAGTTAATATGTATGCATACAACTATCTTATATATATATATATATATATTTGCTAATCTAATATCTACCAGCATTCACGGTACCAGAAAAAAAATGAAAAAAACCCGCCAGCAACAAGAGATAAAAGTATCTCGAATCATCGCCCGGGAGAAAAAGAAAAAATTATAGGTCAAAAAGAAAGAAAAGGCCCACCTCGTCCGACCCCTTGAAAAAAATCAAGGGATACACAGTCAGTTGGTCAAAAGAAAACTAAAACCTTCCGCGAATCCTGCAATGCTACAATTACAAGAGTGCTCAACACAAGTGGAGCCAATTATATAAGTTGATTAAAAAGTAATTCCCAATCTTAAAATAAAATAAAATTCATTTCTTGTAAAACCAATTCTTAAAAAATAAATCATAAAAATTCTAAAGTAGGGAGTTACTCTTCAATTATTCAGTATATATATAGGTGTGTGTTTGTGTGTGTAACTTCTTTTTTCTTCTGTATTTCTTTTTTCAAAATGATTCTTTCTCATTTTTTAAGACATTATCATTCCTTTTCCATCTTTTCGTCAATGTTTTTCTTTCTCTTTTTCTTTCCTATTAACCCATTTTCTACTCATTAAACTTTTGTCTTGCTTTTATTCAAGGCTTCTTTAACCTTGGATTCTCTTATCTTAAACAGCCATTTCACATTTATTTTTATTTTCAAATATTCTTTCTTTTCTCTCTTTTCTAAAGCTTCTCACCTGTTTATTTAATTCTATTCAACCATTTTTATTTATATATTCTCTATGGTTTATCTCTTGCTCTCTTTCCAGAACTATTTTACTCTTACCACCAAAAAAATGACAGAAATATTCAAATAATTTTGTAATTGCATTGTAATTACAACTTTACGTTGCTCCATATTTTCTTGTTTATTTAATAATGAAGTTAAGTAACAAAGATCCTGCTCAGTACTTAGATGAGTAACTACTCAGGAATTGCGGTTATTGTGAGATACTAAGCTCTGTATACCAACTAAGCAAAACTGAGTAAACAAGTTACAGTCAATTTATACTTAAAGCATCTCTTCTTGATAGATCACTAAAGTTAAGTATTCAAATAGGTAACCACTTAGAAATAACAGATTCTCTAAGCAGTTTGAGACCTATGCACCAAGACTAAACAAAACTTACTAATTCCAATCAGTAAATAAATATATGTCTGGTCAGGGTGAATTTCTTTCCATCCATCTGTATAAAAAATATGGAATCATCTGTGTTACACAGGTTACTTGGAATTAACTGTTCTGATTAGTATTTTAATTGGTATACTTGGCCTGATTTTGAAGACAACTCCGGGTAGACAAGAGATTGCAATTTCTTTGAGATATTTAACTTCTCAAGGCATTTTGCTAATTGACTCTGAATAAGAAGTAGCTGAAGCAATGGTTTAGCCCTCTAAATTCACTTTAACTAAAAAATATAAAGGAAAAACTTTATATTGCTCCTTATTTTCTTGTTTGTTTAATATTTCCTGAATAAATTATGATCTTTTGTCAAATATAAAATCTTATTTTTAACATGTATTACATCATCAGAAAAATCTAAAGTGGTCCATGGGAAATCTCTCATCTAACACTCCAGAGTATGTTCAAGACAAGACAGCAACAGCAAAATCCCGCCTGTTGCAGATGTCAAATCAGTTGACCTGTTTGCGCATGGTGCTATATATGCAACAATGACAATCCATGACAAAAGAGGAAAAACCATCCACCCCTGACCACAACTACTGCCACAACTGGTTACAAAGACAACCACTATGACAGGCTCCAGTCCAATGAAAAAAGATGCCTTTTTATAATACTGTGGCAACACAGGAGACACCACCATTCATTTGAGTGAACACATGAATCATTGCTCTGATCCAGCAGTTCCTCTTGTACTGGATGAGATAGTCACGGCTTCATCAAAAAATCAGTGTGATAGATGTGGAGACTTTGCACATATCATAGTGGGCAATTTTGTAGACCAGTGGGATCTCCTCCCCAACTGCCTGATGCTAGCTGTGCTACACCTTTAACACCTGACTATATTATATTATAATTATTACAACTCTTTGCAAGGTTTTATACGAGTGGAAGTGTTATATAGTCATATAATAAATATGCTTATATACACATATACATGTTCATGCAGGATACATATTGACGCAATGAATAACAGATGAGCAAAGATTCTTTATAAAAATAAGTACCTCTCACTTTATTTGTAATGATTGCGTGTGAGAGGGAGTTGGAGACCGAACAGAAACTGCAATATTTTGACCCCCACTCTTATGGCCGTCAACGTTGTGTCTTTCTCGTTCTCCTGATGCTCAGCCGGAGGCCCAGGGGCCCACTCTGCTGGATGATGGCTTTCTTTACTGCATCTTATCAGCATCTTCTCTGGACCCCAATTCAAACGGGGGCCCCGAGCCCCTTCAGCCTGGTGTGGCTTTCCTTACCACATCTCGTCTATAACTCCGTCCGATCTCTAACTGCAACTGTCTGACTTCTGTCTTGACTGAGTTATATAATAGTTCAACACCCACTCAGTCACCTACTCGATCTTTGGAATCGCATGTTGGATCGTCGTCAAGCGGAAATAACTGTCATGCAGTTCACAGGTCACTCTCTTCCGGTGCATTAGTCTATGAGTGTACCATGGGAATTTTTTTACCTTGTCCCATTTCATCAGCCAATTTCTGCCCACGTGATTTCCTCTCATAACTGCCATTAGAATGTGTCACTTCCTTCCAGTGCATCACTCTGAATGGCATTTTTGGCCGGGTCGAAGGTCAAAATACCACAGAAGTTGCTGGCCATCACTGAAGTCCTAGAATTATTTTCTCATCAACCACAATAGTACTATAATCTACATGGTTCTCTATCCTCCCATGGATTTTCAGCTCTCTCTGTCTCTTTTCCATAAACAAATGAAGGAATGCTTATAGACAGAATTGTTATATTTTAACAAGGCCAATGTACATTAATAAATCTATCCACAATAAATCCTTCATTCCTTCCTAAATAGAAGTATCAGTATCATATCAGACAGCTGATACAACAGGAATTGAATGAGTTCACAGGCCTGGTAATATTTTAATCCTCAAATCAAAAATCTTAAATTGCAATCATTTTTTTTATTAAATCTTTTCTTTGATCACTTTATTTTAAGCTGTCAAAGAAGATTTAAAAAGGTTCCTTCATAACAGGAAATATGATAAAAACTAGCCAAAACTTTAAAGTAGATCAACCTTACCATTCTTGTTGTCAGATCACAGAAATTAAGCATTAAAAAACCAACTCAGTATGTCATTGAGTGACCACTTATTAACAGCAGGTAAGCAACCTCTGTCCTGTTTGCCAGACAAAGAAATATTTAGTAAATAACAACCTAACCATACCTACATTTACTATCATGGGGACTGTACAACACTATGACAATTTAAATGTCTTGTGTATGACACTAAACTGAGTCCAGTAGGGAGACCCCAGTTCTGGAGCTTTGAAGAGTGTGGAGTCAATCCTTCATTTTCATTACTCCCTGGTCCACTCTGACCTAAAGAGGTAATACTTGTTAGAATCCCATCTATGAATCAAATAGATCTGTTTGAGATAATGAAGTGTTTATCTCTTTTAAAGTGATTGTGAAAATACATTTTTGTGTTAATATATTATGGATACACTAATGCTAAAATTGGTCCTTGAAGAGTGGGGACTCAACAAAAATATCTCCTCTACAACCAAGCATTCATTATTTTTCAATCATCCAAATCCTCAATATAACAAAGATAACAAGGAAATTAGAATTCTTTACTCCTTCCTGAATAAGAAGCATCAAACATGATCACCACAAGTTGCTCACCCTGTTAGTGGGGCTTAAAATACTCTGATTGTATCTCCCCCCTCCACCATCCAAAAAAGAGGTGTCCTGAGTATAAAACTAAACTGTATCTGATAGTGAGGTTCCAATTTTAGAGGTTTGTGCAGTGTGGAGTACCCTTTCATTGCCATTACTCCCAAGTCCACTCTGGTTCAGAGAGGTAGAACTTGTTAGGAAATGACACAAAAATATAAATATGAACATACAATGAACACAGTTCCCATAACTTCCAAGCATAAAATAATTCAAGACAAGCTGACATGCCATTAAAATCAGTCAGCCAATCAACAGGTTGATTGTAACCTTCTAAATTTCTCATCATGCACATTCAGTAAAGAAAAAAAATTCTATTCCCCAAAAGTTTTATATCAAATTGTACCAGAAGCAACAATAAAATCAACATGTTTTTAAAAAATGCACTATCCATGGCACCAAATCAGTGGTGTTTTAAAACCTAATTTCTCCGCCAATTTCAAACTTACCACATTTTTGCCCTCATGGCTGGAGCCATAGAATACACCAACTGCACCAGTGCAGAGTGGTAAGATCCTCCCCAACAAATCTCCTGGATATGATACAATCTGATAGTGATGTTCCAGTAATGCTGGGGCTTTGGGGAATGTGGAGTACCCCTTCATTGCCATTGCTCCCAGGTCTACTCTGGTCCAGGGTGGTAGCACCTGATAGGGTCAAATAGAAGTAAATTGTGTACTTATGCTAAACTGAATTGCTTGGACATTTAAACTGCATACTTATGCTAAAATGAATTATTCAAAATAGAGGTTTTAAACATTTAAACTGCATACTTATGCTAAACTGAATTGTTTGAAATAGGAATGTTCTTAACAATTAAATTGTGTACTTATGCTAAACTGAATTGGTTGAAATAGAACTGTTTATTTGTATCAAAATAGATTTGGCATTAAATAACCTACAAAGGTTGATGTGCCATAAAACCCAAACAAACAAACTTACCACTTTTTTATGTGGCATTGTAATCTATGCATTGAATTGTACAAGAAGGACCATAAAATCAATTTGTATCATTTTTTTCAGAAAAAAGTACTACAAAGAGTACAAAGTCAAGGATATTTTAAAGTCTTATTTCACCACTTCTTTCTTTGGTAACATTGCAATTTATGCATCAAATTATACATAATGTATGAATTACAAAGAAAGTAGCAAATTCAAAGATTTGGCCTTAAAATAAGACTTTAAAAACGCCCCTGGCTTAGTACTTTTTTTCATAGTACTTTTTTTTTAAATTTTCATAGCACTTATTTTTTAAATTTTCAATATTGATTTAAGTACTATTATTAAACTAAAATTTATAATTATCATTATCTTTATAATTGGGGGTGGATTCCCTGTGATGTAGCTGGACTGCAGCATAGAAGTAAGCAAATTCAAATTCTATTCACACTCTTAAGCTCACTTTCAAATCAAAGAGAAGAAAGGTATGAAGCCCCTAATCCTCTCAGTTGTAGGTTAAATAGTATCACTGCTGTTCTTTTACAAAGATAGCTTTGGCATTAAATAACCCATAAAGGTTGACATGCCATTAAACAAACTAAATAAACCCATTATCATTATTGCTTAATGTCAAGAGGGAGAGGATTATTTCTTATCTCTGAAACATTGAAGAAACTGAGGAGAATTAGGAATCAATACATCGATTTTGAGTCACAGAATACAGGATCAAATGTCAGTGATGATTCAATTTGATCCTTGCTTTTGTAAAGGAACCCAACTGTGATACATTCAACATTCTTTTTGAGGCATCCAGTTCCAAAAAAGAAAATCTCGGTCATTTAAACAACGTCAACTTGAATGAGTCTAATTATCTTCTCTAGATTCTTTCTGATGCAAATATGATTATGTCACATTACAAAAAGAAAATATAAAAAAAGTGCATCACTAGCATTTAATTTAGAGATAATTTTAAATCTGTCAGATTAAGGTAACGGAATCTGATCATCTTATGACACCTCACGAGCAATTCAAAGCACAACCAAGCTGACTAAATAATTCTTTATTCAAAAAGAAATAGTTAAGATATCTAAAAAAAGTCAAATGGATCTTAAGGATATATGAACATTATATAATCAGGCTGTTTTCCTAAATTACCACAACTCTTTATATTATAGTGGGTTTCTCAAGCATGTGTTATGGTGTAATGATCCTATTTACCCAACCCCTCCGCTCTGGCAAGCTATGACACAAGGTCAATTTTTTAAGCGAAGTTTAGCAGGTTTGAATTCAGAGTTTTCCTTCTCCTAGACTAGTTGCCTCACCAAGGCTGAAGAACCTAGTCCGCCCTACTATTTACCCATAGCTGGAGGAAGAATAATTGGAGTCATACCTTTCCCAAGGGTATTAGTGCTATGTGAAATGCAATCAGTCTTGTCCAGGAATTGAACTCGTATTGCCGTGTCCATATCCTGTGACAATAACCATTACACCTAGACTAGCAAACTTATGAGTTTTATTCTCACTGGGGGTACCATATTCTAGCTTGGTGCCTAACAAAGTTTAGTAAATGACTATTTGAGTTGATTTGTGGAAGTGCACACAGCATAAACGTTATTGTCGTAGGAAATTAAATCAGCAACTATAGTTCAAATTTTACATAAAGCAGTTTGTATTTCATGTCATGCTAATGCTCTTGGGAAAAGCTTGAATCCATCTGTTCTTTTCCTAGCTATTAGAAAACTGTAGGCCATACTGGGCTCTTTAGCCTTGGTCGGGCAACCAGTTTAAAAGAAGTAAAACTCTAAATTTGAATAAGCTTTATGTCACATCCTACAGACAGGTTTGTTGGTTGGTTGGGTTTTATGGCATATCAACACCAAATCCATTTTTATGCAAATAGTCAGTTCTACTTCAAACAATTCAGTTTAGCATGAGTACACAGTTTAATTGTCAAAAACATTTCAATTTCTAGCTATTCAGTTTATTCAAACAGTTCTAATTCAGCTAAGTATAAGTACAGATTTTGTTTACACAGTCAAATGTCAAAACAGTTCTATATTAAACTATTCAGTTTAGTCAAACAGATCTGATTAGCATAAGTATGCAGTTTAGTTCTATTTAACCCATAGATAGGGCCCTATCAGGTGCTACCATTCCGGGCCAGAGTGAACGAGGAAGCAATGGCAATGAAGGGATGCTCCGCATTCCCCAAAGCTCCACCATCACTGGAACCTCACCATCAGATTGTTTAGTGTCATATTCAGGACACTCGTTGGGGGTGTCTTACTCCTCTGCTGAGGTGCAGTCTGTGTTTTCTACAGCTCCCGACAGCCGACTGGGCAACAGAGAGGTTGGGTAAATACATACTCAAATTGATTCTCGTAATATCATTACACTGGCTGGCTGAAAAATTAAGCACACAAATATGATGATGCAAGTAAGATGTGAATGTCTCTGATGATGAAGAACAGGTTAAAAAAGATATATATATAAAAGTAGTAAGTAAGTTAACTGACCGTAGTCGAAGGTAGCCCAAAGGCTCCTTTTTCATTAGCTAGTATACCGAGGTGTAGGAGAGAGCACTACTTCTTTCCCACAATTGCTCCATATATTCTTGATCAGTAGCTTATAATGCTGAATGTTTAAGCAAGGGAGCATCGAGTACAATTTTTTGAATCTTTAGTATGTCTCAACCTGGAATTGAACCCCAGTCTCTTGGGCCATTGGCAAACACTCTACCACTGTGCCAATAGGCTGACCTAATAGTAAGTTGTCTAATCGTAGTCAAGGGCAAACTGAAGGCTCTCTTTTCAATAGCTACTACACTGAGGTATAGGGAGGGCACAACTCTTTTTCCTAGATTGCTCCACCTATCCTTGATCCATACCTTATAATGCTGAGTTTTTAAGCAAGGAGGTATCAAGTACCATTTTTTGAATCTTTGGTATGACTCAACCTGCGATTGAACCCCGGTCTCCAGGATCATTGGCGAATACTCAAACCAGTGAGCTCATGCTAAGAGAAAGATGAATCCCTAACAAAGATGAAGAAAAGATTACTCCAGTTCCAATCATGCCATCTCTACAAAGACTCAAGAAAGAAAAAAATTTAAAACTTTTGGAATTTGTAGAGATTCATCACCTTTCATTTCTAACTTTCTTTCCTCACATACAAAGATACCACACCTTGTTAATGGGACTTGGAATATATCGACTGTATCCTCTGCAAAAAGGTAAGACCCACCAGCACCCCCAAAATAAAGTTGTGTCCAGGGTATTAAACTAAACTACATCTGATGGTGAGGCTCCAGCTCTGGAGATCTGGGGAGTGTGAAGTACCCCTTTTTTGCCATTACTCCCAGCTTCACTCAAACTCAGAATGGTAGTATCTCTGAGTCAAATAGATCATTTTAAAAATCATTCATATTCAATAGAACACTGTGCCAAAAAAAATTTTTAAAAAAACAACAACACAAAAAAATGTAAATATGAATGTATGATGAATGATTTCCTAACCCCTAAGCATATAATTACTCTAGACAGTTTGACATGCCATTAAAATCGATCAATCAATACAACATTAACACAGCAGAGCCAGCTTTCAAGTAGAAGTTTGAAAGTTTCAGTGCTACAAAGTGGAATCCATCAACCTCCTGCACTCCAAAATCACCCCCTCTGTTATGGCATAATTCCTAATGAGAACAGTAGTAGAAAAAAGACTGCATTCATAACATCTCATACAGCAATATATATATACATATATATATTTTAAAATAGGTAGGTCCATGAAGAGATTTGTATTTTTGAATTTATTTATTTTGTTCTTACATACATGTTATATATGTGTATGTTTCCAGCTGGTTGCTTTCATCAGAGAACATATGTGACACAAGGCCTTGTTAATGGGGTACTCAATGAGACTTTAACTCAATCTTGTTTGCAGTTTGATATATATAAGATAAACCAGTCATCCCTATAAAATCAGACTTGAAAAACATCAAGAAATCATATCTAAAAATAAAGTTGAAAAAGAATCTGGTATAGCAGACCATATGGGAAAAGAGAAAGGATCATACTACCTTTTCTAACTATGAACATTACTGAAAGAGAGGAAAAATAAAGGAAGTGGATAACTAATAAACAAATATGACAACATAAAGTCAAGTAATGCTTAAATCTCCAGTTCCCAAAAGATCCCCAAAATTAAGGAGTGTTGAGCATATTTTCCATATGTAGTAGTCCATTATATACTTTAAAGGGTAAATGAAATGTTAGCTGGATGATTAAAAGTACAGGAATCTCCAAGAGGCAAATTTACTAGTTTGCCTTTATAAATCCCTATATAAAATTCTTTATAAAAGATATCACTCAATTGACAATTATCTGGAGATATTTCAACAACCTCCCAAAAGGAGAATGATACTTCATATCACTAAGAAAATAAATAAATAAAAGACTTGAGAATGACAAGTCCAAAAAGATTTTGATTAACTTCTATAGCTTAGCCATTCTTCTGGCATGAAGAGATATTAAGAAAGAAAGAAAGTAATATACATCAATCGCTTATGTCTTATATATATATATATATATATATATATATATATATATATATATATAAGACATAAGCTAATTATGTGTATATATATATATATATATTCTCTAAATGACTCTGGATTCAAATCATCTAAAATATAAAACAAGGTTCAGAGATGTTCAGAGAACATTTCTGAACCTTGTTTGTCTAAATAAAAAAAAAAAAAAGGAAAAATACAAGGGAATCCTTCTTCTAAAAATTGGCTACATGCTTTGAATTCAGCTCTGTTGTATGTCTTACAAGAAGCACATCAAGAAAGAATGTTGTCAACCCACAAGAAAAGATAGCAGATCTGATAAATCCAGTGTTTGAAAAAAATAAACATATTAGCCTAATACTAACTGGACTCATAAAAATTACAAGGGAGTTGATACATAAACTTTACATTACTCTTGCATATATATTTCTATAATCTCCGACAGAATAGGGATAGTATATGTAGTTTAGATATAAATTCACAAGTAAAATTATGAAACAAATTTAATAAAAATCAGGGTGAAAAGAAAATAATTTATGACAGAAGAGATATTAAGAAAAAGAGAGTGAAAAGAAAGAAAGAAAGAAAGAACGAAAGAAAGGATAGATATTAAGAAAGAAAGGTGAATAAATATTAAAAAAAGAAAAAAAGAGTGGACAGATATAAAGAAAGAAAGGGTGAAGAAATATTAAAAAAAAGAAAAAGAGAATGGATAGATATTAAGAAAGAAAGGGTGAAGAAATATTTAAAAAAAAGAAAAAGAGAGTGGATAGATATTAAGAAAGAAAGGGTGAAGAAATATAAAAAAAAGAAAAAGAGAGTGGATAGATATTAAGAAAGAAAGAAAGAGTGGATAGATATTAAGAAAGAAAGGGTGAAGAAATATTTAAAAAAAAGAAAAAGAGAGTGGATAGATATTAAGAAAGAAAGGGTGAAGAAATATTAAAAAAAAGAAAAAGAGAGTGGATAGATATTAAGAAAGAAAGGGTGAAGAAATATAAAAAAAAGAAAAAAAAGAGTGGATAGATATTAAGAAAGAAAGAAAGAAAGAGTGGATAGATATTAAGAAAGAAAGGGTGAAGAAATATTAAAAAAAGAAAAAAAAGAGTGGATAGATATTAAGAAAGAAAGAAAGAAAGAGTGGATAGATATTAAGAAAGAAAGGGTGAAGAAATATTAAAAAAAAGAAAAAGAGAGTGGATAGATATTAAGAAAGAAAGGGTGAAGAAATATAAAAAAAGAAAAGGAGAGAGTGGATAGATATTAAGAAAGAAAGGGTGAAGAAATATAAAAAAATGAAAAAGAGAGTGGATAGATATTAAGAAAGAAAGAAAGAGTGAAGAAATATTAAAAAAAAGAAAAAGAGAGTGGATAGATATTAAGAAAGAAAGGGTGAAGAAATATTAATAGAGAAAACAAAGTGAATACATATCTAAAAAAAGAGGAGAAAGATATTAAGAGAGAAAGAGTGAATTGATATGAAGAAAGAAAGACTGGAGAAATATTAAGAGAAAGGGAGAGGGAATAGATACTAAGAAAAAGTTGAGAAATGTTATGAGAGAAAGAGTTGGGATATTAAGAAAAAAATGAATTAACAGTGAAAGAAAGAGCAGATATTGAAAAAGAAAAAGAGAGTGGAGAGATATTTAAAAAAAAAAGGCTTGAGAGAATGAGAAAATAGAAAGAAAGAAAGAAAAGAAAAGAAGAAAGATATTAAGAAAGTAATATACATCATTAGCTTATGTTTTATATATATATATATATATATATACTCTAAATGACCTTAGATTCAAATCATCTAAAACATAATACAAAAAAGTAATCGCATTTTTAAATGAGAGAATATGAATAAGTATACACTTTAAAGAATATCCATGGTTTGCTGCAGAAGTTGTCTTTAAAGCCCTGGCTTTACTGTAAAAATAAGCATTAAAACCATGGTTTTACTACAGAAAAGGGCTTTCCTGTGTCAGTAGATTTTAAAACCATGGTTTTATGATAGAAGTGGGTTTTCTTGAGGAAGTAAGCTTTAAAACCATTGTTTTACTACAAAAGTGGGCTTTATTGTTGAAGTAGATTTTAAAGCTATTGTTTTATGATAGAAGTGTGCTTTCTTGTGCAAGTAGGCTGTAAAACCATGGTTTTACTATAGAAATGGGATTTCCTGTTGAAGCAGATATTAAAGCCATAGCTTTACTGCAGAAGATGTGAAAGATTTACTGAATAAGCGGACTTTATTTTCACTTACCTAAAGCAAAAAGAATGCACTATTTCACATTTCTTTCATAGAAGCAACAATTTGTAATATGATTTGTGCACATGCACAGGTTCAAGTCTTTATGTTACTATTGCTTATGAATATTCATGAGTTATCATTTATATAAAGGCTAGTCCAAAGAGTCACAAGGCAATCATAGGAAAAGAACCAGAATGAGAATAACACTTAGTTGATCATATAGAGTGGATCTTTGTGAGAGAAAGAGTTAAAAGGAAAATGAGTTTCATTTGCCTTTGTCAGTGAAAGGAAATAAAAAAAAAAAACAAGCTCTGCCTTTTTTGAAAACAGACAGAAAGACATGACTGGTGACAAAAGAAGAAACTAGTCTCTCAGCATTTCTCATTACTTTTTATTATAGAAGTAGATTTTACTGTAGAAGTGGGCTTTAAATCCATGGCAAATTTTCAGTTGAAAAATATCATGAAGTTTTCTATAGCTGCATATTAACTGCGCCAGTGTATTGAATTCATTTCAGTGTTTAGGTTAAGGTTTTATCATATTTCCCCAACCCCTCTGCTCGGGCAACATATGACACAAGGTCAATTTTTAAGCGGAGTTTAACAGGTTTGAATTCAGAGTTTTCCTTCTCCTAGACTAATTGCTTCACCAAGGCTGAAGAACCTAGTCTGCCCTACTATTTACCCATAGCTGGGGGGAGAATAATTGGATTCATACCTTTCCCAAGGGTATTAGTGCTATGTGAAATGCAATCAGTCTCGTCCAGGATTTGAACTCATGTCGCCATGTCCATTTCCTGCAACGATAACCATTACACCATGGGCACCTCCAAGGTTAAGGTTTTATTGTCACTAAGTGTTATAGATAGTTTTATTTTTCTATCCAAATAAAATCAATAGTGGATCTATAATTGGTAAAATGTTATCTTATAGTAGTGTCTGAGTATTTGGCATTTGAATAGTCAATCCTTGATGTATTTGCCAAAAGTGGTATATTGTACAGTGAGATGTGACTCATTGTATTCTTGAACTCTCTTGCCTTAATGGGTAACTAGTCTAAGAAAAGGAAAACTGAATTCTGAACCAGAATCTGGAGTCCTTAAGGCAGTTTAACACTGGTGCCAAACTGCATTGACACTTACCCTTTCTTCATTTACTGACAGTGGCATGGAAAGGAAAGACTTTCTCAGTGAGCAACTGCTACTCTTCTGTGCAATTCTGTCTTGGCTTGAATCCAGGTTAGTTGGTTGTGTTTTACAGCATATAAACTCTTGTGGCTTATTTAATGCCAAATCTTGTCTATATATATATATATATATATATATATATGATTTGAAAACAAATAGTTTGTAGGTAACAATTTTTAGATAAGCCAGGGTTCATTTGTTTGCACACAGTTAAATAAATTTAAGTATTGCTATTTAACACTGATAATTTTATTTGCACATGGTAAAGTGGTTTCAAGTATTACTATTTAAAACTAATAGTTTTATTTAAATATAGTGAACTGTTTCAAGTTTTATGACCAAACACTAGTAGTTTTATTTGCTCAGTTAAATGGTTTCAAGTATTGTTATTTTACACTCATGATTGAATTCAATATAAATGATTTCAAGTCAAGAGTAATAACTGAACATTAGCATGATGGTTAGAGTGTTCGCCCGGGAAACCTAGGTTCAATCCCAGGTCAAGTCATACCAAAGACTCAAAAAATGGTACTTGATGCCTCCTTGCTTAACACTCTGCATTATAAGGTATGGATTAAGGGTAAAGTGGAGCAATCCAGGGAAGAGAGTAACACCCTCCCCTACACCTTTGTGTCAAAGCTATCAAAAAGAGAGCCGTCAGGTCACCCTCAACAATGGTCACCAACTTTACTTACTTTTATTTGACCAATAGATGAGACCCTGACAGGTACTACCATGATGGGTCAGATTGAACTTGGGAATAATGACAATGAAAGAGTACTCCACATTCCTAAAAGCTCCATACCTGGAGCCTCATTCTCAGGTGTGGTTTAATGTCATATACATGACACTCATTAGTGGGGGGGTTATACCTCTGCAGAGATGCAGTCAGTGTATTCTACTGCTCCAACCAACTAGGTTGGCCTAAATCCAGACCCAACCAAAGATCCATGGTCTTTCAAGATTAATGTCCGCAATCACATGATGTCACACCCAAGTATGCTACATTACTCTATCAATTTTACTTAATACATAAATTATGTTGATTAGCCATTGTGTTATAGAACATCATTTCTTTATGTTTGTGTCTTGCATATGACATAAAACTACATCGGATTTTGGAGATCTGAGGAGTGTGGAGTACCCCTTCACTATCATTACTCCCAGGTCTACTCTGACTCAGAGAAGAAGTACCTGTTGGGGCCCTATATCTGGATCTGATAGATCCATTTAAAATAGTGTTTAAAGTGATTTTGAACTCCATTTACAACTAAGTATGTGGTGCCTTCAATAAGTTTTCAGACTTTTTTTGTACAGGCATTTAAAATTGTCGTAGACTCTTGAAAATTCATTATATTATTGCTATACATCTTATGAGATGACTGACCCTATAGTCCAGACCTTGCTCCCAGTGACTTTTGGTTATTCCATAAACTTAGAGGCTGTCATTATGAGACAATTGAGGAGATGAAAGAAGCTGTGACGAAGGTCATTGGCATGCTCACACAAGAGGTCTTCCATGGGGCCTTTCAGAAGTTGTTGGAATGGTACAACAAGTGCATTGCAGCTGGAGGAGATTACTTCGAAGGGGACTAGAGTTTCATGTGTGTACTATCAATAAGTGCCCTTACGGAAAAAAAGTCTGGAAACTTATTTAATGATCCTCGTATAAAGCATTTACCTGTTTAAAACAACTTTGAACTATATTGATATACTGGCTCTTAAAACATTAATATTGCAACTCAACTGTATAAGTAAACATAGAATTATGAACAAATTATTTGTATCTCAAGAATAGTTTGTTGGAGCTGTAATTGTTTACAAATTACTATTATTATCAAATAGGAGTAGAAACTTGAAACCATATAATTGCTAGAAAAAAGACTAATCTCACCATTAAACAAACCCAATTTTCAGTTGATATGCCATAAAACCAGTCAGCTAATTCTTTATATTTATTTGCTTAATTTGGGCTTATTGAATTTTATCAATATGTTTGTAATTTCCTCCCATTCTCATCTTGTACAACCAGTTTGGCTCATGTTACATGAATGTTTGTACTAAAAACATTAGAAATACCTAATTTAACAGTTGAATACAGTCAATCTAATTATCAATACTGTATCTTATTTTCCTTAGATATTTTGCATGTACAGTCTGAGCACTGTAGGAGGTCACATTACTGTAACGGAAATCCATCCTTAATCTTTTTTTTCCTTTGGTCTTTATACAAGAGAAATTGCCTCTAATCCTGCCAAGGAAAGGCATAACCACATGGCTATCTTACATAACCTGGTCAAATTAAGTCTTTTTTATATTTTGTACCTCTTCTAAACACTGCTTATTCATGGAAAAATATATGTATAATTCTGACTATTGGGATGTATATACGAATGAGTTTATTGTACCTTTCCTGCTATAGTGTTTTATGTTTGTATATCTCAGATATACTAATGTTAATAGTCCTTGGAGAGTGGCGACTCCACTAAAACTTCTTTCCAGCCTCTCAGCACCCAATAATACTTTTGTTATGTTTTCCCATTCTCATCAGATAAGATCAGTTCTATGAATGTTATATGAATGTTATATGAATGTGTGTACTAAAACAAATACTAGCCCAGTTGGCTGGGGCTGCAGAATACACCAACTGCATCTCTGCAGAGGGGTAAGACTCCTCCACTGAGTGTCCTGGATATCACACTAAACAATCTGATGGTGAGGCTCCTGTAATGCGAGAGCTTTGGGGAATGTGGAGTATCCCTTTATTGCCATCACTCTCAGGCCCACTCTGGCCCAGAGTGGTAGCACCTGATAGGGTCCTATGTATGGGTCAAATAGAACTAAACTGTGCACTTATGCTAAACTGAATTGTTTGAAATAGAACTGTTTTATGTATAAATGGTCAAGGAGACGAGGATTCATTCCCAGGTCGAGTCATACCAAAGGCTCAAAAAATGGTACTTGATGCCACTCTGCATTATAAGATATGGATCAAGGATAAAGTGGAGCAATCAAGGGAATGGAGTAGGACCCTCCTGTACACCTTGGTGTTGTAGCTATTGAAAATGGAGTCTTTGAGTCACCCTTGACAAAGGTTGCCAACTTTACTTACTTATATGTATAAAAATGGATTTGGCATTAGGTAACCTATAATGGTTGATATGCCATAAAACCAAAAATCAAACTAAAACAAATACCTGATTTAACTGTAGAATCCTCTCAGTTAACCTAATCGTTAATAAAGTAAAAGTAAGTAAAGTTGGTGAACTTAATCGAGGGTGACCCGAAGGCTCCCTTTTCAATAGCTACCACAGCGAGATGTAGGGGAGGGCACTACTCCATTCCCAGGTAATCATTAATACTTTTCTAATATTCTTCCATATTCATTAGATTGTGCCTTATCCATATCCTTTTTAGCAATATGCATATCACTGTAAAATCTTTGAAGAAGACTTTCCCTTCACTTAATTGTTAGTGTTATTGGAATCTTTCCACTACAAAAATACCTGATTTGACAGTTGAAGAATAAAAAAAAAATTTAGATAAATAAAAAGAAGTAATCATCATAGTCATCATATTCTCTTATCCCTTTCAGATGTTATTTAAAGAATAGCAGGTGTGCTTCCAAAAGGTTACTATGAAATACTGCTGATAAGCAAAAAGCTGTTGCCAAATCACCTGTTTTAGCTGACAAACCAAAACTGTGTTCCCAAAAGAAACAATCACAATTTGAGATGGATTTACTATTTCAGTATCTGACTATAAATAAGCATGATATTCAAACAGGATGTATGGTATAACTTCCCTAAACCATATATCCTCAAGTACGTAGGGTGTTTAATTAATGTGACATTAAAAAACATTTACACTCTAACAGTGTTTCCCAACTTTTTGGCCCTCTCTACAAAGCTTAGAATATACTGTATCCACTGCAGAGGGAGAAAAAACGCCCCCAAGAAAAATGTGTCCTGTATATCACTCTAAACTTACGGCCATATCATGCTGAAAACACTGGTTCTCATCCGATCACCGAAGTTAAGCAGTGTCGAGCCTGTTCAGTACTTGGATGGGTGACCGCCTGGGAATACCAGGTACTATAAGCATAAATAATGGAGGTGCCCGTGGTGTAATGGTTACCGTCCTAGGAAATGGACACAGCGACACAAGTTCAAATCCTGGACGAGACTAATTGCATTTCACATAGCACTAATACCCTTGGGAAAGGTATGAATCCAAATAATCTCCCTCCAGCTATGGGTAAATAGTAGGGCAGACTAGGTTCTTCAGCCTTGGTGAGGCAACTAGTCTAGGAGAAAGAAAACTCTGAATTCAAACCTGTTAAACTTCACTTAAAAATTGACCTTGTGTCACATCCTGCCCGAGCGGGGGGGTTGGTAAATATGTATATCACACTAAACTGGATCCAGTGATAGGGCTCCAGAATAGGAGCCCTGGGAATTGGAAAGTCATCCTTTATTGTCATTATTCACAGGTCCCCTCAAACTCAGAGTTATAGTACCTGTTAGGATCCTATCCATATATCAAATTATTAGTATTAGATAGGAATACTTGAAACCATTTAACTGTGTTTAAGTAAATGATGATTATTATTAAATAGGAAAAGCTACTTGAAACCATGTAATTGTGTATAGATAATTAGTATTTGATAGGAATATTTTGAAACTATATAACTGTATGTAAGTTATCTATATTAAATTGGAAAATTTGATATCATATCATCATCATCATGTCGTGACGCTAGCACGGATATCTCTGATCCTCTCTCGCCACTTCTCCCTATCATTCATCTCCTCCGGCAGGTCTTCAGGGCTACTTCCCATATCCTCACATAGCTGCTGTATGTATGTTCGCGCTGGTCATCCTGCTTTTGCTTGGCCATATGTGGGGGTCCATAGGAGTACATCACTTATGAGCTCGTCCCTGCTTCTCCAGCAGTGTCCTGCAGGTCTGGTTCGTCTAACTTGGATAGTTTTCGTGATGGGAGGCAGGTGGCCGTATAGTTGGTGCCTTGTTGGGTGTTGCCGCCAGGACTTGTTCAATATTGCTCGCAACATTCTTGTGTAATTGCCGTTCAGCTTCTTCTTCAGCTGTCTAGTTCGCATCCAAGTAGTCCATTCATACAGCAGTATTGATACGACCGCTGCCTGGAAGAAACTGTGTTTCATTTTATCGGTCAGGTCAGATCTCCATGTGTGCAAAGAAATGATTATTATTGAATAGGAATAGTCACTTGAAACTATGTAATTGTATATAAATTATTAGTATTAGTAGAAATACTTAAAACTATATAATTATATGCATATTATTTCTATCAAATTTTAGTATTAAATAACCCATAAGGAGTTAATATGCCATTAATCAAAGAAACTAAAGCAAACTTATTGTGTTAATGCCCACCCAAAATACTTGTATGCCTTCTATCTTGTAAATCACTGAACCCTTTTAACTAATGCCCCTCTATTTGTGCAATACTGACCTCGTTGGGAAACAAAGCTTTAGCATCATTATTTGTGAATATCTCAGCTTCCCAATTAAAAATGATGGCTGCTGCTATACTTTTCTTAAATCTTGTATCAGTATGTCTAGAAGTTGAAATAGAGAAGTTTATTATCTTCATAAACATCACACAAGATTTTTTTAATTTGACCAAACACCCAGAAGCTGCCCTTGCACTGCCAGATACCACACATGATAGGTTTGAGTGCATACTGTTAATCTCAACTTAATCAAATTTGACAGCATAGTCTGCTGTTTCCTTGTTTATAACTTCTTTGATGATATTGAAATTTACTCACTGCCCTTTCAAGCCTCTAAACATCCCTACATCCTATGAAATAATTTGAGTTACCAACCCCTCATAACTCATAAAAGTGGGTGGTATGGATCTCTATCGAAAACACTGTATGATAATTTTTTGAGAGGCAGAATTAATTTTGTAATTTCTTATCATATGTTAATAGAATCAGCAAAACAATTTCAAAATCTGGTTGGAAAAATGTGTGAACACTCTTAAAGAATAAAATAAGAATCATTTTTATTCGAGTTGAGGCTAAAAATGTGTGATCACTCTTAACAAAGAATATACAAATCATTTTTATTCCAGTTGAGGCTAAAAAAAAGATTGCAAATATGGTTCCCAACATTTTTGTCCTCAGTTCTTATGCTGAATACAGAAAATTTATTCAGCAACTTGAAGAATATGAATAGACTGAGTTTTTCAAAAAAAAGTTGCCACCTTACTGGTGAGAAAGAAGTATGAATACTTTTTCCTGGGTTCGTCTTGTGGTAATGGGGATTCCTAATCCTTCTTATTTGGGGAATGGTGTATGTAGAAATAGACATCTGAAATTGAATGTGAAGGAAATATAAATTTAGTAAATGAATGCAGGTTTTATTTTAGAAGTTTTAGGAAACATGCATGTCATTGTTCAGAGGAATACTTATACACAAGTCATTTTGCAGTTTCCTTTGAGGGCTTAGACACCATTTTTTGGAGAGTAGGTCTAAATGCTAAGTTTCACCAATACAACTGCTTTGCTTCAGATCAATATCCCAAATGACTTAGAATGTAAGTATAACACAATTGTTTGAGGTCGGTTACCATTTGTGGTACTATTGTTTGGTTACAGTAGTAAATCTAACAATATCTTCGCACAGCACCACTGTAACAATATTGCTGTCTCTAACACCTACACCAATATCAGAGCCAAATGTAATACCGTTGGGCACAACATTTGTGGTACCAAATGTAATAATAATAATTGGTCTTATCCTGATAATGGTGTCAAATGTGGTACTACAGTTGTCGTGGTACTTTTACTTTGGTCTTATCCTGGTAACAGCACCAAATGTGTTTCCAGGTAGTTTGTTTATTAATTACCTCTGTGCTCATTTTGTGTTTGGAAGATCCACAGACAGGGAAAGACACAATCTATCCGAAACTTCTTCCAACGGTCAAGGTGATTCGTTGGAACAAAGCTGCCGGTGTGTTGGCAACTCAAAGACAAAAAGAACTCTCAATTAACAATCATTTATTGGAACTTATTTGTGTAACAATAATATATCCAATATATTTATAAAAATTGTCATTTCATTATCCAGATATACTGTTCGATATTCAAACTGCATACCATTGCATGAGAGAGATAAAATCTGAAAGGGTCCATAGAACAGAGACACAAAGAGACACCCCCATCCTGACTGAACTCTCTGAACACCAACTTCTACCTTACAACCCTACTACTTTTCAAAATTTGCTAATTTTTATAGATCTAGATTCAGGATACCAGTAGTGTGATGTCATCTCACACGTGTCCCCAATTTTCAAACTTGAGACAAGACATGAATCGATTTTGTTTACGTTTGGTCTTCCTGTGTTGAATTGACCGGTCCCATCTCCTGGTAGGGATGCACTCACTTGAACTTTCCAATTTGACTTATATTTCCACTCAAAGATTTTAGCTAACTTAACAACTAACTGAAAAAACTTGTGGCCCAACCAAACCAGATAATAAAATAATTAATATGATCAACCATCATAGCAACTAGGCCATAAACTAAATCCCATCTCCTTTTTTCATCTTCACACCACATATCTCTCACCAAATCAAAATGCAGCTCCCTACAAAATGTATTTCATCTAGGTTCCTCAAATTCCCACATCAGAACTATTCATCTATTATATCCAATCAACATCTCCACATACATTTGACCGTGGGGGGGGTCACATATCTGTTTCAGGCACCAGTGCCTCACTATTTTGCAAAACAGTTTCTTTTTTCTTGATTAAGACGGAAAAGATTGAAGTGTATGAATGGTTTACATTAAAAGTGGAAAGAATGTCAGCCGATTACCAAAATGGAGGAATGTTGAATACTTTGTTTGGGACTGGTCCTGAATTGGTCTTGTGGCAATGGAGATACCTCACCCTCATTTAGGGAAGGGTACTATTTACCAACCCCTCCGCTCGGGCAACATATGACACAAGGTCAATTTTTAAGCGGAGTTTAACAGGTTTGAATTCAGAGTTTTCCTTCTCCTAGACTAGTTGCCTAACCAAGGCTGAAGAACCTAGTCTGCCCTACTATTTACCCATAGCTGGAGGGAGAATAATTGGATTCATACCTTTCCCAAGGGTATTAGTGCAATGTGAAATGCAATCAGTCTCGTCCAGGATTTGAACTCGTATCGCCGTGTTCATTTCCTACGGCGATAACGACTACACCACAGGCACCTAGTCGAAATGCACAATACAAAATGCACACCATGAAAAGGCAAAGGAAATATGAATATAGTAAATGAAGACTGGTTTTAGAGATTTTAGGAAACATACCTTTCATTGTGCAAAGAAATGTTCATACTTGAATATAAGATTGAATTGAATGTCTGAAATGCTCATTTCTTTAAGAGAATGTCTCATTGAAATTTTGATACAGTGTGGGTACATTTCTAAGCAAATTCTTTGTAATTTGAATTATTTTTTTTAACTTCAGTAAAGCAATTAGTAAATTGACTAATTTAAATCCTTAATAGAAGATATTTAAATTATTAGAAATTATCTACTTCCCCTGACGTGCAAAATATCAATCCTAATAAATGCTATATTTTTGTGGTTATCATTCACTTCTCTTGCTTCTTACCATTTTGTGGAGTATATAGCATACAAATTGATTTTGAATTTTAACCCTTCCTTTGAGAAATGTAATCGCAAAATCACTTAAAAAGTATAAATAGATTGAATTTTTTTTAAATCT
Source organism: Sepioteuthis lessoniana (assembly GCA_963585895.1). NCBI lineage: Eukaryota > Metazoa > Mollusca > Cephalopoda > Myopsida > Loliginidae > Sepioteuthis > Sepioteuthis lessoniana. Next base: position 87,084,398 of record OY757910.1, on the reverse strand, counting down.
GAAGGTTACCAGTAAGAAGGAAGTATGAATTTTACAAGTTTTGACAAAATGCCTGAAATGTTGATTTCTTTGGGAAAAAGTTTGACATTGTATGGGTCCATTTCTGAAAGTATGTAATTGTATATAAATGTCAAGGTTTTATAACAAAATAAAGTTTATATATAATTTATGTTCTTTTGGTATGGTAGGTTAGGTAAAAGCAACTATAATTTTACCATGATAGGTAAAATTGATAAAAAAGAGGAGACATACAGAGAAAATAGCCTATCAAAAAAGAAATTATTCCCTTTTGATTATACGAGGCAGATATAAAACAAAAATTATTAAAGGTGATTTTCTTTTTTCAAATCACTTACAAAAAGTTTTATCTCATGTGTGCTAATAGAATGTTTTCATATGCATGCATGCCACAGATTCTCCACCTCTGCTTTAGATTTTTAACACACTATCCCTTACAACCACAATAAGACCCATAATGGGGGCAGAATATCTATGGCATAGTGGCTGACATTATCATCATGTCGTGCCGCCAGCACGGATATCCCTGACCCTCTCTCGCCACTTCTCCCTATTATTCATCGCCTCTGGCAGGTCTTCAGGGTTACATCCCGTGTCCTCACATAGCTGCTGTATGTATGTTCAAGCTGGTCGTCCTGCTTTTTCTTGGCCATATGCGGGGTCCATAGGAGTACATCACTGATGAGTTCGTCCTCGCTTCTCCAGCAGTGTCCTGCATGTCTGGTTTGTCTAACTTGTATGGTTTTTGTGATGGGAGGCAAGTGGCCGTATAGTTGGTGTCTTGTGGGGTGTTGTCGCCAAAAAAAAAAAAAATGTGGCTGACATACTGGACTACAATATTGCATGATTGCATTCACTTTCAGACTAATATCCTTTGTGAAAGCTATGAATCATCTTATCCACCAGCTATGGGTTAAATAGTACCACCAGGTCATTGGCCAAATGAGTAGAGTGTTCGCCAATGATCTAGAAGACTGAGATTCAATCCCAGGTTGAGTCATACCAAAGACTCAAAAAATGGTACTTGATGCCGCCTTGCCTAACACTCGGCATTATAAGGTAAGGATCAAGGATAAAGTGGAGAAATCCAGGGAATGGAGTAGTGCCCTCCTCTGCACCTCCATGTAAAACTATTACTTTACTTACTGTCCTTCGACAAGAATGGTTTGGGCATTAAATAAGCTATGATAGTCATTATGCAATTAAAACAAAGAAAACTAAACCCAAGTACCAGAATACTACACTCTGATAAATCACAAATAAGCGATGAGTGCAATTAAACCATGATAAAAGAATTATTATTTTTGCTAATCATTTTAAAATAACTGACAACACTAAGGAAATCATTTTATTCGTACTTGCAGACCAGTTTATTTAAGTCTAGAATATTTTGTTTTGAGAGTGTGAAGATTTTCTTTTCTATCATGAAATAAACCAACCTAATTTTTTCAGACAACCAGCATTGGACTCTCTTGTTTTGAAAACAGACTCATTACATCTGTCTTATAACAGATCCATCTTCAGGCTTGTAGTTTAAATTAAGTAATAGTCTTTATCTAATCCAGTTTCTGGTCACTTTGACTTCCTTGTCTTCTCTTTTCTTTTCTACTGCCTACTGCAATCCACATGACTTTCTCTGTAACTGGCAAAAATCCTGAAAGAGAGATAGAGCTGAGTAGCAAAAGTTCCCTCTGCTACAAAGAAAAAATCTGTATGTATCTGACTTCCCACAAAGCCAGAATGTGGCATAAGGCTATTTTATAGAGAGCATCACTAACAAATTGAGACTCATGTAGTTCAGGTGCAGAAAATATTTGGTCCCATCAGCATTTCCCTATTGGGGTGCCTAGAATGCCAAGCAACCAAAGCAGGTAAAGCCTGGGAAGAATACCCCTCTGAAGCCAAGTGTTCAACTGACTTCTTACCACCCAGCACAAATACCAGGTAGCCTGCCAGAAGGCAATATTTATCTATACCTCCCACCAGGTAGGATTTGACACAAGGTCATTTTAATGTGGTAACTGTACATAAATCGAGACTCATGCATAGCAGGTGCAAAAAAAGGTTTAGTCCTACGGGCACCAAGCAATAAACTTAGGCTTGAAATGTAGGTATTGCCTGAGGAGAGCCCTTGGGACCACATGCTCACCAGACCAGAAGATTTGGTACCAAGTGGGTTTTTGCTTGTCATTGATTCACCAAGCCAAAATACCAGGTGCAATGTGAATCTATGCTTGTCAATGAATCCAACCACCCTGCATGAATGTCAGGTGGCCTGCCAAAAAGCAACAGAAAAAAGTCATCCCTAGAGAGAAACTGCCTTAGCTTTTATATCTCTCTACAGGCTGAACCATTCTAATTAATATTTCTCATAACCTGGAGGTTGTGAGTTCAATCCCTGTGCAGGTAGTACATTTCATTTTGCTTTTTCTTCAACCACAAGGCTACCTAAATTTGTTTTGAAAGTATTTAGACACATTCTTTTTCTATCTTCTGTCCTGAAATAAATCAACACTTTTTTTTCATACAACCAGAACTGAATCCTCTCATTTTAAAAACAAAATTCTTTACACTTTCAGTCTCACAACAGGGTACATCGTCACATTACCTGAGTCAACACACAATACTGCATTCCCACCTGAGCTTGTGAATGGGGTTGCATCTTCTTTCACCAAAATAAAATTTACAAAATTTTTCCAATTGCTTATTTATTTTAAGTCAAATTTATTTCCAGAACTCACACACACAACCATTAGAAAAATTCCCAAGGTCCTTTCCTTGTTCTGTATTCTTTGTTTTTCTCCTCGACTTTCACCTCCTACTTCATCACCAGGTCTAAAATTCTTTTCTCCAGGAATATCTCTTCCTGTTCCTCAAATTTTCTTTTGCCAAACTTTTATATCTGGAAAGACTGCTTGAGGAAATATCTTACTCCAGACCAAACTTCCTGACTCCAAACAAAATCTCTCTTGAAAGAGGGGGAAGCAGAGTTGAGTTGAACACACATTTTTCTGTATAAATACCATAAATATGATGAAGTTAGAGGAAAGGATATTTATTAAGTATCAACAATAAGAATAAAATTCTGTTGCAAAAACAAAATAATCTCAATAATTGTCAATAGACTTTCCTGATAATTTTATTTTTGAAGCAAACCAGCTGTGAATGAGTATAACAGAAGGCCATGTTTATACATAGACACATTTAAAAAGAATATATATATATATGTAAAAAGTAAATATGCATGTAAAATCATATCTAAATATCTACTGTACTGCTCATAAATAAATAAGTTCATTCCTTGTGTAAGATTTTGAAGTTTATTTTTTTAGTTACAGTTTCAGTGTTGTAAAATCTTAAAACAAATAATATTTAATGATAGCTTTTTTAGTTATATTATAGTCCACTCAAATTAATAAAATCCTGATACCTCTGGTTTAGAAGAAAATTAATCCTTAATGAAAAGAATGGTCGGTATATAATTATTTATTGACTGTACTGTGTGTGTGTATATATATATATATATATATATATATATATATGAGGTGTTTGTGGTATAATGGTTACCATCGTAAGAAATAGAGTTGATGACCTGAGTTCAAATTCTGTATGAGGCTGTTTGTATTTCACCGCACTAGTACCCTTGGGAAAAGTAAGAATCCAACTATTTTCCCTCCAGCTATGAGTAAATAGTAGGGCAGACTGATTTCTTTAACCATGGCATAGCCACCAGTCAAGAAGGAAAACTCTGAATTCAAACCTAAAATCTGCTTAAAATTGAAGGGGATGGTAAATATATATATACATATGTGTGTGTGTGTGTGTGTGTGTGTGTGTGTGTGTGTGTGTGTGTATAAAAACAGGTAAAATTAATAACTGATCTGCTGCTTTGGATAAAATTAATTCTAAATTTGTGAATATTTAACAAGTTTTAATCCTGATAGAATTCCTTCATTTTAAAAAATCTTGATTTATCTATAATGTTTGAATTTATTATTTAATTATCAGGATTCACTGATTCATGTCTTCTTTCTATAATAATTTGCATAAATTAAAATTTGTCATCACTCAAAAGAAACTTTAAAAACACAATAAAATGCCACATTACTTGTTCTCTAATCTACAGTTAAGTTTAACTCAATATTCTAACCAATGCAGAGCCCAGCCAGCGAGGGCTGTAGACTACACCAACTGCATTTCTGCAAAGGAGTAAGTCACCAACCCAATAAGTGTCTTAGATATGGCACAAAACCATCTAATTGTAAAGCTTGAGTCCTTGAGCTTTGGAGAATTTGGAGTTCCCCTCCATTACGTTTGCTCTCAGGTCCACTCTGACCTGAAGAGGTAGTACCTGTTAGGGTCTCATCTATGGCTCAAATAGAAATATTTAATCCTTTGCTATACTTGAAACCATCTATGTGCAAACAAATGAGTTCTGGCTGATTTTAAAATATTTCTACCAAAAAATTATAGATTAGAATTCTTGGTGGTAGTGAAGATATTTTAGTCAAGTTGCCTCTTATCAAGGACAAATATCCATTGGTATAATGGTTAGAGTGTTCACCAGAGGTGTGGAAGATTGAGGTTCAATCCCAGGTCAAGTCATATCCAAGAATCAAAAAATGGCACTTGATGCTGCCTTGCTTAACACTCAGCATTATAAGGTAGAGCAATCTAGGGAATGCTGTGGCACCCTCCCCTACATCTTGGTGCGGTAGCTATTGAAAAGGGAACCTTCTGGTCACCCTTGACTAAGGTCACCAAATTTACTTATATATATATATATATATATACATGGAAGACAATGAAAGGAAAGACAACTCATTGATACATGCAAGAACATTTAACCTTTTATATACATAATATATATACAAATGGTATTAAAAAGAAAATCATATACAATATGTCCTAACAGCTAAAACAATGAAAATATTGTTCCATGAACAAGCAATATGTGGAAAGGGTAATAATGGGATGGTAAAGCCATGTGGCTTTACCATTCCCTGACAAGGAAAGAGGCAACCTCTTTTTGTTCAAAGACCAGAGGCAAAAAGAAGTTGAGAATGGGCTTTTAAACTGTCATGTGACTATTGGACATACAATTTATCTTTGGGAGATAATTATTTTTTGTATACCAGCCCATTTGCCTAGTGGGTAAAGAGTTTGCCAATGGTCTGGGAGACCGGGGTTCAATCCCAGGTCAAGTCATTCCAAAGACTCAAAATATGGTATTTCATGCATCCTTGCTTAACATTCAGCATTATAAGGTATGGATCAAGGGTAAGTGGAGCAATCCAGAGAAAGGAATAGCACCCCCCTCTACACTTCAATGTAGTAGTGATTGAAAAGGGAGCATTCAATTCACCTTCAACTATTGTCAGCCATGATACTTGCAGTTATTGACTCCCCTCTTCAAAATTTACTTTTCTAAATTTCATGAATTTCCTTATCTATGAAGATGTGTTCATGTTACAATAATATGAATAACCAAAGTATGAGTTATGCCAAAGACAGTCTATCCTTCATGGTTAACAATAATGTTGACTCATTTGAAATAGCTTGAAATACAATGCTACCAAAAGATCCAATTATGGCAGGAGAAGCAATTAAATGCTCATTTGGAGCTTGAAAAGGCTTTCCTGAAGAAGTCTAAATATCTTTCATGGTTTATTCTTTTGTCTAATTAGACAAAAATTATTTGGTCCCAATGATAGGACTAGGAATACCATGTGTATCTGAATAATAAGCAGACAACAGTCTAAACACTACATCCCTACCATCAATTGAGGAAATAAGGATGCCTATGGGCTTTCATATGAGATTACCTCCACAAGCACACCTTGTCAGCTAAGCCTAGAATATGCTGACTGCATCCCTTGCAAAGGAGTATGACACTCCAAAATAGGAGTGTCTTAGGTATGACACTAAACTGAATCTGATGTGAGGCTCCATTTCTGGTGATCTGAAGAATGTGGAATACTCCTTCATTGCCATTACTCCAAGGTCTATTCTGACCCAGTGTGGTAGTACCTGTTAGAGTCCCATCTCAAGAACATTTGTACAGATTACATTCCACCAATTCTTTTAAGGCATTTTGATCAAGGCCTGATGAGCATTCTGGTCTGGGTTGATCTGTCAATGACAAGTCACCAGAACAAAACCTTGAAAACTAGTTTTGGACTTGGTGAACACTAGAAATTTGTTTTAACTGTTTCTGTAGCATTATTCACTTGACATTGCACTAAGTGATTTCCATCTTTTAAATGTGTGGAAGCAAAATTAGAATATTCTAGTATCATAATCAACAATTCTATTATAAAACAAGATTAATTTTAATTTTAAAATATAAACAACAAAATAAGAAGATAGACACAAAACATTAAAGTTACTCAATATGGCCACCATTTCTTTTTCAATTATTTTATCAACATGCCTTCAAAATGATTTGTATGTCTTCAAAATAAATTCTCCAGACATTTTATTCCATTCCTCCCCGATAGCAGTCTTAAGCTAATCAATATTTGGATGGGAAGTTGCATTTGTTTTGTTTTCTAAAATGTCCCATATAGAGTAATCAAGGAAGTTGAGGTCTGGACTTTATGGATGCCATAAAGAAACTTCAATTATTTGGGAAATTTTTCTGGTTTGGTTTTGGCATTAAGCAAATCATAGGTTTCTTTTCTTGCTCAATCATATTGGGCTGAATTTGAATGAAAAAGTGCTTGAATAGAGATAATCATGAAAACTTTGATTCATTACATTTTTTTTTAAACTGAACAAATCAGACTAAAAAAATATTTTAAAAATAATTCTGTATTTTGCTTTTGCACCTGTACATTCTCAACAAAATGCTGTGAATGACAAAAATTTAACAGAGATCAAGTGAAAACATCTGTGGGAAAATTTGGTGAGCTTGAAACCAGCAGAATTTTACATGAGGAGAATCAACAAGTTACTTATAAATGTCAAGAGATGATTCAAAATAACACCAAGTATACAATTTATCTAAATTTATTCATTGTTAGATTATTTATGGATAAAATATATTTTTACAAAAGCAGAAATTATTTATGACTCAACTCAATATATATATATATATATATATATATATATATACGTATGCGGAAGTATGATGAAAAAGAGTAATTGTCTTGATATTTAGAATAAAAACCTAAAATTACCAAAGAGGCAATTAGGATGCCACTGAACTTTCATTCATAATGATCTTCTCATGCACACCTTACTTTTAATCAAAAATTAATGAAAAGGTAAGATCAATGTTCTTCCATGGCTAGCTTAAAGACCTGACAAATTCTAATGAAAATTTATAGTGAGGGCTAAAGAAAAGGCTAAATGCAAGTAGACCATCTAATTTGAAGCATTTAGAAAAATGATTGAAAAACAGGCTAAAATATCTTCTGATTTATGCTAAAAACTTACTGAAAACTATTCTCAGAAAATGAAAGAAATTTATGCAAAAAGGAAACATTTATTGATTAGCAATCCTTAAAATATTATTTTGATGCCTATAATTTTAAACTATCCAATTATTTTTTCTTCTTATGAATCGGGTTTTTTTGTAAATTTAATTGTTGTTCCATCTTTCTAAAACACTTGTGATTATCTTGACCAAAAATTACTCATGCACATAATTAAGTTTGTAAAAACATTTCCAAAAATATCATTTTTGAAGAGGATTTCCAATAATTGCACATATTATATATATGACAAATATTTTGGATGATATCATTAATTATACTAATATATATATATATGTATATATATATACAAGATAGTTAATGATATCATAATCCTACATAGTCATATATAAGTATTTTTCCAACCCCCTAACCTTTAAACAGAATAAAGCTGGTTTGAATTCAGAGTTTTTATTCTCCTAGACTTGTTGCCTATCCAAGGCCAAAGAACCCAGTCTTCTCTACTATTTACACTTTACTGGAGTAGGAATACATAGATTCATGCTTTTCCTGTTGGCATTTGCATAAAGTGAAACACTGATAGCCCTATCTAGAATTTGAACTCAAGTCACCAATTCCATTTCCTACAGTGATAATCATTACACTATGTCAGATATGTAGAAGTTACACCCACCTACTCCCACTGTAGTAAAAGAAATAAGGTACTCACCATTGCAGTGGGATGCAACGAGCATGCCATCGACAGACAAGGGAACAAGCCATAACTTGGTACAATCGCCAGGAGTATAATGCAGAATGGTGGATATCTATCTAGCACCATATCCATACCAAAACCAACAGCCAATCAGGACTCGAGGAATTGGTGCAAGATAGAACATTCTGGAGTACCATAAATACCGATTGTTTTGCGCACAAATGAATGTCTGCTATTGTTGCTGCTCAACACAACAGTACACTGACTCGCTCAATTCAACAATATATATGTTTTTTTATTACCTCCCAGTTTAGCACATAGATACACATTACAACACTCATTTAAATGTTTTTTTAAACCCTCCCTACTAGTTGTATTAAGATCTTTCACAAGATCAATTCTATGTGGGAACGCCTTTAGGGAAAGAATGCCAAAAATAGCTCCAGTTCCATTGAGCTTAGTTGTTATTTGAATTGATGAGAAAGTTGGAGTTTTAGCAGTTACATTTCTGGAATATTATAGATGAATAAGTACACCCTTTGAGGGTATCTTCATTGCCAAGCAATAAACCCAGCCCTCACATCTTTTAGATGATAGAGTAGTTTATGCTTTTGTTGCATGACCACTTTAGTAACTTTGAAGCCGAAGAGTGATGTGCAGTATAAAGACAATAAGTGGAAGAGAGATTCAGTTTACACATGTCAGTCATATGGAATTACCAGTGAGTGAACTATAAACATAGAGACTATTGTTTAATCAGATTGGAATTTGGACAAAATACTTCACCAAAAGTCATGATGATCATCTTCAAGACTATTCTGGGAAATACAGACAGAATGAAAAAGCAACTAATTACTATATTGATGATATCTTGGCGCAAAAGTATCAAGGGGTGTGCTCATGGTGTAATGGTTATAGCACTGGACTGCAGAATCATAGTAAGTGAGTTCAATCTCCAGTCACACTATTACGTTCACTTTCAGAAAAATACCTTAGGGAAAAGGTATGAACCCCTTTATCCTCCTAGGTATGGGTTAAATAGTACCACTACTATCCTTTTAAAGGATGGCTTTGACATAAATTAACCTACAAAGGTTGATATGCCATAAAACCAAAGAAAACAAAACTATTAATAAATGATGTAACTGAATATCTAAAACATTTTGGATTGATTGCAAAACCTCAGAAACCATTGTGAAAGGAATATCACTAGGATATTCCATATATACTCATGTATCTTGCAACTTTCTGAGACTTAAATTTTAGTATAATATTAGGGGGGGTCACACTACACAAGATAGCTGGCCAAGGCTAGGCCTAGACCAACTGGTACGCCCACAATTTCCAGCTTTAAAAGTCAACAAATTGTTCCATTTAATGTAAAATTGAGATAATATATTTACAAATGTTTTTTACTTACTCTCTCCCCTTATGTGATAGGTTATTTTATTTTCTAATAATCCAATTCAACAAAAACAAAGAATCCAACTGTTGAATTCAACTGCTTAGCTTAGCCCATCAGTAGTTCATTTGCTTGCCAATTGATGGCTCATGTTCCAGTATCTCATAAGCAGTTTTTATATTGCCATAGTGCTGTATTTTGGTTAAAAATCACTCAAAAAATTGCAGAAAATCAAGGAAATTGAACAGAAAATATATTTCCACTAGTCAAGCCTACAAAAAAGGGAACTTGTAAGATACATGCAATATATAAGGAAATCATCTTTTGGAGATCAGATTTGAGGGGTTGTATGATACACAAGATTGGATAATACTTGAATATATACAGTACTCTAGGACTGAGCTTCTTTATCTTAGAACCAACCAACATGAATTCCAAGTGGCTTGAAAAGAGTTGCTAGGATTTAGCAAAAGACTTAAAATGAAATCCAAAATGTTCATGACACTTCTCTCAACTAAAGACTATATATCTTTCAGACCTGCATCTTTGTTGATGCTAAATTCATATTCTTCTAAAATCTGTACTGGAAAAAAGGTCTGACTCTATATCTGAGAAACCATTCCTAAAATTTACTATTCTCAACTACTTTACATTTAGGTAATAACTATGATTTGTTTATTTTAGGTTGTTGTTTTTTTTTAGTATGTAATATATCAACCATTTTTATCTCATCTTCTTCCAGTTAAAAGACAGTCAGAAGCAGTCAAGAAGAAATAATGAATAGGTCAGGCAATCTACAGAAAGGGCAACAATCTCTCAAAAATAATCAGGAAAAAATCCTCATTTTAAAAGGCTGGAAACACTCCATTACATTATATTATTATTATATATAATGTGTTTTTATAAATTACATTATAATATATATGTATATATAGCATTATCAATAAATAAGTACCGACCAAATTTTTAAGAAAAGTTAATTTTCTTCTAAACCATAGATAGCAGGATTTTAGTAATTCTAGGGAAACATAATACAATAAAAATGAATATTGTAATGTATGATTTATTACATTATATATTATATTATTAACTCTTCTGCAGTGAAACTGTCACAAAGAAAAAAATCAACTTTGGTTGTAAATTATACTTTAGTTACTGTTATCTTTAATTTCACCTGCAAGATTATATTAATAAGATTTGCTCACCTTAACCTATTTTTCAGGATATCACACACACACATACACGCATTTAGTATTATTCATAAATAAATTTTTCTTTAATAATTTTTTAATAAAATGTTAATTTTCTTATAAACTAGGATTTCATTATGTCTTGTGGACTATTAAACGCATAAAATAGATATCATTAGACATTATCATCAAAATTTTACGGCAATGAAGTTCTGCAAATAATATAAGCTGACATCCCCCAAAATGTACACCTCAAGAATATTTTCAAAATAAATTTGATTTTTCTTAGTTACATTGTTTCAATGTGGTAGAGTTTTGTTGTGGATTACCCTATCGTACCTTTTCTTGGTGTAGTTGAACTGGTCCATGACTACTTGTTTACTGCTGTTTAGTGCAGTGGGAACAAGTCATATGGAGACCTTTACACAACCTGTCTATATATAATACTAATTCTTAACACTCTGCTATGAACAACTAATTTATATATACTAATATACTAAAACATTCTAGGTTCTGGTATACAAGTTTGGTAATAAATAATATCAATTTGAATTGAGAAGGAGTCTTTGTGGTATGGTAGCTAATATAGTAAGTAATTCAAGTCATGCTATTATGTTTACTTTAGGATCAATTCCCTTGGAAAAGGTATGAACTTCCTAACCCCTCCCACCAGCTACAGATTAAATTGTACCACTACTTTTCTTCTACAAGGGTTGGTTTGGCATTAAATAACTTGTTGTATTGTGGCTCGTACCCCGTGACTTCCGGTTTGGCAGAGTATAAAAGACACTGTATCTTTTAAGCATGGTGAAGCAGAAGCAGAAAGAGAAGCAGAGAGATAGCTCTGAAGGACATCGGGCAGTAGTAAGACCAACTTCGGACGTTACACCAACAGCGCAAACTTATAATACTAGTTGGACTGTACCATTTCAGTTAATAAATAATTTACTCTATTTCACTGTGTATCTTTTCCTTACTACGATACAACATTTATGAAGGTTAATATGCTATTAAAGAAATGAAACCATAGTCTTGTCATTGTAGCTAATGTGCTGGACTACAACATTGTAGTAAATGAGTTCAAACTAAGTCACTTAATTATGCTTACTTTGGGAAAGATATGAACCACCTTGCAACCCCCATCAATGGGTTAAGAGACCACTACTGTCCTAATACAAGGATGCCTTTAGTATCAAATAACCTACAAAGATTGATATGCCATTAAACAAAGAAACCAAACCAAGCCAATATCTATTTTGATTGTATTTAGAAAAGTGATAGTGTTTTTAATACTAAGTTTTACTGATCCAGTAAATCTCCAACTCTAGCATTTTACAAATTCAAGCTTACTGGATTCATGAGGTTTAACCTGAACTCTGGTTGGTTGATTGATTTTACACCAAGATTGGTTGGTTGTGTCGGTTTTATGGCATATCAACCTTTGTAGGTTATTTAATGCCAAATCCATTTTTATGCAAATAATTCTACTTCAAACAATTCAGTTTAGCATGAGTACACAGTTTAATTGTCAAAAACATTTCTGTTTCAAGCTATTCAGTTTATTCAAACAGTTCTAATTCAGCTAAGTGTAAGCACAGATTTTCTTTAGACACAGTTAAATGTCAAAACAGTTCTATATTAAATAATTCAGTTTAATGTAAGTACAGTTTCAATGTCTAAAGACAGTTGGCATTTCAAACAATTCAGTTTAACATAAGTACAGCCTAATTGTCAAAAACATTTCTATTTCAAGCTATTCAGTTTAGCATAAGTATGCAGTTAGTTCTATTTAACCCATAAATAGGACCCTATCAGGTGCTACCATTCCGAGCTAGAGGGGACCTGGAAGCAATGGCAATGAAGGGGTGCTCCACATTCTCCAAAGCTCCAGAGTCACTGGAACCTCACCATCAGATTGTTTAGTGTCATATCCAGGACACTCATTTCTTACCCCTCTGCCGAGGTGCAGTCAGTATATTCAACAGCCCCAGCCGACTGGGCAATAGACAGAATTAATGTCAAAACAGTTTTATTTCAGATAATTCAGTTTAGCAAAAGTGCACAGTTTAGATGTTAAAACAGTTCTATGTCGAGCAATTCAGTTTAGCATAAATACGCAGTTTAAATGCAAAAAAAAGTAAACTCAAACCACAGTTTAGTTCTATTTAACCCATAGATAGGACTCTTATCAGGTGCTACCACTCCAGCCCAGGGATGACCTGGGAATGATAACAATAAAGGGGTACTCCGCATTCCCGGAACCTCATCATCAGATTTAGCATCATATCTAGGATACTTGTTGGAGAGGGGGTTCTTACCCCTCTGCAGAGAAGTAGTCGGTGTATTTTTACAGCCCCTGCTAACTGGGCAAGATTTTACACCAAGTTAACCCTTATTGGGTGATTGAATGCTAAAGTTAGTCTTTTTTTTTCAACCAACTACATGGTTTCAAGTAATTAATGATTTGAACCATTTGTTGACAATTATAGCTTCAAGTAACTATTCTTAAAAGAAATATTTTGTATACAATAATACAGTTTTAAGTAACTATTCCTATATCATCATCATCATCATCTCGTCATACTAATAGCACAGATTATAGGCAGATTCTCTCAATGGCATCTAGTATCCACACATAGCTGATGAATGTAAGATTTTACTGGTTGACCAACACTGGTATGTCTGTGTGAGAGTCCACAGGAGAACATTGCAGTCTTATTCATTTTATTTGATTGGGTGGGGGAGATGGGAAGCCCATGACCATACAGCTGTTGTTTTGTCAGATAATTCTTCCAGGATTTGCCCAAAACAGCATGCAACATCCTTGTGTAGTTTCTGTCTAGTTTTTTCTTCAAGCACTTCATTAAAATCCAGGTTATATGGTTTCAAGTTTTCCAATCTTAGACCAAAGATTTATACAAAACAATATTGTTTTAAGTATTTCAAACATTTATATAGTTTCAGGTAACTAATATAATCTTTTGTAAACAATTATATTGTATCAATTAACTATTCTGGATACAAATAATTTGCATTCAGTTATATGGTTTCAAGTATTTCTATTTAATACAAATAAGTTTTAAACAAATCTACACAATCAAAATGGATATTATTACGTATTATCTATAACCAAATTCCACAGCATTGAAACTCTGGAAGCAAAAATATTAATATTTAGCCATTATATTAGTGGAATATACTTAAATGATAAATAACATCCATCTAACAGGACAAAATTGAAAGAATGCACACTGTCAGAATGGAATTTAGTAATAAATAATATCCAGTGATATCAGTTTTGACTGTATAATTTCCCCGAAAAATTATAAAATTTTAAAGGGGTACTCCACAATCCTCAAAGCTCCAGGATTGGAGCCTCACCATCAGATGTTTTTGTGTCATATCCAGGACACTCATTGGGGACGGGCTTCATACTCCTCTGCAGAGGAGCAGCAATGTATTTTACCACCACAGTTGACAGGGTATGGAAAATTGGTATGCATATATCTATTTATACGAGATATTATATATATATATGTATATTATATATATACACAAATCAGATTAATTTTTTAGTTTTTTCTTTATATATATATATATATATATAATCAGTGGTATGTCCTGAAAAGTAAACTTGGGAAAGCAAATAACACTTTTATGATCTTACAAGTGGAATTAAAGATAATGGAAATTAAAGATTAGATTAAATAGATCACATTACCTACAAAATATCAACTATGTTTTTTGAGCATTTATGTTTATGATTATTAACCCCAAGCATAAATTTCAAAACAAAATTTGACTAATTTCAGAATGTTTATACTATTGAATTATTATAAATTCTATTTGCATTATTACATTATTTATATTTATCTTTCAAGAACTATGATAAAAAGTAATGAATTTAACAGAAACAGAATATCAAGAAAAATATAATATTTACAGCTGGGAAAAAAGTTTCAGATGTCACACATAATGGTCCACTCTCTTTTTCATCAAATCAGGAGCAACTGAACATTATGTTTACTCTCTGTCTAAAATCCATAGCCCTATCAACTCTATTTTTTTTTCTAGAAGTGTCATATCACTTTATTGTGAAAAGGGATGTCTGCAAATTAAACTTTGCATATCAGTGGTAGAGATTTTCAGAAACAAATGCTTGCTTCCAACTTTCAAGTGTTCATTAAAAAAATTTCACTGAGTCTTTCTAAAGTGCTTTATGATGAAACTGAAACAAATAATATATCCAAGTAATAAAATAAAATAAAAAAAGAAAAGATATCTTTACTTTTGTACAGAATAAAGCAATGTATACTTTGCTTCTTAGAAGAATACATCACTGATATTTATATATACATATACGTTTATATATATATATGTATGTGGAAGGAGAGATTTATTGATGATGGTTCAGTAAAACTGAAATGCTTGAGTGTCGACCTCTCAGTAAATCTCTCCTTCCACTTGGATTGTTGTTATCAATTTTTCAACATATATGTATGTGAGTGTGTGTATGAGAGTGTGTATATATATATATATATATATATATATATATATATATTAGAATGAATAGGTCTGCAGATGAATTTAAATTTAATATTTTAGGTTTTTATTTCATATGTCTGTGCTCTACACATGTTTCAGACTTCATGATCCTCTTCAGGAGACTAAAAATGGCATGGTTCATGTCTGCTTCTAGCTTTTACAGTGATTTTTTTAAAGGGGGATATGATTTGTTTTAATTTAAAATGTTTTCTTTATGTGTGCATTTACAAGTATTTACTTTGAGCATGTATATATTCACATACATGCACGTACATCTAATTGTTATTTTTTCTTTTCCCTCTCTTCCTCTTTGAGTGAGAATGTGTCTGAAAACATATTAATACATATTTAATGTACATCTAATTTTGTTTTGTTTTTTTCTTATCACTCTCTCTCTCTTCTTCTTCTCTGAGTTGAATGTGTCATAGATACATTTTAAGATTGTATGTGTGTATATGTTTGCATTTGTTAGAGTGTGTATGAAGTTCAGTTCTGTTTGCATGTGTGTGCATGTGAAGTTAGGCTCTGTTTAATGTAGGTTTAAATTTATCTATGAAGTTTTTTTCTTTTATTTAGAGTAATGAGTAGTCAGCCATCTGGTATATTGGCATTATTTTAAAGATTCCATTAGTGCATTCATAAAGGTATTTTGAGACATGGAGTTTTCTATTTTCTGATAATTTAATGTCATTTTTATGTAAAAAGACTCTATTGTTCAGAGCCTGAGTTGATCCTATGTATACTTTTTAGTTGCCACATTTGATTATGAAGACTATGTTTTTTTAATTGCAACTTAGATTTTTGTTCATTATGAATATTATTTTAGGGTTTTTAAAGGTAGAAGATTTTCCTTAGATGATTATATTACATACTCTATGTCTATATATGCATACATATG